>JAYKKI010000008.1:2050000-2555000 GCA_039881145.1 Druceiella hillmani | reverse complement strand
ACGAATAGTAATGACTTATTGTGGTGATCAGAAATTTGAAGCAGATAGTTAAATCGGAAGATGAATATAACATTAAGAGTAAATCTACGCCAATTCCATCAAATTACATTTTTCCTTACGCCCTCTAGATGCAAAAAATACTTAACTATCTAACGACACAAGATTAATGATATATTATTTTAGCTGCAAGTACCACAACAGAAGAAGCTTAATGCATAAAGTACATTATGGTTTATTAAAAAGCCTTGTATATCTTAATTTCAGAAAAGATTAATGAGTCACAGTGAGAAAAAAAATTACAGTTTAACAGTTGGCACTAGCAACATTTTTCGTCTGAACTGCGGTTATCTTCGTTGCACTATATTTGTCTGTAGAAAAAGATTTGTTATTTTTACCATGATATTTTATATTTTCGAAGTACTTATTCTTTAACCTTTGTCCTATTATATTCACGAATAATAATTAGATATTTAAGGCTATTTTTATAGTATCTTGGCGAGAGTTACGATTGTATTTGGCAGCAGAGAAAGCTGATTTTATAGAAATGTATATTGGACAACTCGCCTCAAATATTTTCCCGGATAACTAAGATGATGCCATTAAATTTATGATTTCTATACGAAGGGATTTTTAGGGTTCTTTTATTTGCGACGATTCTTTTATTTGTGATGATTTTTTCAATTACCCTAAAAAGATTAACCATTTTCTTATACTGTTCTATAAATTATTTCTTAATTTAGTTTACGTGAAAACATTGCTACTAAATTTAAAAGTCAAAAATAAAATTGATAAAAAAGAAATCAAAATGCGAGTTTAGGCGAATTATAGAATCAAGTATATTTTACTTATATTTAAACTTATGCATGCATATTACATAAGTGATTGTTGATAAGATTTAGTTGGTTTGAAATAGTTTTGAGAATGTTTTGCGATTCTATTTTTGCCGTTTTAATAAGAACTCTAATATATTTATTAGGGGACTCAAGGTATAAATAAAATTAAATTCTTATTAAAAAATAAAAAATTAATATAAATAAAAAATAAAAAATATATACAAATAAAATTAATTCTTTTTAATAATTCTTATTAAAAAATAAAAAATAAGCGGTAAATTAAATCCAATTCTTATTAAATTATTTTTCATTTGTTGCGTTTTTTATTTTAACGAATAAATTTTAATTAAATTTCTGCTGTTTGCTGCATTAGTTCACTTCTGTTTGCTGGTCTCAGTATGGTTGAAAAAGTGATACGAGCCAGTAAAATTGTTGCGCTGCTTGAAGAAGGCTGTAGCCAATGTTATGTGTCTCAGCAGTGTAATGTAAGCCATTCCACCATCCAAAGAACCTGGAACGACATCAAGAAACGGGTTCCGTCAGTGGAAGGCCCGGTTCTGGAAGAAAACGGTGCACTGAGCCAAGGGACGGCCGCTTCATAGTCAATCAAGCTCTACCAAATGGTCAAGTTACATACGTGAATTTCAAACAGAACCTCGAGGACGTCAGAGGTATACGAGTAAGCCTATGGACAATCAGAAGAAGACTTCAGGCCATCAATATACGTAGCTATCGCCCAGCTCGGGGCCCTACATTGCTCCATGAGCATCGAGTTGCCAGATTGAAATTCTCTCAAAATGTTTCGTCATGGACTCAATAAGACTGGAATAGTGTTTTAATCTCCGATGAAGCTCGTATATCGATTAGTGGCGAGGATCGATATTAGTGAATCTTACGAAGATCTGGAGAACGCTTCGCGGAAGTGTGCTTTGAGGAAATCACCCCTTACGGTAGAGGCTCCTTAATGTTTTGGTCTGGTATTAACTCAGATGACCGTACCGAGTTAGTTTTTATTGAAAATGGCACACTTAATACGCAATAGTACATAACAGAGGTTGTTATTACTCATGCCCAACCCGCAATAACAGTAGTTGGAGGCGAGTCCATTTTTATGGACGACAACGCTCGCGCCCACCACTCTAAAGACGTTGATGCGTATGTGCAGGAGGCACATTTTAGGAATTCGTCGTTTAGACTGGCCAGCTAGAAGTTCCGACCTCAATTCGATAGACCACTTATGGGGTAATCTCGTCAGAGCCTTGAATCCAGCTCTTGAAACATTCAGGCCCTTAAAAATGTGATCGTTCCTGAATGGGAACGTATTCCTCAGGAAATTATAAAAAACGTCGACGAAAGCATGCCTCGCAGATTAAGCACATTGATTTTAGCTAGAGGAGGCCATACTTGTTACTAAATTTTCAAATTTTATGTTAAATTAATAAAAAATATTAAAAAATAAACTTTAGCCATTTTTAAAGTACCAGTATGAAAATGCACGTCTGTGGACTTAACATCGTTTTTTTATTTATTAGCATTTTTAATAACTGAAGTAGGTAAAAACGATATCTCGATAATAAATAACAATATTCTCATCATATCGCCGTATAAAATGCATCAAATAATAATAAAATAACTTTGATATGGTTTATTCCTATAAGTGCCCGGTTTTTTCGCAAAAGAGTTTATATATATATATATATATATATATACATACATTTATTCAAATATATATTTGTATATATATATATATATATATATATATATATATATATATATACATACATTTATTCAAATATATATTTGTATATATATATATATATATATATATATATATATATATACATATATGTACGTGCGTGTGTGCCTGTTTTTTTTATGTCGCGAAGTGAAGTATTCTTATGGAAGTTTTTGACATAAAATCTGTTCTTACCTGTTGAAATATCAAATATTATACATTTTGTGCAATACCGTAATAAGGTGGGTGTTAAAATTTAATTAATTTCTTACTATGATTCACGAGAATACTAAATTATACCCTGGCGTCAAAAGAAAAGGCGCTGAAAATAATTGTATGGGGATGAAAGGATATCGTAATGATAAAGAAAAAACAAATTAAAATTAATTTTGCAAGCATTAAATTAGTAAGTTAACATATTTTTGAACATCAAAATTAGGTTTTATTTTATGATTTATCGTCATATGTGCAGAAGGAAAATTTATAGTATGGATTAGTATGTTTATATTCAAGTGAAATAGTATAAAAATTCTAATGCGATACTATGAACAGCTAAGATGAAATTTGTATCTTATAAAAGACGAACTTTCTCTAAATAGCAATAATAATATCAGGATGTACAAATTATGCCAGTCACAGATGTACAGATAATTTATATCCGATTTAAATTTAGAAGTGCGGTCCTATTTTTAAGGACAAAATTATAGCGAACCCATACTTTAAAAAAAAATACTAATTGGTTTAATCATACTTCAACAAGATTATATCAAAGATATACCCCAAAATTAAACATATAAACTAATTTCGATGAGTAGACCTAAGTTTTCCATATATTTCTAGTAATTTCTAATTTAAGATGTAGCAAGTCTGACATAAAAAATCAAATTTCGCTTTATTTCCTCTTGAGAATATCATTGCCATTATCGTTACCGATTTCGAGTCCACATTTCTTACTTTCATTCACCAGTTTTTTGGAAAGTTTTAGAGATTAAGTATATTCTCCAAATAGTATTCTCACTCTTCAAGTAGTCTACAACTATTACCAACCGAGAGAGGATACAAAACAATCTATTGAAAGAGGTTATAATCAAGACTGCTATCTGCCAAAGAAAATTGGTTTTATTGCTGCTTTTCAATGTGTTAGTAAACATTATAATATAAAAGAGTTTCAAAGGACTGCGGAGTGTAGCTGAGCGCTGACTATTACCTCCTGAATAGACCTCGTGTTCACCAACGACATAGTCGTCATAGAAAAAAATGACGAAAAATTTGCTGATTTGCTTTGCTTTCTATGGCATCATCGAATCGCTGGTGTGACCTGAAATATCTGATTCCGGGAACGTTTGGGCGTGTATTTCTAGTAATTAAATATAGAATAACACATCAACTTCACGCTTGGATACTATGTATAACTCTCAGAGTAAAAAAAAAACATGGTCAAAATAAATCAAAAAATATCTGAGAAACCAAGTTTGATTTGATCTAAGCTAGATCCAACATTGTTAATCAAAAAGAAAGGCAAAGATTGTTCACTAAGTATGAGATTCATCAGCATCGATAATAACATACTGAAGTCGAGCTATCTTCTTAAGATGCTATCCAAAAATTAAAGAAAAAATTTTAAAAAACGCATCAGTTTTTTCAACCAACTAACCAGACAAACATTCACATAAATATCATGTACAAAGCTTGATATTCAAGCAAATGTAATTTTGTAGAACATGTTTGTTAAATGTGTAAAGAGAATTTCTGACATTTTTCGGCATTATGTATTTTAAACATTTGGGAAATTAAATCTTGCAAGCAAAAATCGGTCTCTCAAAATAAATGCTACTAAAGAAACTACGTGATGTAGTATTGTTTATATTTTCTTTAAGTTCTTTACCACAACTTAGGTTCAAGTTCAAGACATTAGAAATATTATTTTTGTATATAGATAAATATAAAAGAGTAAAAAAATTAGCATCAATAAATAAATAGATTAGGATAATATATTTAATAAATAAATTTAAAAATGAAAAAAATAACTAGTTATACAAATCAATTAAAAACTTTATGAGAGTAGTGAAGTAGTTCTGAAATTTATTATGATCAAGTGGGAGATACAATCGCATATAAAACACACTTTTTTTACTAACATAAATAGTAATGTAAGCAAATATGAGTAAAAAAAGTAGGCAAATATGAGTAAACAAAACGTGCAGTAAACAAAACGTAGGCAAATTTGAGTAAACAAAACGTGCCCTTACCCATAAGGGCACGTTACCTACACCGAGAAACTTTTTATTCATATTTAAATTTTATTGCAAGAATGTTTTTCTTTCTTTTAGTTGAGAGGTGTGTGATTAAATGATATGGTTAAAAAAAGATGATTAATTGAAAAAAAAACAATCATCATTAAAAAATATGCAGTTTTAGAAGCTTAACGTTAACAAAAAATAATATAAACACTGTGGTAGTGGAAATTTTAATGTTTGTGCTTAGTAAGAGAAATATGAGAAGATTTGTTTTTTTTAAATGCTTTCGTTCATGTATATTCTGTCTTAGTACAAACAAAATATTGTAATAAATATGTTTTTATTGCCAACGCTTAATAATGAAAAGCGAATGTGGAAAAATAACGGAAACGCTTTCATTTCTTATAATTCAACAAAGCGGTCTTATCGCTTCCAAAGTTAATTTCATATAATCTAAAATTTTAAAAAATTAATTAAATTTTGTATCTTCAAATTTCAAATAATAATAGCGACTTAAGCGTATCAAAACAAATAAGAAATAATGTCAGAACGAGTTAATATTTTAAATTTTGAAAATAAACGTGAATATCTTCATGAAATTACTTTTATGAATATTCCATTTTTATACGTTTAGATTAAAAATAATAGACCTTAAAGATTTTTCTCGCTTCAAAGTAACAAAACATTCTTCATCTTTTCTACTCTTGTCGAGTTTAAAAAAAACTTTCTTTTGTGAAGTGCTAAAGAAAATATGATAATTTAAGGAACTGAAATTTAAAAATATATTCTTAATTAAAAAAAACTCAATTTTTTACCTTTTTTCAAGAATATCAACGAATTGTGTTCTTTCTCGATATTAATTCAATTTCTAATTTCACTTTCCGAGTATAGTACCTATTATTCCATACAAATAGAGGAAACAAATTAAGATAGTTTATTCATTTTTAGCAAACGAGTTAGAATTATAAGAACGAATAATGTCTTTATTCGAATTGTCATGGTTTCCTTAATGACCAAGCATATAAAATAAAAGGATGTAGTAAAAACTATTTAAGTAAAATAATAAAAAAAATGTTATTGAAATATATTTTGTTCGTGTATAGATCCATTAAGAGTTTTACTAGTAAATATTCGTTTTCAAGTTTAATGATAAGTGAAATTTCGATGGATATGTTCTTTTCCATAATTAAAATCATTTCTGTGTATATACGTAGCTATGTGAAACTGCCTCCTTCTTTTAGATCAATGAATGTAGATATTAATGGTAGTTTATTTTTTCACCCATGAATTCAATTTGATATATGATATGTATATTCCAACAACATAAACCTCTATTATTACCTGTTGTTTATTTCATCAGAAGTATATTTCAATAATATGAAAACATGAAAGTTGGAGTTAAAATCATTTGCTATTTTTTTATGACTGACACTTAATATAATAAAATTGAAACTTGTCATTTGTGTAAGTATAAAATTTGGACTATGCAGCGTTTGGTAATTGTATCAAATCTTCACGTCCTCAAATCCACTCATTAAAGAGAACGGTTTAAAATCGGTGAGTTCTACCTGTAGCGACCTACGGTTCCGAATCCTTGATACTCGCGGCCGACCTAGTCCATAAATTTAAGACAGATCAGCGAGCAATGGAAAGAGCATGATTAAGCAATATGGTTAAGCAAATTGAAGTTACAATGTACAGATCATATTTGCCAAAGTACCAATAACCGACTCGATATATTTATTTACCAATAACCGTCTAACCCATGGTAGACGAATTGAGACTCTTAAGTGGAGACTATTAACCTTGAAGTGCAATGTGGGATGCCATTTAGCCAACTAGGCTGACGATATAAAAAAATCGACACGAGGTAGATGGATGAGGAATGCGGAAAACCGTGTATGGTGGCGGGCTGTGTCTCTATTTAGCAGTGAATAGATGCAGGCCGATTGACGTTGATGGTGACAATACGAAATAAAGTAAGTTATTGAATGAAATGTTGACTTATAACTTTTTAAACATTTAGTAATGAAATCGCCTCCCGCCAGTTTCAAATCGGCTGGTATTTATATTAAAAGGAACAGACTATTGAGTTGTCAATTGAATCCAGCAATTTCCCGGAAGCATCTCGGCTGACATACAGTAATTACATAGCAATAATCTACTCAGCATTTTCGATGAAACTATTCTCGTATTATCTTATTATCATTTCTTCAGTCATCAATATTATACGCAATAGTTATGTAATAAAAGTATCATGCTAAAAAATCAATACTTTAGTTGATTTTCAATCCGTGAACATATTCACCACGTACTACATTTGATACCTGATACTACTGTGAGATAAAGTGAAAATTATGTACAAATCACTAAAATAACGTGCATCACTCACATAAATAGTTTGTTTTAAGCATCACAATCAACTGAACCTTATTTACTTCATTACGGGTATTCCACATATAAAGTTTAAAAATTTTATAATTATTTATATTAGGAAAGGCACTTAAGTCTATATGTAGGCAATTTAAGTCTTACAAATAACAAAACTAAATGCAATCATCATAGTTTTGGTATAAGAATGAAAACAATTTAAAACAACGTTCTGAATGATTTTATACAAATTAAATATTTATGATTTTTTAAAATTGGTTTTGTAAGTTATTGACAAAAAAGGTATTGACCATTGTTGATGACACGAAAGTGCAATGCCGCTCAAGGCGCGGACAATACCATTTAACGGCGCTCTAAAATTTTTTCACATACTTTATCATCTGGTGTGTCCCAATCTTAACATCTTTCAGAAGCTTATTATCTGTACTAAGTACACATGCTATACTCATTCCTTTTTCCAAATTCAAGACATAATATACAGTGATTTCTAGTACAAATGATGGTCATCATGAACTTTGTATAATTAGTTATGATAATCTGAGCATATAAATATCATTTTTGTCTTGGCGAGAGAGCTTGTTTCCTTCTAGACTCTCTATCTCATTTTATGAAGGCATTATCAGGAAACGTTAGTAGATTTTTAGCGTATACTCAAAACGTTTTTAAACCTGAAAAATTTGATCTATTAGTCAATGTAGTGGAAATTTTACGATTAGGCATCATTGAACATTCCACTTTTCAATGACATTGTCGGTTTTGGTACAACTTTTTTGTTTACAACTTTAAATAACAACAACTAACTAACAGCTATAAATAACATCGGAACACAAAATATCTTGTTCACTGAATATGTTTCGATAGATAAAGTAAATTTTCGTGGCTTCAAATTCACTTTTGGCCTTTGTTGATTAAACCCAACTTAAGGGGATGCTTTTCGAAACAGGGAAGCTATCGCTTAAAGAGTTATTTTTACTTCTAGTTCTGATTTCCTCTATAAGTTTTATTCTTATTTATATTACATGCAACCTTGAGAAAACATCCAAAAGCTACATCTCGTATGAGATTTGTTGTCATAGAAACAACATTATAATATTACATTCTTTGTTGTGATTATAACTTATTAAGGATATATGACTAAAATTATAGTAGAGTATCAGCAAAATGGATTCCATAACACTTACCTCGAATAAATTTTTCACAAACCCAAATAAAAATAGGCGGATATACATGTATTTTTTATTTAAAATCTTTCAATTATTCTGACCCTGTCGTTTTTCTATTATAATTGAACTGGTATGTGATTTCATTCTTGTAACGTACTAGCGTAATATCCAAGTCACTCCATTTGTGAACAATCAGTGCCATGTTTATATTTATTTCAGAATTTTATTTTCTCGCTCTCTATTTGAATATTCTGCCAAGTATAAGGCTTGAGTATTTCTTCTTACTCAACTTTTCTCGCAGTGTTGAGTGTGCCATATCTAGCTCCTTTTGCTGTTACGAAAATAGATAATGGCGGCTTCCTTTATTATAGGTACGTAAAAAATTACTGAAGGAGCGGCTCTACAAAACGTTAGTGGGTTGATACCTCACATCAAGAATGACATGAACAATTTTTAATCGCATTTTGAAAGATCTTTTTGATAACATCCAATGGGAGCTTTAAAAAAAATTATTTCGTACTTAAGTTAGAGGGAAACGTTAAACATAATTTACATATTTCTCTTACTTTTTCTGAGTTACGTCTTCCTTCAGTCTTTCATCGCAATCGATCTCAAGTCGCAAGAACTATGTCACTGTAATACGTAGATTGACAAATAAGCATGATGAAATTATAAGGCTTCTTTTTTACAATTTGTGTACGAAATTCTTAAAAAAAATAATGGTCAGTAAAATGTGCATCAAAAAAATAAATATCGGTATGACAGTTCATAATTGAAGTGTATACATATTTTAGAAACAAATAATATGACTCTGATGTTTGCCTCGATAGAAGAAGGTGCAACGTAGGAAAAAGGCAATTAATAATTGCTAAACTATTCATTAAATTTGAAATTAATTAAAATATTAAATGATTATATTAAATATTTTGCACATCAATTTTTTAATATAATTAGTTATAAAATTTATTGTTAACTCGATTATACATAAAATATATAATAATAACTTAAATATAACTAATCGACAGAAAAAATTATGAAACAAATTTTATAAGGTTTTGTATATTTCTCCCTCTAAAGCAAGGATGGTGTCAATTTTTTAACGCAAGAATCACTAAATGTGCCTCATCAATCAACTTAGTACCACCATTGACTGAAACTTTGTGATTTTTAAAAACGTTTTGTAAACTGACGCTTTCCTATATCAGTTTAACTATTAGGTATTTGGACTGTTATTTTATCGGGGTATTAATTCGAAAAGTGTAATCGTTTCACATAACAACTTTATTCTACATATTAACAGGCTTACATAATATTGTCCCGATTCAAAGGTAATATGTAATTTTAACTTGTATTGTATCTGCATTTTAAACGAAAGGCAGGTTGAAATGTATTATACGTATGTAGATAATAAGTACGTTATTTAACAAAATTGGAAATATTGCAATAAATATTTTCTGTTCTAATTAAGGTCAGAATATAAATTTTGCTCTTTAAACTTAAATATATATAAAATGTAAGGTATAAACAGAATACAATATTACTAAATGTAACTTTCCTTTATTTTACAAAACGGTAAAATAAAGGAAAGTGCGGTACGTTGTATCATCGCAAAGTAGGTTCTATTATGAATAATTTTTTCCAAGAATGTTTTTGGCAATATTTTTGATTCTCAACTATTGTAAGGATAAAAATGGCTTTCATTGAAAACTCATTTTCAGGATTAATGTAATAGAACAGATAGAGGGAGATAATTACAATATGAAACTATTAATAAAAATAATGTATTAAAATTAGATTCGCTTTAACTACATTAGTGCAAAATTAATGCGGAACATCTAAAAAATATTAAAATACAAATTGTTAACAATATTTAGTAACCAAAAATAATTTCAGCTTGAAATTATTGTTTAAATAAAAATGTTACCATCAAATGTTAATGTATAACATACTTTCTATAATATGTTACCCGAAAAAGTAACTTTTAGATTGAACCTTTCATGACCTTTATTTCAGAGAGAAGGGTCTATGCCTCAACTTATCAAGAATCCGATCATAACCTTTCTTCGCTAAGAGAATAAAATAATCAATCGTTAAAATCGAGTAACAAATTTTTATTCATTCGCCCATACAATATGCATATATAAGTATGCACGAAAATATTTCAAATGTCATAATTATTGGCACATTTGCCTCGATAATATTTAATTGATATTATTATAATCAGGCTATATTTCAATCGTTCTAAGTATTTATTTAACCAGTTTAAAATTGCACTAAATCATGCTGATATAAGCCTAAAATAAAGTATTGATGTCTAAAACTACATTTTGAGCTAATATATTATAGAATAATTTATTTGTAATACTTATTATATTTCATTAACAATTGTTTACTGTTCTAAATCAATTTTAGAAATTTCATTACTATTAGATAATAATATTAAAATTTTATACCGTTTTGATAAAATAGGGTGACGGCAAAAAAGGTTTAAATCATTAAAGTTAAGAAAAATCGATTTGAAACATATGACATAATAAGATGAAATTTTCAAATCTAATTTTAGAGACAAACTAAGTGAAAAGATGTAACGTAAAATCATTAACCAAAATTTCAGGGATGGCAGACTCAGAAATAACAGTGCCTCAGAAATACGTTCCTATACTACAATTTTATATGTGGGATATCTCAAAAAAAATCTTTGTAGTCTGAATAAAAATAATCCTCCCAATTATATCATCTAAAAATTTAATCCCCGACAATCTGCTCGTCCCCTGACCCAATACATACACTGAAGCACTTTATTAGCCAGCGGAAGCCGAACATCGCCTCATATAGTCATCGAAGCTTGCTTTGTTTGCACGTGTAAGGTCTGTCGTATAATAGCTATCTGGATTTTATGAGTGGCCAATTGATTTCTATTCGTATATATGGAAGTGATGTTATCAATAAAATACAGTGTTGAACGAACGTGGGAAAAATTATACAGGATTTTATTATAATTATACGTGCAGACAGTTTTGTTTCCTAGATCGCATATTCGAAGAAAATTAATGGAATAGCTGCATAGGTATTTTGTGTAATGCAGATATTTAAATTTGTGATAGTTATGAGTTTGCAGCCAATGATATTATTCCTTTATTTTCTATGAAAACCTGTACCTGTCTAGGTTTGCCGTTAGCAATAATCTGTTAAATGTCAATAATAATACTGCGCCTTGAAAGGAAAAAAAAGGAAAATTTTAACAGTTGCAAAGAACATCTACGCAGAGAAATAAGTTAGTAATATAAGAGAATCTCGACCTAAAAATTCTGATCTAATTGCTTTACACAATTTAGTTCATTATTTTTACATCGGTGAAATGAAATAGTACTATCCAATGAGAATAATTAACTAACTTCAATAACTTTAAAATATATTAAACGTTTCTGAAGTCTAAAGCGAATAATGTCATGCCAATCTTACTACTATGTAACCTAAGTCCATAATTTCGTCTAATTTGTGCCAGAGCACAAGGTTTATAACAATATATTTGCGTAATAATTTCACTGAAGCGACAATTTGAATCTGGTTCGTAACCCCAGATCCAACATATATTCCGGGTATCTCATTAACCGATTGCAGTTCTTTTGCAATAAATAATTCCCAGGAATCAACTTTTGAAATGGTCGATATCGGTCCGAGATTAGAGATTATTGACACCATATAATAGGTTGTTTAGAGAGAGAACTCCAGAAAACCGTCAGATTAGTGTCTAAAAAATAATGAAACTAAAAGTGAAGTGTATGGGGAGTCTCCCATTAAGTAACAAAAACATTAAAAAATTTTAAACCCAAAAAAATTAAACAAATCTCATTCTAGTTACATTACTATTTGCAATAATTTGTCCTAAATGTCAATATATTTGTAAAATTAAATATTTATTTCCGAACTTTATATAACTTAGTTTTAACTATTACACATATAATTATGAATTCATTAAATACAACTTAGCAAAGAAACTTTTACCTCAAAAACCCTTTCGTGCCTAGTTTGTTTAGTTCCTTTTCTAACCTAAACAACCGATTAAAACTGGAGATGTAATACAACACGTAGTTTCATTTAAATGTGTATAATGAATTTCTATAAAATTAACGCCAAGTATATTCAATGTTCAACCGATTAAAAATTATCTGATTATTTCTCATTCAGGCTTTTTAATTTCAATTAGTTTGAATTTATTAAATGGTAAAGTATAAATATATATATATATATATATATATATATATATATATATATATATTTATATATATACATATATAAATATTTCATGTACACATATATTTATATATATATATATATATATATAAGGAGAACGTTTAAGTTTGAATTTATTATACCACAATTGAGCAGAGCTGTGCTTTTACAAGAATTATGACACTTTAATTGAATTTTGATCTAATTTAGTTTGCAGACGCAAATGACGGCGAATGAATTAATAAAGACGCCATGTCATAATGGACATTGCATATTGCTTCAATTAAATATTACTAAATTTATGTTGATAAATAACTTTGTGACGTGAGTTCTTTAAATGTATGATTGGAAAATTAATTTAACATATTCAACCGTCTGTCGATTATTCTGCCATTTAAAGGAAGATATTTTCAAAATCAATTAAAATGAAGACGCTTAATTTTAGTTAAGTATTATATTGAGCATATAATTCGAATAAATTGCTGACAAGGACAGTTACTATTGCAAAGAGATTTAATTTCATCATTATTATTCTATTTTCGTTACATCATACCTCAATAGAGCACAAGGTGGTAAAAATTTAATAATCTCAATATGTTTTAAAAGTATAACATTATTTATGGAAACACGGAAAAATATAATTTTAGATTAACTCATTTAAACATGCATTTATACTCGTAGCTATAGATACATATCCACCGTGCACTATGCCCATACATTATAATCATTTTATTTGTTTTTTAAGCAGGAAATTTTGAAATTTATGAATGTTTATATTTTGGAATTTCAAATTATTTATATAAATCTCCTTTTCTTCCTTGACATTTCACACTATTTTTTTATATTCTACGTTCGCTCATATAGACAAATTTATGTTTAAAATAGTTTGTTTTAAATGTTGTCCATAGCTTCTAATTAGTTCATAAAATGGATTTTGTATGATTATACTCGTCTTTACAATTTTATTAAATATATATCACCTTCCGAAATATTTATTTAAATTTTACAAGAGCATTTATGGACATGAAGTCGCATAACATTAGGATGCTAAGTCCCATAACATTAAAATAGGTTTAGCAACATTTATGTGATGCTCTGTCAGAAAAACAAACAACAAGGCAGAAAAAAGTTTAAAGACTGTGTTTCCATATCTATTTACTAGTAATAATTTTATTAAAAATCATCAGTGTAATTGATGTAGTCGTTTAATAGTTTTATTGAATATTAAGGTAAATATTTTAATGAATCGGTGTCTTTGAAAATATTTATATTATTTTCAAGTTTTTATTATAAACGCTTTAAATATTTGATTATAACACAGAAATTTACATTTATCTATGAATAAAATATAATGCTACCAAGGGTAGCTTTATATTTTTCCAATGGAATTATCTTTCAGTAATGCGTAATCAGTTTATTTACACGTGGTCTTTTAAATCTTTAGTTGGAGAATAACAAAAGAGATTTTAATAATACAGATATTCAAAAATAGAAATAATACACGCTTTATTGCCTCGCACCTAGATGAATTAGGGGTAGACATTTGGGTGTGCAAACCGGTTATAACCTAGTTACTGGTTCTGGGCCTAAACAGAACATTGGAATGAAAAAACTATTAAATATCCTTAAAATATAATTTAAAATAAGAAATAGACACACTTCATACCTAGTTATTACTGTATAAAACCGAAATATTATATTTTATGAGAAAAAAGCAATATACCAGGAACGAGGTACCGTGGTATTAATATCTTCCAGTTTCAATTAGAAGACCAAATAAATGTCTGTTTACCCGATGTAGTTGAATATATACATAAACTGGTCATAACTTGGCCTATCTAGGGAACACCTTTATATAATACGTAGATGAATATTAAACATTATTGAATATTTACGCATATTTGTATACATCAAGTTTATTATTCGAATTGTCTAAAAAAAGACACTAACTCAAACATACCGATTTAGCAATTATCGCCGTTTCCGTTAAGTGATCGAACAAATACTACGTAACGATCTGTTTAGAAAATAAGAAGGGTCGACAGCTATGTACCTGACTATTGCTAAAACTAGATGAAATAATTATATGAGTGGTATTATACAATGTGTGTGGTATTATACATGAGTGGTATTATAGCATTAACGCTAAAATTACTAATAGAGCTAATCTTTGATCATAAATAGAAAATTGTTGGTCAGAATGGACTATTGATCTGAGTATTGTGGTGACCTTATAACATTTAATAAGAATAACAAGGGTAATGCATGTTCATTATAACGAAACAAGATTAATAGGAATAATATTGTGGATACTAATTTAAACCATTGAATAAGATAATAGACAAGTATTGCAATAATAAGATATTTACTTATCAAAACATAAATAGCTTCTCGGGAAAAATTTTAGACTTAGAACTATTTATTGAAAAATACAAAACTGACATATTATGTTTTACTGAACATGGCTCAAAGTCGATAATGTCAATTTTAATGTAGATAATTTTTCAGTTGCCAGTATGTTTAGTAGGGTGTCATGTGAAGGGGGAGGCTCATTAATATTACATAACAATAAATTAAAGGTTAAAGAAAGGAAAGATATCACACAATGTTTTGTTGAACGAGTGTGCCTTGACCGTGAGATTGCCTGTACTGAAATGGATGCATATATTATCTTATGTGTATATAGGCCATCGTCATCCAACTTTACGTACTTTTTATCTATATAGAACATGCTTTAAATAAACTAAAAAGTAATAAATATATTATAGTTTGTGATGACTTCAATATTAATAGGTTATTGGGTTCTGTTGAGAAACAAAGATTCACTAACTTGTTTTTGTCATTTAATCTGGATTGTGTGTTTAATGAACCAATCAGAGATACCCCCACATCCGCAACCTGTATAGACAATATAATGACAAATTGTAAAACGATAAGTAAAAAAGTAATATGTGGTGTTCGATCTGACCATAAATGTCTCCTTATTAAACTATCCTCTAAAGGGAACAAACAAGTAAAGCGGACATTTGTGTGCAGACCTTTGACTAAATACCGCTTGGATAAATTTAATTCGAACGTTGAAATTAAACTAAGCTTCCTCAAAGTTGATTTGCGGGACCCAAATATTTTGTATGACTCTTTTTTGAAATTTTGAGTAGTGTATTCAATAGAGTGTGTACAAAAAAGAAAATCGCTGTATAATATAAATTTTGTTTTAGTGTATAGGCGACAAAGGGAATACGAAAAAGTAGAAACGTTTTATATGACCTCTATGATAAACGATCACTTACTAATGACAAAACTTTCCATAATTATGTTTAAAAATATTCAAAGATATTTAAGCAAATAAGTTTATAGGCAAAATCTTTATACATAAGTAATAAAATTAAATTGTCTCATAACGAAGCTAAAATTACATGGAAAATGATCTATCCATTGCTAATTTTAACCATCAATATGAAAAATATAGAGAAAACACTGACCCTAAAAATAAGTGACGTGATCATTTCAGATTAGACATTCAGAGTTTGCAAACTTTTTCGCAAACGCTTCTATTCCTCTTAAAGAAGAACGCCAAACGGAATGTATCTAAATTCAATTTTAATCATGTAGCATGTACAGATATAATAAAAACCTTTAAACCGTTAAACTTAAAAAAGTCTGAAGACTTATTAAAATGTCAATTAAAGCCATTGGATCTGTTATCCTAAAAATTACTCTTTAAATAAAAGTGCTGGGACTTTTATTTAATACATGTATCGACAAAGGAAAGTTTCCCGATTTGATGAAACACAGTAAAATTGTTCCTATTTTTAAGGCGGGTTGTAGGAAGGACCCTACGGATTATCGTCCAATCTCTGTGTTTCCTGCTCTCAGTAATTTTTTTGAAAAACTCACGTTAAAGCAACTTCTCTGTCCTTTTAATAAACATAGGATTTTACATAATTTACAGTTTGGGTTCACCAGAAGAAAATCCATGCGAGATCTGGATTTCACCTCATTAAGGGTGTCCACACAGCCTGAAAGAACTCCCAGGATACTATAGGGGTATTATGTGATCTCTCCAAAGCTTTTGACTGCGTTGATCATAATACGCTTAGCTATAAGCTAGGCTATTACGGTATTGAGGGAATGGCAATTGATCATATTAAGTCCTATTTGTCAAATGGAGAACAACGAGTTGAAATTAATGGTAGTAATTCGAAAGTATCTATTATAAACTTGGGAGTACCTCGGTGTTCTATACTATCCATTTTTGTTCCTTGTCTATATTAATGACTTACCATTCATGGTCAGAGATATGTGCGATATTGTTCTTTTTGCCGGTGACACGTCCTTAATTTTTAAAGTGGATAGGAAAGAAACAGACTTAACAAACATTAATGAAACTCTTAATAAAGTACATAAATGGTTTTCAGTCAATAATTTGTCTTTAAATGCTGAGAAAACACAGTGTATTAAGTTTTCGCCTAATATACCCCAGGTTAGTGACAGTGTAATTTTGAATAACAAAGTACTAGAAATAGTGACTACCGCCACTTTCCTGGGTATAGCTCTAGATTATAATTTACAATGGGCTGCTCATATACATTCAGTAGCTAGTAGATTAAACTCGGCTGCGTTTGCAGTTAAAAAATTAGGCAGCTTATTGATGCAGCGACGGCCAGGTTAGTTTATTTTGCTTATTTCCATAGCATTACGTGGTATGGTATTATGTTGTGGGGCAGCGCTGCAGATATTAACACTATTTTCATTTTGCAAAAGTGAGTAATCCGAGCAATATATAACGTGAAACCCCGAAAATCTGTAAAAGATCTGTTTAAAGAGGCAAATATTATAACCTTGTCGTTATTACATATCTATGAAAAAATATTGTATGTGAAAAAGAACTTAAATTTCTTCGTTATAGGTCTAATATCCATACTCTTAATACAAGAAATAAAAATAAAATTCATAATATTAAATTAAGATTACAAATTATTAGTAAGTCCTTCCTGGGCAATAATATTCGTATTTTAACAGGATACCTTCCCATAGCAAAATTTAAAACGCATGTTAAACACGTGCTTATTTCGAAAATGTATTATAGCATCAGGGATTATGTTGAAGACGAAAATGTATGGAGGCCATTATAGGTTAAAATGCACATTTTGACCTTCATTAAGAGGGACTGATTGATTGTTTGTAGATCGTATCAGTAATAAGGATATTTGTTCATAATAATTAGAAGTTTAATCGTGACATGTCAAAAGCGACTTTAATAGTCTTACTTGAAAGAAAAATGAAAAATAAAATAAACGTACAACAAAAAGTATACACCATAAATGTAGATTAATGACACTATTTCATTAATGAAGGTGCATTTAACTTTATTGAGAATGCTCTAGGTAGAACATATATTTAAATGGTTAAATATCGAAGTCAAGACACTTTCAAGATGCACGAAAAACATTTTTTTAGATTATTCCAACGAAATTTCTTTTCAAATTCTTTGAAGAGAAAGTCTGAATTATTTCATAATATCGAGAAATTTTACTTTTCTCTCTCGATTTTTTGAAGATTTCTCAATAAAATACAATTGCATTCCAAAACTTAAAATTGCATCGCCATTAGCTCATAAGTCTCAAACGGGCACCTCACAAACAGAAACTTTATAAGCCTCAGAACCGTATACCAGAATTTTTACAAAGACAAGTAAAAAGTGAGTTGCTAAAAATATAACAAATTCATAATGCGTATGACATTCGAAAGTACTATAAGCAGATTCAGGTAGTAAAAATATTAAGAAAAACGCGATCATTAAGCTAGAACAAGACTAATAAATAATTTAAACCAACGATAAAATAAAGAAAAAATTAACGTTTTTCATAAAATATTTTCTTCAAAATGTCAAATGTTAAATAGTAATGCGGAAAATTGGGATTTAAATATAAAGATAGAAGCAAGAAATAACCGTATGTTCTTCAATATTTTTATGTTTAACAAAGTAATAAAACTTTGAAAATAGTTAAAGTTATCGTTTTCAGTTGACTTATTTATTTTACATTCAATAATAAAATATCACAAAAAAATAAAAACAATTTTGCCTTATATACATAAGTAGAAGCAAGGAGTGATTTCTTATACACCGACATAATTTTTGAATGCTATAGAAGAAGTAAATATCAATTTCGAAGACAAAAAATTATCTTAAATTTTCTGTGAAATTTGAAATAACTCATTGAAAAATAATAATAGGACACTCATAACTGATAATCGAGTAGTTTGAAATTCTTGTCTTTGTACATATCCCTTTATGCAGTGTAAAAATACTGCATAAGGGGATGTAATGATAACTAATAAATTAACTATAAATGTGAAAGATTCAATGAGTAAGCTAAACCCTTAACGATGGTGAATAAGTCCTTATGTCAATTCAATTAAACAATTAAATCCATTTGAAATGCGCAGTTAAAGACGCTTCAACTCTTACGTTTTTGTGATTCCCTTGACATTGACAAACTTCACGGTTAAGCCATCGCATGACTGAGAAAAATTTGTATTACCCATCTGTCGAAAAGGAAAAGGGTTTATATGTTTTCACAAGATATTTAAATTTAAATTGTAAGCTTTATGAGTATGACATTCCAAAAAAAATTATAAAATATAATTTATTTCGTATTTATTCATAGTCTTATTTAATTAATCACGCTTTAAGATAAACCAACACAGCTTAAAATCTTGAATGTCAGTTTCATCTTTGACGATTATAATTCTATCAACAAATCATATACTTTAATTAAAAAATGGTAATCGAATTCATACTATTGAACACGGTTTATATATCTTAAAATGCAACTGAATATTTTACAAGTTTAAGCCAAAAAAGTATGATAAGATTGAATTACATTTGACAACTTGTCAAAAGCCAGTTACAAACGGGTCTATGAATTTTAGCTGTAAAAAATATTTAATGAAAAATATTTAATTTTTATATAAATATATAAAACTAATTAATATTTTTGGGACATATGAGTCTGAAATATATGATTTTTTGGTATATTCTCAAAATATGTGGCTATTTCTAGTTTTATCATGAGCTAAATAGTCCATACAAATAGAAAGGCGTCCGTGGTTTCTTCCAATAATCGGCAGTATATATCTATGAATAAAGCATTCCGCATTAACTTTTGAGTGTTCCATGGTGGTGGGTCAAATTTTGGTCGTGGGGAACCTTTATGATCCATACATGTCTTATCTGCCTGTTACAATTTCACATGTTATAAAATTTTAGACCTTTTTGCACGAAATTTATCAATGTTCTCAAATATGACAAATTCTTAAAAAAACAAGATTTTACGATAGATCTTTCCGCACATGACAAGGGAGAGTGGAATAATTTTTTTGCCTATCTCACGTTTCAGATCGAAGGGAAAAAACTACAATTTGCTTAATTGAAATGTAAATTTGAACGAAATTTTATTGTTCAAGAAATAATATTGCAAAATTAATCAATTGACTTAAAAGAAAAGAAATGGTATTTGAGATGAGATAAGGATGAGATAAAGCGAATACCATAATTTACAAATTAAGTTTTCTACTCATTTTGACAACTTATAACTTTCACAATGATGCCATAACATACACTCGATTGGTTATACAATGATATTTATTTCAGTAAAATTAATGAAAAATCCTTGAGAACTTTCGATTAAATGATATAAAACAATGTTCAAAAATTTATGTAAAAATACAAATTGGAAACAATTTACTTATAGGCCACGAGATTATATAGGAATTGTTTTGGCCTCAATTTTAGAATATGTTTAATAATTCTATAATCCTGTAGACTATAGATCCTAATTCACCTTACATGTTTCACATAACTAGCAACTGAATACTATATTAAATACTATTTTCCAATAAAAACATAGAGATTAAATTTTTCGAGGAAATGAGATTAAAGTTTTCATTTCCATTTGAACAAGATTATATTAGAATATTCCACTTCGCTGAAAAAGATTTAACTAGCACAAAGTCCCTCTAAATTTATTGTATAAATTCTCCCATAAAATGTCTAAGTTCTGCATAAAAATGTCCTCGTCCAGCCAATGATATCATCATGTATATCATCTATCATAGATATCATCTGTATATCATGATGTATATCATCAAGCCAATGATTTTCAAATGCACATTAACCAAAATGATGCGACAGAGTGTAGTGATCCAACTTGAATTTGATCTCTGCTATAGCAGGCGCCTATCTTAATAACTCAGAGCGACCTAAAAACTATAATAAAACCTTCCACAAAATAAAACCTTATATTCGCCTATAAAATACCGTTCCCTTTTTTATAGGCAAGGAAATAATGTGAACCACTCTTCTAAGGCCGCTTACATTTATTTGTACAATGCCTTAATGTCACTGTTATGTATTTCAATGCCTAAATTTTGCAGCGAAGTTTTTTCTTTCCATTTCATATAAGGTTTCGAATTGATGCAGAATCCTACAATTATTGAGTTTTCATTTAATTATGGAAATTATTTAGTTACTTAGAAAGAAAGTAATTCAAATGTAGTAAAAGAATGTGAGAGATCAATATGATATATAATACACACATAAGTTTTATAAGTAATAATTTAAAAAAAAAACTCTACATGAAATAAAACTGGAGAGTAAATAAAAACAGACACATATGTTAACTTATTCATTTACTTAAAATACACATAACGTACTTAACGTTATAGCTTACCAGCGGTGAATTATATAGAAGCAACAATATATTTGAATAAAAACTACATGTAATAAATTTAAACATAAGAATCTTCAAAATTTATCGTATGCAAGTATTTTCATGAAAAGATAATTTATAATAATGATTTCATAGTACTCTGAGATAAATCAAAATATTATAGACTATTGGCTACCGCGACTTTTTTCGCGTGGAATTCGGAGTAAGAAGAGATATTAGAATTCTTTTTGGTTTTTTTTTCTTTTTTCTCTCAGAACTCTAGCATAACTATTATTAAAAATGTTATTAGTTGAAGTTGGAAGCTAAATATTCCAACTGATATTAGTGCACATCCAATGTAAACCAAATATTGACTTATCTTTTCTGTAAACCGATAGAAATTAAACCAAGCCTAAATATTAGCCCAAGGAAATCTAAACACATTACATTTAGCCACTGCTGAGCTTAGCGAGTACAACAAAGGTATAAACAGACTGACAAAAATTGTAAAAACTGTTATTATAGGCTTACTGGTATGTCTTTAGTAAATAGCACTTAGTTTTACGCAAAAATTTTCATTGTTTAAACTCAGTTTTTTACGTTTGTATTATATATATATAAATATATATATATATATATATATATATATATATATATATATATATATATATATATATATATATATATATATATATATATATATATATATATAGATTATCGAAAACAATTTCGAAGATTCTATAAGTATTTAAAAGGATTATGAAGTCTTTTGTATTTTTTCTTTCAAATAATGTCCTTTATTTGAGCAAATCCCCTATAATTTTTGTATGAATGTTTCTGAGTGATTATTATTTAGTTTTATTGTTATGCCAAAAATCAAGTCTCTACATTAAACGCTTTTTTAGAAAAACGACTGTGACAGACGGACAGACGAACCACATAAGTAATTTTTAGGCGGAAGACTTAAAAATGACTAAAATTGAAAAATACGTTTATAGAGGAATGTTACCAAATCTCTGAATAATATTCACATCGGTCAGTAGTCAAAATGAAATTTATTAATTAATTTGAAATAATTATTACCTAATACGAATATAGAAATAATGGTCTCACACACGGGTAACACGCCTTTAATTATGGTTAAACCAGTTATATTGTTTTAGGTAATCTTTTTCTTATTTTCAACTTAAACTATTTCGTAATACCATCCAATTTGGAAAATAGCCGGTGAATTGTAAAATATGAAAAGTGAAAGGGAAATTTTAACCAGATTTTTTTAGTATCAATACAATTTAACATTAATAATTTTTTCCACTTCTTTTGGTGTTTTCTGTCATATAGAGCTAGTTTAATTAATGCGATATATCTACTATTTAAATATTACCAAACGATTAATACAATTCAAATAACACTACTTATATTTAACGTTAAAATTAATAGAAAATGAATTCCAGCCATTCATCACACCCATCTATCAAATTAATCTACTAAAATGAGGTTAATGATAACTCCTATTAATTTTGGGGAGAAATACTCTTAATGGATAGCGTGCATTTATTCAATAACTAATCTATTCGGGATCAATCAATATATGCGTGTACGTAAAGCACGAGTTTTGTAGGAAGGCGCTTGCAGCAGCCCGTATTCAAATAGCCGTAGCTATCTTTGTCGTTTATCTTAATATATTCTTAGTGGAAACATTATATCTACGATATTATTTTACAGTTCTCTACTTGTTTATGCTTACGTTTTTTCCTTCATATCCTTCGTGGACAATGATCTGACACTGGATATTATTTTTATTATCCCTCGACTTCATCGAGAGTGTGTCCATTACGACCGAGAGCGGAATTTATGAAGTTTTTATTGGGCAAATCCCATTAAACATTTCGCCGGAAACGCAAAATACAGTCGTCAAATTTATGATTTTTACATAAAGGAAATGTTCAGATATTTATTGGTACTATGAATAATTTCATAGCATTTGATTTATAATTAATATCTGGGTATATTTCAAGAGAGATCGGATTATTAGTTAGTCCGTAACTTAATCTTAGTGCCCTTACGTATATTTTAAAAATATTTCATCATACAGTAATATTTACTTATTTATGTATTTACGTTAGAAAAAATATATACCATGTAAACAAAGTCAAATATCTCTTACTATGTAACGAAATTTTATTATATTTAGATTTCCGTAGCATTTCCATGTTTCAAAAATTTTTTGCGCTTTATAGAGCGATCGCGACTTATGATCCTTTTTCTTGTTATTGTTAAATTTCTCTTTTTATTTGATAATTTATAAAATAAAAGTAGTTTATATTGTGTTTTTAATATCGATAACTCTTGTAGTTTATTTCGTGATGAAGAAATATTCGTTGAGTGCTAGATGCACTCAATCAAAATATCTTATTTAATCATATATGCATAAACTAACTGCGTCTATCAAAACTGTTATCAATTTGTAAAATACAATATATATAATCGGCCTTTAATTATGAAGTTATGGATTTGTATCAAGACTTTATCAACTGAATTTTTAAGCAATATTCTGTGTCATAAAACATTTATTCACGAAGATACTTTCAATTCTTGCAATGTATTACTTAATATTCTATAATTTAAGTGTTCAAATAAAGACTGTTGCCAATATTATACTAAAACAAATGGAAAGAAACTGTCACGTAGGCAAGGAATTCATGAGCAGCTCGTCATTCATGATAAATTGAAAGACGTTAACATTTTTTGATCATGTAATATTTTCCTCTTAAAGACGTAACTGAGAAACGAAATATATCTAAAGTATTATTATCTTAAAAAACCGAAGTGATAATATAAAATGTATAAACTTAAAAACAAAGATCCCAAAAAAACGATATGATGCATACGATACTCATAGTGCCATGCTATAAATACCATCTACTTTATATACTACGAAATAAATATAGCATTCCATCATTTTGTTAAAATACGCGTATTTCATATAAGGATTTGCATTGGATGAAATTATGGCCACCAAATTCCAAATATTCAAATAAGCTAGATAATAAATACTTAAAGAAGTCAAAGGAATTTTTATGAACGTGGTATTGCTAAAATATCTAAGTAAAAATGTTTCTGTAACTGAATTTAGCAAAATAACTTGGATATTAAATTATAACAAAGAAGAAATCTTGAAAAATAGTGATGATATTCTCTATATTTAATTTCATTAATTCCTATTGTTGTTAATATATATTAGTACTATAAAAGGTAAATTATGAATACGCTTGAATTTTTAGTTTCACTTATATTTGCGAGAAAAATCATATCCGCTATCAAAATACAGGAATATATGTCTGGAAATGGCACTATTGATGTATTATGTTATTAAATTAAGTGTTTCTATTATTTGTTTACATGTTCAACATCTTTATGGTGTAACGATTCCCAATATAACAACAAATTTCATCAATTATTCATTGCTTTGTGCGCAAAGAAGTTAACGAAAATTATATTAAAATCATTTTATAGCATTCACTCAAAAAACTTTCAAGGAATTTCCGTTACCATATTGGCTAGAAGAGCCGCAACGCCTTTTGAGAATGGAGCGGTTTTGGACAATTTAGAACATTTTAGGTTTAAATATGTACGAGGTAGATGCAAATAAGTTGAATAGATTTTAATTTGGGCGAAGAGCTGTTTAAAGAGTACCCCAATTAAAAAACCTCTACAATAACACACGTAATTTATTTTAAATCGTATATAATTGGTGTTACACGGATCAAAAAGCCATTTGATTAAAGTGGAACTTAACTTATTTGTTTCTAGGCACAATCAAGTTCTTTATTTCGATAAGTAAATTCAGACATATTTACTTGATGGTCCGATAAAATAAATGAGTAGAAGTTTAAATTTTATTTAGTACCAGCAGCAAATACCCACTCCGCTGGGTTTTTTTTGGTCGTACATTTTTTTGTATCTCATACATTTTTTTTTAAAACATGTGTTAAAAACTTTTTTCTTTTGGCACTTTTTTATATTTTAAACATAAATATTTTACAAACTGCGTTAAATAATTTTATTCAAATTACCTTAATTAATTAACGTAAAAAGAAATGATGGGTTGCGAAAGTAAAGAAAAAGGGTGATATTCTATTTATTTACAAGTTCAAATATGTTTGGTTTATTGATTTATAATGAGTATATTTTAGAATTTGAAAATGTTCCAGAATATTGCAGAAATTTCTTCAAATTTCTAGAACTTCTTAGTAAAAACTGGACCTTTCATGTTGAAAATCACATTTTCGAGGTCGACTAATTTCAACTCTCATATAATTCTCACCCTCACTCACCTCACCAGTTATTGACGCGCAACCACCATAGTGCAGCATGAGAAGGTTAAGGATAATACCACATATAAATGCCATTCATATGCAATATGCAGTTTGGGCTGCAGAGTGGAATATAGTCACACACACAAACTATTTTTTAAAATATACATAGACGGTAAAACTATAAATATGAAAACTTTTACTTATAATATTACAATAACTATCATATTGCTCAAAATATATTCTCATATGCACACGGCGTACAATATTATCTGCGGTAATACCATGATTTATCATGCTTAATGGATAAAGTACAGTTTATTACTAATAATTCACCCATCTTGGTTTTCTTGCTGTTTGTCAATATACACATATATATAATGCCTAAATTTTATGTAGCATTTGAAGTAGCTCTCATTCAAATTAATACAATGATATCCCTCATAACCTCATAATTGATGTTACGAAATGCGATTGTCAGGATTTATCTATTGTATAATTTCACATTTTCCCTTTATCGGGCGAATAGTGATTAATCCCTAATGTTATCTTTATTATTTCTAAATCGAGCGTATTTATTGAAATAGTAAGTGGTGATAATGGAAAATTTTATGCGATAATTCACAATGTTTCCTTTATTTTCAGGAAATGTGGGAATAATAATTTTTATTTAAAACGACATATCAGCATCAATTTTTTGTCTAACAGATGGTAAGGAATAATTTTATTTAATTTACCGTGGATGAATCCTTGGGAAAACAATATGCACTGATTTAACTAAATCGAATATGGCAGATATTCCATAAAATTGAGCAAAATATGTTTTAGAAAATGTGGTAAGGAAAAGGTAGTAATTTAGTCCTTGTAAGTGATTGATTAATTTTTTTAGGATAGTAATTGTCTCTTTCCGACTTTCTTCTAAGTTCATTGAAACTTCCTTAAATAAAGTATATCAACTTTAACACTTATCGAATCCATTATTCCAAAATTACACCTTTCGTAACAAAAAACACAATAATCAATTTTTACTTGCTTTGACACGTTTTTTTTCAGTCATGATGATGATAGAGGATTAGTTTTCTTTTGGAATCAGAATCATACTTAATGGTTTAAGTTTCAACACAAGTGACTCAGAATTAAATAACATGTCAAATGCCAATTTGACTCGTTGATAAACTTAAACTTGATCATTTTAGCATTTTTAAGCTCACCACGGAAACACAACTAAACAAAATAACGATTCACAATCAACTGAATATCACTGCTTGTTATGTGGGAGAGTGCTGCTGCTTGTCATGCAAGTTCAACATATTTAGAGTCATCATACATGCAGTCATCACTGGTTCTGAATAAAAGAATCACCAGTTATGACGGAAATAAATATTTAAACAGTAAAATCATAGTCTCGTGAATATATCCTCTTAAAAAAACTCGGCCTCTCCGAACTAGTTTTAGTTTTGATCTTGATTTTTCATAAACTATTACTTGTTGATGATTTTATGCGTATCGATAGCGCAATGGGTTAATGCATATTTTTTATATTTTTTTTGCTTTTTACATTTTTTTTCTAGACATTCACAAGCGCAGCAGATGACGGGGACGATCTGCAGTGCGTGGTACTCTAATTACAAGAGGATTTAAAAGTCTTACTAGATCATATATACCTCGATTATCAGCGCAAATTATAACCATTTCATTTGTCTTTACGATACAAAATCTCCAATTTAAATATTTTTCAACTTTAATTTCCACAAAAAAATAATGTACCCTGACTATAACATTCACGAATAATTTTTTTGGTTAGGATCCTTTCACATTTGTTTTTCTTAACTTACTAATTATTTTTATAATTAAAAATATAACGAGCACAATTATGTTTAATTGTTGGTAAGAATACTGAAATCTGAAGTGTCATATTTCATATACATCGCAAGAATTCGTTGTCGATTTGTCATAGATGAGCTATATTTTATCATACTATATTAAATCAACACGTTGTCGTAATTTAATTCTTAAAGGAAAATTGTGGTAAATTATGTTTAACTATTCATTCTCAGTCAGCGAAATTGCCAGTTTTAGTAACGTAGAGAAGTATGATAATTTGATTATCTCCTCAGTTCGACCATTTTAATGGTTATTATGTATAATTTGATCTGTAGATATGTTAAGTCTCTTAAGGATAATCTGGAGGAGATACAAGTTGGAGAATGAAGGATGCACATCATATTGAAGCTTAATATTTCGCACATAGGAGCTAAAATTATAAAAATTGGAAATTAAACTTCTATTATGTTCTCAAAACCTACCGAATGAAAACTAACCATTTCCTTTTTGCTCCTACTGTGTGTATGGAAAATATTAATTTTACATATAACTGAGATTTTTACATGAAACATACTCTTGCTAAATTGATTTTACAACACTTAAAAACTATAAAAAGTAGAAGGGTGTATAGCAAAAAAGGGTTCAGTTTTTGTTATTTGGCTAAGAAGCACTAATTAGAATCAGTTCCAATACATCTAAATACATAAGTATGAGTAACAGGTTTCAATAAATAATACAAAGTGTATAAATATTTCTAAAATCAAGAAATATTTATAAACAGAAGTTTGAATAATAATTGCATGACATAACCTGAAAATTCAAATTTGCCTAAGTTAGAAGTTGCCTCAATGAAACAACATTTTTGGTATTTACTCCAAAAGCAAGGGTTAGTTTTCATAAAAGATAAAACTGGTTTTAGCGCAAAAAAGTATTATACTTAAATGATATCTTAAGAGTATATCAAGTGATTCTATTAAAGAAAAACTGTCAAACACGAGTAGAACTTGCACTAGGAGGGAGTACACATTTAGGCATTTATAAACATTGAATTATACATAACGTTTCTGTTAAACAATTTAAACAATTTAAATTTTTGGAACAGCTTCTAAATGTTTTACAGGTGCGTATATTAAAAAGCTTGAATAATTCTACATAGAATTATTAATCACTGATTTTTGGTTTTTCCCTTTATTTGTCCCATTAGACCATTATGTCGACATCAAAATTGTAGATCAGCATGTTACTACCCTATGAGTTTTGATGCCATATCAATAACAAAAATATGTGTTTAAAGTCCATATATTTTTCTTGCGTGAATCTAAATGATTCTATAAGGATTTCGGTTTTTTTTTCATTTTGTGTAACAGAACCTTAATAATAAAAATTTGCAAACAACTGCAACTCTTCCAAAATTCATTGACAGTAATTATTATTATTTTTGAAATGATGAACTACGGTGCCTTTTTATTTACGTTACGTTGAACTACGGCTTTTATAAGTCGTAATTTTAGTTAGCAGCTAATGCTTAAATTATTAAGATTTACATTTCCTGTTTAAAATTTTGGCTTAATTATTCAAAATATTTATTATAATTTAAATTTTTTTGTATTTCTATTATAAAAGAAATTCAAATTATAATACAATACTTATTATAATAATTACTTTTAAGTTATTGGATCCAAGTTGGCGGTGACATTATTGACGACAAAAGTGGGTACGAAACGGAAATCGACAAAATAAATTCATAGGTTTCTTTATGAGGCCCCTACGATGATTTCCTTATTTTCTGAAATTTTAGTTTTAAAATTCCATGTTAAATTTTTCATAAATGTTCATTACAAATGTTATTTGAATTCAAATTTCGTCAATAAAATTACAACTTCATTGAATACAGTATTTTTGCTTATAATTTATAAAATAAAAATTTAAACCAAACCATAAAATAAATTAAAACCTATTCACTTCGGTATCGTGTTTGTAAACTAGGTCAGGTTAAGAGTAGTAATCAGTTTATGTATAGTCTATGTATAATAGAGGTTATGATTAAATCAATAGTTCGAGGAAAAAATAACCCAGAAAATAATTCATCCAGAAAAAATATCCGTAGACAATAAATTAAAAACTAACATACTAATAGCTTAGTTTTAGTTGAAGAATAACTAAAGTTTGCTGAACTTGAATTTTTTAAGTTTGTCAACATGAAAGAGTTTTATTTAATGCGTTGCAAACAGCCTTTTGTGCACAAAGAAAAATAATAGTATTTAGAATCACAGCCAAAGGACGAATAATAAATTACAAAACAAAAAAACATTCCCAGACGGTCGCTGGCCTGACTTAGCTCGCATTAATCATTAGCTGGAGAGTGAATAAAACGTGCAAAGAAATGTTTGATTGCCAAGATTAAAATAAAATAGAGCAACAGAGACAAGATATCCAGTAGAGGCTGAATCAGATAGACAACAAAAAGAAGAATGTGTATATGAATTTGACATGAATAAGTTTATGTGTTAACTATTTCAAAGTACTCTGAGCTATCACAATAATATTTTAGTAACTTTCTCTCAGAGAGCGAAACAAAAAGTTTATTTAAAAAGTCAGTTTTTATAAACAAGAACAAGCTGAAATATTATAAAAATAAAAACGGAATAAATAAGTAATTTGTCACTAAATTAGTGAACGTTTTATTTTTCTTAATAGAAACAAAAATATCGAAAATATTTTTAGTATCTATTCAAAATTATTTACAAGCGGATTAGACAATTTTGTGCAAATAGTATAATTGGGTAATAAACTGATTAAGGTATTTTAAAATAATATAAATTAAGGAGCCTGTCTTAGATTTGCAATTTCCTTACAGTTTGATGTCTATTAATAATAAATTAATTTTTTCCCAAATTTCATGAGCGGAAAAATCTTGAATTAAACATTAAACCTTTGAAATATTTAATTACGTTACTTGAAAAAGTTTATATTAATATGATATTAGTGTATTAATGGTTTGATTTTAATGTATCTACTGATTAAAAACTTACTTCCAATTAATAAAAATATCAAACTACGTTTTCTTAATTTTTATTCGAAACAATATGACACCAATTCACATTTAGCCAGTAATATTTTATACCAAGTAATGCTCCTACGATTGTAGAAATTATTTAGATTGAGACAATTTCTATTTTTGGCGACGACATACGAAGTAGAAAGAGGAACATTTAAAAAATTTGGTTAGATTAATTACTAGAAGTGGTTTAAACGGAAAATGAATTTGATTTGTACAGATTAATCATTAGTGACACTGTTATTTTCCTACTACTTTAATGTATGTACTTGCACGAATATTGTGTACCTGTACGTGCACAATAGTTATGTATATATTATAGTAATAAATAAAAAATAATGCTGTCTTTTTCTATTTTCTTTTTTATATCTTATTTAAAAAAGTCATCTTCTCCTTGATTTTTGTAGATATATTTAATTTTTCGTAATGCTCTGCATGTTCCATTATAATTCTTTTTTACATATTTACTAACATTTCCATAGGAAACACGTTTGCATTTTATTTCCTATATTATACGAGTAGATTAATTTAAATTTCAAATGTATCCAAGTATCTTTGGCAAATTTACAATACATGCCAAATATATTACGTATAACGTATATTTTAATGTCATCAATGTGGATGATGAGAATGAATTAAAATGATTTCTTAACAGAAATTGTAACTGAAATCTCTACCGTCACTTTGGTTATTTAAGATTACCAACAATTCGTTACAAAAGCGTAGCAAGAGTGTTGGTAAGTCAAAATTTGTAATAAAACACATGGTGTCATACTACTTAACATACATAAATTTAAGCACACCTGACTTTCTTTGCTACACCATAATATCTTATACGTTGTTGTTCTAATAGTAGAATTGATGGTGCCGTTTTTATCTTTGTAGCGGTGCGCTTCGGCTTCATACAATGCATAATGCAATAAACAGCGCAAATTTCCATGGTTTTCATGTAACATGCCGATTTTTTTACTTGTTTTAATTGAGTTATTACGAAACGGAAATTTTTTGAAGTCGAATTTAGGAAGAAAAAAAAGAACTTTATTGTGCCATAATTTGACAGCAACTAGGTATTAAGTTCGACTATGCGAATCACATGTCGATTCTATATCAGACACCCTCACCTCCTTATTACGAAATTATAAAATAGTTATTTCTTCTATTATTGGATCCGTCCGTTCTAATCAAATTTATTATATATTTTAAGCAGATTTTCTTAACAAGGAATGCATTTCCGAGCATGTAATATATAATGTCGTTCTAAATTAATGAGCAAATCAACAAGTAGTAATACTTTAATGTGGTGATGAGCAATTCGAAGTAGATAGATAAATCAAAAGATGAATATAACATTAAAAGTAAAATGTACTACGTTAATTCCATCAAATTAAATACAAAAAACAATATGATACCGGATGTCATCAACTGGACGACGAATGATTCCTTTCTTCCCCTTAATTAAAAAAATACTTAAGTATCGAACGACACAAGATTAATGGTAATGTTATATTACAGCTGCAAGTATCGCGAAAGTAGAAGCCTAATGGATAAACTGCACTGCACTGCATTTATATTAATTTTTCCCACGATTAATCAGTTTCAGTGAGAAAAAAAATTATAATTTCATAGGCACTAGCACGATTTTTCTTTTGAACTGCGATTTATTTTGATCACACCATATTTATTTATAGAAAAAGGTGTAATTTTTACTACTTACTCTGTAGCTTTTGTCCTATTATATTCGCAAATAATGATAGGATACTTAAAATAATTTTTATAGTCTCTGGATGTCAATTTTGGTTATATTTGGCAAGAGAGAAAGCTGATTTTATTAAAATTTTTATTAAACAACTCGCTTGAAATATTTTCTCCGATAAGTAAGATGAGGCTATTAAATTTATGATTTCCATATGAAGGGACTTTTAGGGTTCAGTGAATATTTTATTTGCGACTCGTATTATTCCCCTGAATTAGATTAGTATCAGTGCTGATTCCAGAATGATTATTTTAATTGAAAGAATAATTTTTCGATTTTTAGCAGTTTTCCAAAATAAAATATACAATTTATTTCATCCTAAAAAGATTAACCATTTTCTTATAATACTTCATAATTAATTTCTTAATTTAGTTTACGTGAAAACATTGGTTCTGAATTTAAAAGTCAAAAAGGAAATTGATAAAAGAAATAAGTCAAAATGCGAATGTGATGTGAATTACAGAATGGAGTATATTTCACTCATATTTAGACTAATTCATGTATTAATAAGTAATTGTTGATAAGATTTTATTCTTTTGAAATAGTTAGGAAAATATTTTTGCGATGCTATTTTTTCCGTAAAAAGAGGATACTCTTTTTATAAGAACTCCAATATATTTATTAGGGACCCAATATATAAAATTATCTACACATATATATATATATATATATATATATATATATATATATATATATATATACATATGTGTGTGTGTGTGTGTGTGTGTGGGTGTGTGTTTGTATGTGCATTAGACGAAATATTCTTCTGCAAAATTATGATAAAAGACTTCTTCATGCCAGCCAAAATATCAAATATTATAAATTTTGTGGGACACCGTAATGAAGTGGGTTAAATAATTTCTTATGATTCAGGCTAATACCAAATTACATCCTAGGATTGAGAAAAGAAGGCGTAGAAAATAACTGTACGGAGGCAAATTAAAACCTTAATGGTAAAGAAAACATATGAGAATTATTTTACGAATTATTGTCATATATGTGGCAGGAGAATTTGTAGTGTGGGATAATATATTTATATTCAATTATGATAGCAAAGAATTTCGAATGCGATTTTATAGCCGCTAAAATGAAATTTATAATTGAGAAAAAGGAACTTTCTGAAAATACGAAATAAAAATATTAGGATATGAAAATTATCCCCATCATACATGAAAATGGTTGGATGCTGGATGACGAAGAGAGAGAACCGTGTGTGGGAGAGCGCCTGGTGTCTAGATAGCAGTGAATAGATGCAGGCCGATCACGATGATGGTGGTGAAAGAAATAAAGTAAGTTATTGAACGAAATTTTTAACTTTTAATTTTTTAAACACTTAGTAATCAAATCGCCTCATGATTATATTTAATCAACGGGAATTTAAATTAAAAGAAACAGGGTACTGAGTTAGCGATATTTTTTCCAGGATATTGCTAGAATATTGCTCAAATTCAACTGACATATAATAATTACTTATCAATAAACTGCTGATTGTTTTCGATATAACTTTTCTTCGTATTATGTTATTATCACTTGTTGGCTCGTGAATAGGATACACAATATATGTGATAAAATTAGCTAGCTAGAGAAATCAAAATTTTCATTTATTTTTCTTTTACCGGTTAAAATAAATAATTTTTGACCAATGTCTAAGATTTAATTTTGATGGATTTGGTTTCGAAAACTTACCTACCACTGACACTAATATGAGATGATATGAAAATTATGTACAAACGATAAAAATAATGTGCATGATATCAAATAGTGTAATTTAATCATCACAATCAATTGAATCTCTTTTATTGTCATTACGAATATTCCATATATAAGGTTAAAAATTATATTAACAATTTATATTACGGCAGGCCACCTAAGTTTTAAAAATCACAAAACTAAATATAATCATTATAGCTTTAATATTATAATTAAGAATTAAAAACAGTAAAACAATGTCCTGAATAATTTTATAAAAATTAAACATTTATTTTTTTAAATTTGGTTTTGTAAGTAATCTAAAAAAATAGTGTCCATCCTTGCCGACAAGCGAGTTTAATGACGGTCAAGATGTGGACAACATCGATTAATGATGTTATAACGAGTTTTCACGTTAATATATTTCAGGAAATCATAATTGTTAGACTTGATATGTTCATAATTTTTTTCTTAATTCAAAGCACATTATGCAGTGGTTTCCAGTATCGACATTATCAGCGTAGACTTTGGGTGATTTGGTATAATGTTCTGAGCATTCTTTTGCTGGAAGAGAGTCGATGTTGTAGTGAAAAACAGAGGCTGCCGGTTTCCTCCTAGAATTTCTTGTTCATTTTATGGAAGCATTATCAGGAAATGTTAATAAATTTTCAGCAGTTACTCAAAAACTTAGGGAACCAGGGAAATATATTCTGTTAATCAATGTAATTGAAATTATATGACCAGACATCAATGAAACTCTTACTTTCAAAAAGAGATCGTGCAGTTCAAAAAAATGGATTTTTTTCATTTTCGATTACAATACAACTCCAATCACTTTAAATAACTTTGGAACCGAGATTGATTTTTTCAGTGAATGTATTTAAATTGATGGGATAAACTTCCGTAGCTTCAAATATGCTTTTGGTCTTTGCTGATTAAAGTTTACTTTGAAGGAAGCTTTTTGGAATAGATAAGCTACCTCCTAAAAAGTTATTTTATTGCAAATTCTAACTTCAAATACATGTTGCATTCTTATTTAATATATAGCCTTGAGCGGCCGTGGAAAAACCCACAAGCGGCATCTTACGTAAATTGTTTAGTCATAGATAAAACATTATATTATTACACTCTATGTGGTGATAATAATTTGTTAACAATAAATGACTAAAACCATGGCGTAATATCAGCAAAACGGGAAACATAATATCTATATACATTTTTTGTAATTCACAAATCAAATAAAAATAGGTGGAATAAATTGATAAATGGAACTAATTCGATTACAACACATTTACATATTCTCTTCAAACTAATTTTTGATCACACTCTTTTTTTTTCTTTAGGATTTATAATATTTGTTCGGGATATTGCAAATACCTCACCACAATCAATAATATTTTCTTACTTTTCAATCGACACTTTCATAAGTTTTAAAAATTTGCCCATCTCTTTCCTATTCAAAGCCTTTCCTTCAACTTATTTCAACTTTTTGCTTTTAGGATAAATATACAATTTTTAAAAATTTGTCCATTATTCTCATTTCTTTATCATAATTAAACTGGTATGTGATTTCGTTTTTATAAAATGGATATTATGCCAGTAAGGCATAGCATCCATTTTCTTGCTCTTTAATTGCTTATTCAAGCATGTGTATTTCTTCTTTTTAAACCTTCCTCGCAATATTGAGTGTACTACAATTAGTTCCTTTTGCTGACACATAAACAGATAATAGCGGCTCATTTTATTACTTTTACTGTTTTATTTCCCCCAAATGACTTACTGGAATTATTATTCTGCTTCTTCAACGACATAAATACTTTTGGAATGAATGAATGAAAAATATTTATTCTAAGTAATATTCATGTGGGTAATACCAGTGAAATAATTAAATGAAACTGCGTTATGTAGTATTATTTCTACTTTCTTTAATTTATTTACCACGGCCTAAGTTTCGTTGTATTACAACATCTTCAGGTGGGCTATTAGCAAAGATCTTTGCTAATAGCCATGTTGTAATACAACGAAACCTAGGTCGTGGTAAAGAAATTAAAGAAAGTAGAAATAATACTACATCACGTAGTTTCATTTAATTGTGAACAATGAATTTCTACAAAATTAACACCAAATATATTCAATACCAGTGAATTCGACAACATCGTCAATCTAAATGATTTATTACCCACGAGGGAACCGAGGAGGTATATGCGTTTAGAGCGAGAGGTTGTTTGTCTGTGTGTGCAATTCAATGTTCCATTTATTTCCAAAATGGTTTGACCAATTTAGATACGGTTTTCTCTGAAATGTTTGTGATTCATTGGAAATAGTTCATAGATAGATGTTGCAGTAATTACTTACCAGGGAGCGTCGCAATAAAAATGTTGATGCAAACGAATGTTCCTATTTATCTCCCAGACCGTTTAACTGATTTAGATAGGGTTTTCTGCCAAATATTTGGGACCCATGGTAATTACTCATCAGGGGGCGCCGCAATAAACTTATTGTGGCATAAAAATGTTCCGATATATCTATAAATGGTTTGATCAATTTAGATACGGTTTTCTGCAAAATATTTGAGACTAAACGGCAATAGTGTTCAAATAGATGTTACGGTATTAGCTCATCAAGGGGCGCTATAACATTTTGTTTCGAACGAATATTCCTATTTATCTCCAAAATGGTTTGATCAATTTAGACAATTTTTTCTGAAAAATATTTGGGACTAAGCGGAGATGGTTTTCAAATAGATGCTATGGTATTAGCTTACTATGGTATATCTTCACCTGGTACTATGGTGTATCTTCATCATCTTCTTATGGTATATCTTACTATGGTATATCTTCAAAATGGATTTAGCGATTTAGATAGAGTTTTCTGCAAAATATTCGGGACTAATCGGAAATAGTTCTTAGATAGGTGTTATGTTGTTAGCTTACCAGGGGGCGCTGCAACATATTGTAGCAAAAAATGCTCTTATTTTTTTCCAAGACCATTTGACCGATTTAGATACGGTTTTTGGTAAAATGTTTTGATTTAACGGCGAAGGTTATTTAGTCGGATGGTTAAGTTGTTAACTTGTCAGGGGGCTCTTCAGTAAACTCAATATCCTGCCTCTGCGTCAAATTTAGAGTTTTATCAATTCGTGACTAATTGAAATCCTCTTCGATGTGCAAATAGCTTTTTATGCTGCTACAATGTAATTAACATTGGGAACGCAAATAACAATGGCAGCCTAGACGAATTTTCTTGCGTTTGTAATTATATTAATAGGTTCTTACTTTCGTTTAGTAGGGCCGATTTCAAGAAAAATATTTAATTCTTTCAATTGTTTCAATTTTTTAAAAATTTTTAAATTTGTATTTTATTATTATAAGAATTAAGAATATTACAAGCAACAAAAACAACTATACGTGGTAAAAAAATAATGAGGTAGCGGCTTTTTCATCACGTCAAAAATGTCATGAAGTATATTTGATTGCATTTCGAAAGGTCGCAAACGATCTCAAACCGAAAGAACTTGTTATATAGATTGAAAAAGAAGCTTGATAAAATTACAGGGGTTCTGTTTTATCATTTGGGTATAAAATCCTAAAAAAATAATGGTCAGTAAAATGTTAATATATACCAAAAAAGTGAATATATATACGAGTTAGTAGTTGAAGTGATTAAATTTTTTTAAAAACACATTTTAAAAAATAATAATATGACTGTGATTTTTGTCTCGATATGAGAAGGTGTAAAGTAGGAGAAAAGCCATTAATAATTGCCTAGCTATTCATTCAATTTTAAATTAACTAAAACATTAAATTCCTATGATAAATATTTCGTTAACGTTGTTGAAAAATTTACTGTTAACTCTATTATATATAAATTTGATCATAATAACCTAAATATAATTAACGGACACAAGAAACGGTGGAACAAATTTTACGAAGTTTTTTCAAAAATCCCCCTGTAAATCGAGGAAGGGGCTAATTTAATAAATTAAAGGATCACTGAATATGTCCCATTAGTCAACTTGGTAGCACCATTGATTGAACTATTGAAAGTTTTAAAACCATTTTGTAAACTGATGCTTTCGTACATCTCATTAACTATTAAGTATTTGGATTGTTACTCGACTGAGGTATTAGGTAAACAAGTATAATGTCTTCATTTAACAATTTTATAACAATTTCACCTACATATTAGTATGATTAGATAACATTGTCACAGATTGAAATGGCAAATGTAATTTTAATTCTCATTGTATCCGTTTAAAATATTAAACGGAAGTTATGTTGATATGCATAATACCTACGTAAATAATAAGCGTAAGTGATATTTAAAAAAAACTTTAAATATTGCAATAAATATTTTCGGTTCCAATTAACTTTAGTACTAAAATTTCCTTCTTTTGACTCGAAGATATATTAGTTTAAAAGCGATCTAAATGGAATGAATACAAAAATGTTGCACAATTTAGAAAATTAAAAAAGAAGTAACCAGAATCATCTCAATATATTTTCTATTATAAATAATTTTTTGCAAGTGAATTATTACATTTTTGCAATATTATCAGCTGTTGAGGGGAAGTTTTAAGGTTTCAATTGAAAAATTATTTTCAGGATAAATATAATTGAATAATCAGAAAGAGATTATTACAATATGAAATTATTAATAAACATTGGTACAACCATGAAATTCAGGATATCGAAAAACCAGTTAATTATAATTTTTTTTAATAATATTTTCATTAAAAAAATAATTTCACTTTAAAATTATTGTTAAGTTGAATATGTTATCGTCAAGTTTTACTGTGTGACATACTTTGTTGTTATTTACTACCCGAAACGTAATAACTTTTAGATTGAACCATTCCTTATAACCTTTATTTCAGAGAGAAGGCTCTCAATCCTCAACCTATCAACTAATCCGATCGTAACCTTTCTTCGCTAAGCGAATAAAATAATCAATCGTTCACTCTGTCGCTCATTATTTCCTAAATTTTATTATTTCTTCGATATATACTTATATTAGAAAATAGTGTATTTTAAGGAAAACTAGAATATTTTAGTTTCTTTCCTTTATTTAACTATCGGAAATTTGTTCTCTCGTGTATTATTCAAGTGAATCAATGTAATGATTATTTAAAGTTAAGACGGTTTCAGCTTTTAACGAATACTTCTAACTGATATTGTGTATATATATATATATATATATATATATATATATATATGTATAAGGTTGCAATTGTCCTTAATATTAATGAAAACATTTCCCTGTCCGAATTCGCGCACTCGAACCAATTTATTAAATAGGTGAAATTCTGCATTTCGTTTTAAAATCGAGTAACTACTTTTTATTCATTCGTATATATAATATGCAAACATATATTTGCCTTATTTTTTGTCACGTTCTTAGTTATTTATAGTCACGGTAATATTTTGTTGCCATTAGTACGATCAGGGTTATATTTCAATCGTTCTAAATAATTATTTAACCAGCTAAAATCCTAAATCTTAAATATCAATGTCCGAATCTACATCTTCAACTAATATAAATATTTTAGACGAGTTAATTCGTTATACTTATTTTATTCCATTAATCATTATTTACAGTTCTTAATCGATTATAAAAATTCCTTTACTAACAGATAATATCTGCACTTTAAAACAGGTTACTATTATGAAAATTTAGTACTATTTATGAAAATTTTATGCGGTTGCATAAAATATTGCGGTGGCAAAAGTGATTGAAATCATTAAAGGTTTAATTTGAAACATACAGCTGAAATTTTCAAGATAAGATGAAATGTTCAAATATAATTTTAAAGGCAAACTGAAAGAAAACATATAACGTAAAATAAGTAACCAAATTTTATCGGTGGGGATAAGCACTATTGTGAAGTGATTTAATTTCATAATTATTTGTCTATTTTCATCATATTATCCCTGCAAAGAGTATAAGGTTGTATAAATTTCATAATTTCAATATATTATGAAATTAAGACATTACTTATGAAAAAAACGGAAAAAAATATAATTTTAGTTTTACACTCGTATATATCTACCATATACTAAACCCATTTATTACGATCAATTCATTTGCTTTTCAAGATGGAAATCTTAACTTATATGAACGTTCACAGTAATTTATATCAATCCCATTTTCTTCATTGATGCTTAGTTTTTTTTATCTATATTCTAACCCCGCTCGTGCAAAAACAATTGTTTTTAAGAATTTTTTTTTAAATCTTTTGCGTAGCTTCTAATGCGTTCTTCATAACGGAGTTTATTTAATTATAATTACAACTCGTTTAAATATATAGCACCTTCCAAAATATTAACCTTACTTTTATTATCATATTTATAGATGTGAAGTCGTATAATAATAATCACCTAATATTGGAAATGGCATTTAAATAAGTTTGGCAACTTTTATGTGATGCTCAGACAGAAAAACAAACAGGCAGGCAGAAAAATTTTAAGAACTGTGTTTGTATATCTGTTTTCTAGTAATAATATTACAAAACAAATTTCAATGAAATAAATACAGTTTTTTTAAAAATTTTCTTTAAGATTAAGATGAGTATTTAATGAAACTTTTGAAATATTTATATTATTTTCATGTTTTTGTTGTTAAAATTTCACATATTTGATCATAAAACAGAAGTTTGCACTCATCTATCAGTGAAATATAATGAAACCAAGGGTAGGTTTATATTTTTGTGATAGAAATATATTTTAATTATACGTAGTCAATTTAGTTATATGTGGTTTGCTGAGAACCTCTTCATAGCGTGTTTAGAGATTAACAAGAGAGAGTTCAATAAAACAAGTGTTCAATAATAGAAATAATATACGCCTTCTTTACTAGCTCCTAGTAACTGTAATATGATTGCTATTGATTGGCTACAAACATAGAAAAAACAGGAAAAAAAATATTAAAAACCGTTTCCGTTAAGTATCTGAACAAATACTACGTAGTGGTTTATTTAGAAATTGGGAATGATCAAGAGTTATGAACTTGAACAACTATATAATCAGATCAAAGGATTTTCGACTATATAAGTGATATTATAGCATTAAGGCAAATCTAACAGAGCTAACTATTGATCATAAACGGTAAATTGCTGGTCAGGAATGGACAATTAATCTGAGTATTATACTGATCTCGTTGAATTGAATAAGAATAATAACAGAGTTACGAACAACAAAAAGAATACATCACATATGTAGACTGGTGCTCATTAATCATTTTAAAAATTTAAAATTCTTTTAATGACCAATCTTATTAACAAAGACACATAAAATTTTAATGCTAACGCTCTTGCTGGAATATACATTTCAATATTTAAATATCGAAGTAAAGAAAATTTAAAGATGTAGGAAAAACATTTTTAGAATTTCTCGAGGAAATTATTTTTGAAGTTGTATGAGGAGAAACTTCGAATTATTTCATAATATTTAGTAATAAAATAGGAGAGAAACTTTCATTTCATGAAGGAGATACGAATTTAGTTTCGCTTTTCTTTTTCGGTTTTGTGCACTTTTTTCTATAATACACGATCGTATGCCAAATTTTATCACCATTAATTAGTAAATTGCAAGTTAGCTTACAAATAAAAACTTTCTAAGCCTCAGAACTATGTACTAGGTTCTTTACATACGGAAGTAAAAACTGAGTTACTAAATCATATTACCAATCATAATTTATATGAAATTCAAAAGTAAAAGAAGTGAATTCAAATTGTGAAAGTAATAAGAGAAACGCTATCATAAAGCCGGAACAAGGTTAATAAGTAATTTAAATCAACGATAAAATAAAGAATAAACATTTGTCTCTGTTTTCTTCAAAGTGTCAAATAATAATGCGGGCAATTGAGATTTAAAAATAATTATAGAATAAAAAATAATCTCATGTCCTCCAACATTTTTACGTTGAAAAAAGTAATAAAAGTTTTAAAAATAGTTGAAGTTATAGTTATTAGATGACATATTTACTTGATATTAAATAACAAAATACCGCAGAAAAATTTGATGCGCTATTATTATATATACATATGTGGAAGCAGGAAGTGATTTTCTATGTATAAATAAAATTTATGTATGCTAAAGAAGAAGTTTATTCCCCCTACTATTGGTCATAATTTATATTTCATTAAATGAAATTGACTATTTCAGAAGTTTAAGCAAGAAATAACAATTATAATTGACAACTTCGCCAAAAGTCGATTATAAAGGGGTCTATTAATTTTTTTGAAAGAGCTGACTGCAATAGAATATGATTTTTTAGAATATTCTTATTTCTAGTTTGTAATGTAAGTTGAATTGTCCATATAAATAGAACGGTATCCGTTGTTTCTTATAATAGTCGACAGTGTATATTAGTGACAACTTTGCAATTAAAAGATTCCGCATTAACTTTTAAGGGTTCCGCAGTAAAGTAAAAAGCCTTCATAATTTGATGACGTCCATCCGTGTCTTCACATGTCCATCAAAGCTTTACGCGTTATGTAATTTTAGACCTTTGTGCATGAAATTTATCAAGATTTTAATATATTACAAAATCTTAAAATACAATTTTTTGATTCTTTATGAAAACTATTTTTTTGATTGATGCATATTTCAAATAATATCGTTAAATTAGTTGATTTACTGAAAAAAGAGAAAATGATATTTGAAATGAGGTTACAACTAAAGATAATACGGTAATAAACGAAGTAAGTGTCTACTTATTTTGACAACTTATAACCCATACATATAACACACGATAACGATTGATTATTCAATGATATTTCAGTAAAATTAATGAAAAATTATTGAGTACGAAAATAATTTTTAAGCAAATAATATTAAAGTTGTCATTCCCGTTTGAACAAGGTTATATTACAACAATCCACTTCGCTGAAAAAGATTTAATCAGGACAAAGTTTCTCTAAATGCACTCTATGCTAAAAGTCACGTAACATTCCATCCATAAAATTTGTAAGTTTAGCATAAAAATCTCCTTATCATACAACCAACGATTCGCAAATACGCGTTAACCAAAATGACGCGTTAAAGTGTAGTGATAGTTGAAATTGGTCTCTGCTATAGCGGGCGCCCATCTTCATAGCTTAGAGCGACCTAAAAATCTATAATAAAACCTTCCACACAATAAAACTATATATTCGTTTATAAAATGTGGTCCTCTTTTTTATAGACAAGTAAGTAATGTTAACACTCTTCTAAGGCCGTTTACACTTATTTGTACAATGCCTCAATATCATTGTTACGTATTTCATTGCCTAAATTTCTTGGCGAAATTTTTTCTTTCCGTTTTATGTAAGGTTTCTAGTTCATTCAGAATTCCTACAATTATTTAATTGTCGTTTAGTTGCAAAAATTATTTAGTCACTTAGAAAAACAATTCAAATGCAGTAAAATCATGTGAGAGGTCAATAAATAATTATATCACTCATGTAAGTTTTAAAGGAAATATTTAAAAAACTCTATATAAAATCAAATTGGAGTGTACATAAAAATAGATACATTTTTTTACTTATTTATTTATAAATGCGTTTTAGTTTACCAGCGATTAATGATATATAAGCAACTTGGTTATAAAATATAGTTATAAAAATAAAAAGTACATATAATAAATTTAAGCACCCGAATGTTAAAGAGATACACTTTCAAGTATACTCTTAGGAGAAGATAATACATAATATTGATATTAAAGTACACACGAGATATGCTTACTTCGTTGACGCGACTTCGTTGGCGTGAAATTTTGCGTAAGAAAAGATAAGATTTTTTTAAAAAATTTTTCTATCATAACACTTAACACATAAAGTTTAATAAAAACGCTAATAACTGGCGTCGGCAGGCTAATCGGTTCCGCCGGTTCCAGTGTTAGCATGCACACGAACAAAATTAAAGACTTTCGTATCTTTTTTATTTGTGAACCGATTGAAATCAACCAAGCCAAATTTTAGCAAAAGCACTGGAATACAATACTGAAAACCGCATTCAAATCGATTCAACGTTTGCTGAGGTTAGCGCGCATAACGAAGGTGCGCAAAGACAAAGAAACAAACTAGCAAACAGACAAACATTCACAAATTCTAAAAATTGTTATTTTAGATTTAGCAGCGTGTCTTTAACACTTAATTTTATTTAAAACTATTCTATGTATAGACTCAGTTTTTTTGCGATTTTATTATATGTATAGATAAACTCTTGATGGAGGTACAACAAACATTTTATGATCGCTGTTAATAAATAGTTAATTGAGACGGTAAGAATATTTGAGACTATGAAGTCGGAAAAATTAATTTTTTTTTTCATATAATAATTTTAACATTGTAGCTCGTAATTTTACATTACTTTACAAACGGCAGGAAAACATTTAATAAGGATAATCATTATTATAAGGAAACTAAGTAACCGTGTTTTCTTTCACAAACGATTTTCTTAAACTGTGAAACTATTTTCAGATTCGCAAACAGTCTTGAGAATGTTATAAGTTATTCATAAAACATTTCAATATTTTGTAGTTGGTATTCCGTATAATCTAATAGGCAATATATTCAACGCCTTTAAGAAATCATATTATTAAAGGTGTTGGATCTGTTGCTTATTAGAGTCCACGGTAAACATTATTACTGTGGTATATAGGATCAATATTACCATTCATTTGACTTCTGCGTACTTCGCGAGTATAAATCAACCTCTTTCTATGCCACGATCCGCTAACACAAAACTTCTGTGAAATAAACCACAAGAGCATTGCTAGTGATTTCCTGAATGAATAATAACGTGAAATAATTATTCGTTCATTTAAGTATATATAAAATGCAGACTCGAAAATTTCAATTTAACATAGGTTTTCTGATTTAAAAGATAATAAAACAAACTTTATGGGAAGACTGAACTGCTCGTATTTAACCATCGTAAGTTTATTTTTACCTATTTTTGGTATAAATAAACTTATAATAGCTCGCTGTTGATTTATTAGAAATATAAATTCGATTTTAAGATATAAATTGTGAACCTCGGGAAAATATGGATGATGCAGATTCAAATCTGTTAAATTATTTCTAAATAAAACAAATTACAAAGATTGTTGTTTCGTTCTTATTATGATAAAAATGAAAAGTATATAGCGTTTTTCTTAAAATATTAAAAATAATTTAAAAAATATTTCAAATAATTGTTTATAACGGGTATATATATATATTGCCTCACGCTGTGTTTCGCAGACATAAATTACCATTAAATACTAAGTTATTTTAACATATGATTTACGTCATTTGTATGGAGATTTTATGAACTTAGCATAATTTGTACAACTATTATTTTTTACTAGCAGAGTGTGGTTAGCTTTTTTATTTACTGTTTAATTTTGTTACATTCCATTGTAAATACTTTTCAGATATTAAAAAATAGCGGTGTAGCTAAAAATAGGGGTAGAGACACGTTTCTAACAAAAATGACTATTATAATGCCTTAACATTTTTCAAAAACCTATCCAGTAATACACATCGGGATATGCAAAAAAAAATTCTCCCCCATTTTTCGTGTAGTGGAGATACCCTGACAACTTTTTTAAAGATTTTTTTTAATTAAGTTGTGAAACAGGGTGAAACTATAAGGGTTCCTATTTCTGAGAAACTTACAGGAATTCAGTGCTATTTTCTTTTTTACACCAATTCTGTGCTATTTTCTCATATACTCTTTATTTTTCTTCATATAAAATATAATAATAATATAAAATATGGGCTTCCTTAATATTTGGTGCTAAGAAACGTTATAACTTCGATGAAGGAATAAATTATTTTATCAGTGTCATTTATTTCGAGGCAAGGAATGAGATATTTGGAATTTTATGAACTATCTACTATAATAACAGTAGAATCCTCAATTCTAATATATCAATTGATCGTTCTACGAGCACATTTGTATCAACTTTGCAAAAAAAAGTTTATTAAATTAATTGATATAAATATAAAAACTATACGTTGAATTTTGTGAATGTTCACCAATTATTAAATAAGTAGCGAAGACTCATCAAGTAATCATAAACACAAAATAATTTTTCAATGATGTATATGTAAAATAATACAACAAAAAAAGAAAAACAAAAACAATTGAAAATAAGTTGAAACTGTCATTAAAGAAAAATTAAATAGTAATTAATTGTATATTTTGAAAGCAAACTACGAAACTAAGTGTATTTCCAATTAATTGTTGTGAACAAAAGTAAACATACGAACTTCGGTTCAATAAACTTAACTCTAACACAATTAGTGGTGAATCGAAATGCCAATTTGGAAGTTTCCAGTTGTTAGCTCGCTTTTATTTAATGTTGAGGCCTTTGATGTATCGTTGCGTAGTTTAAATTGTTGATTCCCGTCAAATTATCTCTTTGTAGACATACATGATTGAATCGAAAATCTACGGAGCGTTCATTGTACAAAACTCTAAAAGTTTTTGAAACACGAAACTGTCTGTTTACATATAAATATGTTGTAACCAAACTGAAAAATAAGTTTGGGTGAGCTACTATTTATTCTTGTGCAATAAACTTGACAAGAATTACCCCACTTGTTACGTGTCAAAGTATTATCCTTAAAATATGGAAATAGATTTGTTTTGTTACTTAGTGATACCTACCACATAACTGTAAAAAGACCTGAACGTATAATATTATTAACAGAAACACAAATTTAAAAACCTGGAATGACGACGGGCTTCGACAATTTATTCCCATTATTATGGATATGAAATAACATGTACGTAAGTAAATTACCTTTGTAAGTCACTTTACTATCCCCCTATTATGAATTGATGGATAAATTAATAGTTTGATTTAATTATTGTAATGATTTTAACTTCCATCTCAGTAAAACGCCAATCATGGCATATAACATTTTGAAAATCAAGTTTTATTTGAAATAACGTAAAATGTAGATGATTGGTTGTTTTTTTTCCATAATGCTGATATTTAGTATATATTATTACGGAAACATTATATATTACCATGTTTCTTTTAAAGCTTTGTATTAAGTACGTCATGCATATTTTCATTCACTATGAATAAATATGAAAAGAAAAATATCGGTACAAAATTTCGAGAAATGACAAAATAATTTAAATGGTATGAAAATAAATTTCCCGGAGTTTAGTTTTGCGTATTGCACATTAACATATCTCCTTTGACTTAAAATGGACAAGTGTATCGTTATTCTCACACAAAATTAATTAGAACCGACACTTAAAATTTATTACGCAATTGTTCGCAAAGTTGAAGTTTTTGTCAAGTATTTCCCTCGGAGTACAATACGTGGTGCAAAACTGGCTAAACGCTGCGTTTGCTTATTGGTAACTAAATAAATCGCAATCACCTTGCGCGACACATTGATAGCGATTTGAAACTTGTGTTATGTTAGCTGTAATAACGGCTGAATTTGACGTACTAGGTTTTATATTATAAAAGCCACGGTATTATGTTGAACAACTTTTGCAAAACTCCCTACCTGATCTTCGTTTCACAAAGTTAGAAGCGAACTCGTGTTCGAATTGTTAGCTAGGGCTTCTTATTTACAATGATATAAATAATATGAGTTTTGCTTATCATTAGATATTTTCTGACCACATGAAGAGACTATAACGAGCAACAGATTTTAGATATAATTACTTGTAAACTAAAGCAGCATTTAACTTATTTTTAACAGAATTTAGTTTTTTTAACTGTATCCAAAATTAAAAACCATGCTTTTTTCACAAGGTAAAAACGAAAAAAGATGTGTATATATATGTATGTATATATATATATATATATATATATGTGTGTGTGTGTGTGTGTGTGTATGTGTGTTTCTGTGGAATAATCGAATCAACAAGGGAAAAGTAATCAATTAAAGATTAAATAAATTTGCCCAATCAAATGCATCAACTAGGCAGACTAATCAATTATGTACGATGATCGAGCAAACCAGTTCGTATCTCTTGATTGGCCGATATTCATGACTTTATTCGTGAACTACGTGAAAAAAGGTATAAGATCATATAAATAACTGGTTAAAGCTAACGTTGTGGTGAATGATATTATTTTGTGTACTCCAATATTTTTATTAACTAAGGGTAAGTCGTTTGTTTGATAATAATAATAATGAGACCAATTATTTAGTATTTATAAATAATATTTATTTTTGAATCAAATAAATATCTCACTTTAAATGTTTTGAAATCTTTGTGATTCATTTTTATTCAATATAAAATAGAAGAAAAGTTGTTTAAATAAAGGTAATATTAGAACATTACCCCATATTGAAAATCTAACAAATTGATATTCTATGACCTCTTAATAATCTAAAATCTAAGTAAATATTAAATTAATCTATTTTCAATATGAGGAATTCTCCTTAAAATAAATTTTGATTATCCTTTGCACTTAGTAAAAGATCAATCAATCATTCTAACATATATAATATTTGTGAACACGATGAAAATTCGCTAAATAAACTCTTCAATCTCAGTTTGTAATATTACATATGTTACATATCTAAGTACTTATAAAACCACATGTAGTCTTTTTATATTTGGATACTTAATTATTTAGAGAGATTTAAAAATTAAAGTTGAATTACATGTCATTAATAGATGATAGAATCATTGACCGAGATTAGTTACACGTCCTTTAACTCTTGTGAAACAAAAGTACTACTTAAAACAATTATTAGGTAAACAATATGTTATTATCCAAAATAACTAATTATATTTCCAAATTAAGAATGTTTTTGGCTTGTAAATGTTTTTAAGATCCCTTTTTTTGTGCGATCACCCACATTTTTCTAAAAATATTTGTATACTTCCTGTTTCCCAGAAGCAATATTATATAGTCAAGGGGACCAGGTATAAAAATGTTGGATAAATGGAGTTTCTGAGCCTTGTCATTTTAGTAATTTATTCGGCTTTTCATGACCATCTAAAATAATTAAAAAAGTATTGTTGCAGATAAAATAACTTCAACCTATTCTTTCTGCCGATAAAGGTTTTGTCACTTTCATTCAAAGTCATAGGGAATTATAATGTTTTATATGCACACGCTTATTTTAATGATAAATTTAAAGAAATGAAGATGCTATTTAAACAAACGGCACTTTCACTTCTGGTCAGGATATCATTTACACATATTTTTGTTTAAGCCAGCATGTCGTGTTAGGCTGAACAATAAGTGAATATTTTCCGGTTGTTTTTTCATTTTAAACTTTTTTTTTAATTTCATTTATTCTTAATCGACCCCAAAAGCAAAAGGTTACGTTAAAATGGAACTCTATTGTTCAAGAAACACATGCGTTCCTCCATTGTTTATTATGACCGACCTACTGCTTATATACATGTTTATGTATCTATTCCTATCTATCTACATTTCTTTCATGAGTGGTCTTAATGCCAGTGGTTCATTATAATAAAGCTTTATTAAAGGTTCATTATAAAAATAGTACTTCAACTAATACTACTTAAAGCTAAGAATGCTACTTAAACCATTGGAAATTGCCAAGTATCTAATTGAGAAAAAAAATGACTGAAGAGGTTTCTAAATCACTGTCTATAAATTTGATCTGAGATATAACTTGAATAAGCTGAAAATTCGTCAAGAAAGGTGGTATGATAAAGGGTTAATTACAAAAAAGAAGAAATGTATATATATGTATATATATATATATATATATATATATATATATACATTTGGCTAAGAAATATAGGCTAGAAATATATATATATATATATACATTTGGCTAACCTCATCTGAGTACCATACCGGTAATCTCCCTAGTGCACTTATTCAAATGTCGTTAAAATCATCATTATTAGTGTGATCGATTTCAAGAAGATGCTGTGCTATCAACGACAGTTTTAACGAATTCTGGCATTTTATTTTTTAAAGATTATATTGTCTCTTAAACAAAAGAAAAAATTATTATATATTTCTAAAAAGCAACCAATCAATGGAGATATCTTCCGTCAACTTTAATAATTACTAAATACTCGCAAACGTAATACTTACTTTTTCTCTTATTGATCAAAATTAATCCAATACAAATAAAAAATGTAACTTTGAAAATATAATAAAACACACTGACAAATACCTATTTGCTGCTTGGCACAAGACTGAACTCGTATGTCAGAGATTCACTACCACTATTCATTAAAGTGAATTCTGTATTTTTATTTGTTTTTAAATAAATATTGTGATTTATATTTAATGAAACTAAATTTAAGTTTTATTGGAAAAACTAATTAAGTCATGAAGCTATACTAATGGCTTCAAAACACGTGAATTTCAAATATTTTTTCATACTATCTACTAAAATATAGAATGAAAAAAATGTGTAAATTCCTAACCAGATACAGTTATGGCAGTAAAACAGCATAAGTTTAGAAAAAAATGCTAAACATACGACCTTGTCAATAGGCCAATGGCAGATATTTCACATTGTTTTCTTCCGTGATCTGTCCACCGAAAAGTATTATGTCTTCATATAAACGAAGTATTGAGTCCTCCCGTCAATTACAAATTATCACCATCTAATATGATGTAAAATCTTTAAGTGTGCGACATTTAATACATATATAATAATTATGTACTTAAGTTAATTAAGAACCTAGTAATTTGCTGTTCAATTCATGAGCTGTGAAGTTAAGAGACATACAAAAAATATTGCCTTATATAATACTTTAACACGTGGGTAATTAATTTTTGGTAGGCTGTTGCTTTTGGTAGGTAGGTATTTTAATCTTATTGCGGAATAACAATGTAAAGGCAAACAGAATCGATCACTGAAATAATTCTCACGGATATGAATTAAAATTGAAAACCGAAAATTATTTTATAGACGCAGGTTTATCTTCACAAAAAAATAATGACAGGTTTAAAAAAATCGATTAAAGCTTTTGGCTTGAACAGTGTATAGAATCAAGTTGCATACAAAATATCTATCAATTAATTTTTTGCTACATTTACAAAAGGCATTTTTCCATTATTTTATAACAAAGATAATTCTTTGTCACATGTTTGTTTTGAAATATGGACTAAGCAGATATATATCTAATAAACACATGTCTGATAATATATTTATCTACATTTATAGAGAAATTTGTAACTTATGTATAGATAGTTTTACAAAATTAAGTGTTGAATTTCTTATCTAAATCGGAAAATTTCGTGGGTAGGTATGACAAAATATAATTTTGTTACGAATTTGATAATATTTATAAAACATAATAATATATTCATTTTAGAGACAAGTTATATTTAGAGTTTAAATTACAAAATATTACCTAGCTTACGAAAAATATCCAAATGTTTTAAATATTTTACCTGTTTAAATTTTAAAAAAAGTCATCTTTCTGAACTAATAATATCCCTTTTATAACCAATTTTACTGTATTTTTCTGCTATCAAAATACCCGTGTTTCATTATCCCAGGCTAGCGTCATTCGTATAAGTAAATTTCATTTAATATTTTAATAGTTACTAAATTTGATTGTTCTAAATACGAAGGTTTTTTTAAGCTACAAAACGATTTACTATTAGATATTAAAATAATATTAACGTCTTGGTAATTAAAAAATTTCTTCTTTTCTGTTATTAACCCTTTATCAAAACACCTTTCTTGACGAATTTTCAGCTTATTCAAGTTATATGTCAGATCAAATTTATAGACAGTGATTTAGAAACCTCTTCAGTCATTTTTTTTCTCAATTAGATACTTGCCAATTTCCAATGGTTTAAGTAGCATTCTTAGCTTTAAGTAGTATTAGTTGAAGTACTATGGACAATCATGTTTCTCCTTCCACGTCGTACAATGTTACTAAAATAAGAAATTACTTGGTAAATCATTAGGGTAAAGTTGTTGATAAAAAGATATCAGCTTTATTATAATGAACCACTGGCATTAAGACCACTCATGAAAGAAATGTAGATAGATAGGAATAGATACATAAACATGTATATAAGCAGTAGGTTGGTCATAATAAACAATGGAGGAACGCATGTGTTGCTTGAACAATAGAGTTCCATCTTAACGTAGACCTTTTGCTTTTGGGGTCGATTAAGAATAAATGAAATTTAGAAAAAAGTTTAAAATAAAAAAAAACAAACGGTAAATATTTACTTATTGTTCAGCCTAACATGACATGCTGGCTTAAACAAAAAGATGTGTAAATGATATCCACAATCGTTACAATAGTATAGCGTCCTCTTGAAACAAGGATACCACAGTTTTATTTATTCGCTATGAGCCTCTTGACCTATAATGGCCATATTTATTTTTAATTTTTTTAAAGGTAATACTCATATGTGCAATATATATAGCTTAAATACTTCACAACTTCACAAATGTATTCCAATTAACTGCTCACGCTGCACTGTTACGTAACTTCCGTCCCTTTTAACAAATATGTGCCGCTATTTTTAATCAAAGTGATGTTCAGATTTTCTGAAATCCGAGATTATCCAAAATCCGATGCTATTTTCAATCAAAGTGATGTTCAGATTTTCCGAAACCGAAATCCGAGAACTGACGATTTAATTATCTTACTGTTCATTCCGGTATTTTATCACTCATTCAATGATATTATATCAAAACAATATTTGTACTGAACACTTATTTAATCTACTGTTAGATTAAGTTTTATATTATCGCTGTAGGATCAAATACGATATCAAATTCTTTTATGTTACAGCCCATGTTGTGCAGTGAGAATTCCTTTCATTACTTCCAAAACATTTTAATACGCACATAGTCGCTAAACTTATTCTTTAATTTTTTTCTGAAGGTTAAACTCAATAAGAGAACACATGTAGCTTAAATACTTCACAACCTCACAAATGTATTCTTATTATTCTCTCATACTACACTCTCACACTAAAATCTATTTAATGTAAATAACAAAATGTTTAAAAAATCGCTTAAATATTTACTTCCTAAAAAAAATTAAGCGCAAACATACATATGAGGTAATAACTCAGACTAAAACAATATTTTTAATAATAATTTTTTATTATTGAATTAATGTTATAAATATTAACATAAAACAAGAAAAAATTTTAAATAATTACATTTATTTAAGATGTCAAATTAGCAGTGAAAAGGTTTTTTTTTCGTATTCTATACTCCTCGGCATCGATGTTATAGATTACATTCCCTATCATATATTTAAGATTATAAGAGTATTTCAGAAATTCCAAGAATGGTTTGCTGTTTATAATAACATATAAATGTTTAACCTAAACGAAAGATACATACATAGACACATTGCTTGACCAATAAATGGCGTGTACATATACGTCCATATCTCCAAAGAGTTTGGTTTGTGGTTAGTGATATATTGTAAGAAAAAAATACTACAATATAAACTTTTATCTTATCTACAATTAAACTGAAGGCGAAATCATTTTTGGAATTTACTACATACGCTGCTGTTTCTCTCGTGGTGAATTCTAAAATATCGTCATAAAGTTTTGAAATTCGAGCCAGCTCTCAGGTGTTACTTCAAAGAACAGTAAAATTGGTGTGTGAGTGTGGCCATCTTCGAAATTGAGGTACGTGGCTTCATTTTCAACAAATGATACTCTTAAGGCTTTCAATAAAGTCATAAAAAATAGTAACACCTTTGAGAATGTTTATGAATATCTAGATCCTGGCATTGGCCAAACGAATAATGAATCTCAGTGTTCAAATGAATGGTATACCAAATACCTTAAAAGCGTAGAGAACATTTTTTCTTTCAAAAATCTTCGAAAATAAGCTTAAAAAATTCGTCAATTTATAAAATTGCCAAAGAATATTGTAGTTACATTATTTGGTGAAGAAAACTTGTCCAGCTTTTTGGTACTAAAACGTAGTGTTTGAAAAGCCGCCTGAAAACTTAGCTGAGTTTATTGAATTATTGTTTATTAAAGGAGAAATCACAATGTTAATAAATAAAGAGGAGTACATACAGCATAAAGGTGTATGCCCAACGTTCTTCAAATTACACCTGTGGGTATGGGATAGCCAAATTTCTTAAATACACTGTTTCACCTGTGAAGGTCAAAAATATTCCCTCGGCCATAGATAGGGGCAGCAAAAAGAAAGAGGGGTGGACTTTCTAATACCAAGGTTCTTTTATTTATACAATACATTTTAAACAAAACCTGCGTTTTATTATTTTTTGTACTAATCTTGGGAATTATTTTTTAAGTTCGATTTTAATAAAATCCGTATCTTAATTATGAATGAAACAAATTATGGCGTATTTATTTAATTCTCCTAAAATCTGCACAAAAACATAAAGTACTAATACATATTTTAATTAATTATATAACATGCCAAAGATCCAAAACAATACCTGAATATATTTCAAATTCATAGCCACAAAAGTTTTTAATTTGTTTTTAGTACGTATTGTTATTTTCAATTTTATCAATCGCCTAGGTTAAATATAAACAAAATCGTTTAACTACGAGTAATTTTCGATTGATAATGATTCTATACACACTTAGATGCATACAAATATTTCGTAATACGCAATATTTATGTTAATATGTAGGAGAAACGGTAATTTAATTTATTGAAAATTATTATTATGATCGGCCTTCGTTAAATTTTCTAAACTTCCAAAATTTTCGTTTAAAAAAAATATTGTTACTTTGGAAACTGTTCTTGTATTTTCTTTTACTTTTTAGTTATGACAAAGTTAAAAGATATTACCATATCTTGCAGAATTCTAAACAATATTTGTAAGTTTATGCGTAACACTGGCATTAAATTATTTGATTTTATTTTTTGTAAATCTACCTATTTTTTATAACCATTTATACATACAGTAGGTATCAGAACAAAATATCGCCATTTCAATCCACAATAGTGCATCATGGGTAGGTTGCAATACACCTATTTTCTTTAATCATACCACTTTTTTCTGAAATTTATAATTTTGATAAAAGTAAGAAATGTGCCAATATTGCATCAATACCCTACTTAGCGACCGATGGTGAATTTGACTTTTCTAACTATCCATTTCATTTTCATAATTTAACGATGTGTTTTTAAGTTTATTATTACAATATTGTTCCATTTACCAATTAGATAAATTATTATTTGCTTCTTGGTAATAATATGAGTCCAATTTTATCATTTATCTATAATTTATTGTGGCAAAACGTACAAACGTCAATTAAAATTATTTTAATATGTGAATTTGTGTTTATTACTGTAACGAATCCGCTCTCTTGATTGTGAAGTGTGGGTTTGTGATTTTGTTACTTTTTGTAATTCGTTGTCCAATTAGTGAAATAATTAAATATGTCGGTTTTTAGTGCGAGTGAATACTTGGACGTAATATTAGTGTATGCCGAATGCAATTATAACACATGCGAAGTCCTTTGGATATACGATGAGTGGTACCCGAATTGGTGACCACCAAGTTGAGGCCAAGTAATTATCAACCCTATTATAGAAATACGTGATAATAGGCCTATCACTCCGGTGAAATCGGGTGGCACTACTTCAACAATATCTGGCTGGGTGAAGTAACTTGTATTCTGCAATGGATCTCAAAATGAAGCCGAAGTGAGATATCGGATTGTTCAGACGATTTAATACAATACGGTGGCGAATTCGAGAGGAACCCGACTTAATGAGAAGAGTTCACGCCAATAATTGTCGTAGGCTACGAAAGTGCGTTGAGGTACGAAAATTACGTTCTGAAACAAAATAATTTGAATTTTAAATACTATGTATGCCACGCTATGTTTTATAATTTTTCTCCAACAGAAAAATGACAATATTTTACATATGACAATTTAAATTACATTGTTGCCAAACTGTCAATTGGCGCTAATTGTATAGGTTGCTAATTTATACGTAATTATGATATCATACAAAATTTAAACTTTAATTATTTAATAATCTAGGCGACTGATTTAATAAATAATATTTTGCCGAATTACACATGATTAATTAATTGCACAGGTGGTTAAAGCGACGCAGACGTTAAGTAACACATACCGTAAATTTTATAGCAATTTTTTAACAAAATTTTAAAAACAATTAATTTATTTTTGGGCTCTTTACATGTATATGGGTCGAAAAATGTCAAGTTAATTAATAATCGTATGGCATAGTGGAGTTACACTATACCATACTAATAATCTTATCCATTTACTAATATCCATTTACTAATAACCTCTATTGAAGCTGTCAAATTTTAAAAAATTAGGCGAAGATGGGATGGGACAAGAGTAGATGTTTTTGATAAAAAATGTGCTGCAAATAAAAAAGAGCAAGTTACTTTGAGTAACCCGGAATTATTCCGTCAACCGATGAAGGAAATAAAAAACATGAATATTCAAGTTCTTGTCACAAACTTTCCATTTACAGTAACGCCGTTAAATAAATTAATATCACGTGTATTGTGAGATAAAAAATAACATTCAGCAAAAAATTGAATTTTTCATTTGGAACTATTCGATCGCTACTATCTACATTTTATGTTCCGTTGTGCTCATTTTCCCGTACCTTTCCTTTTTCATTGAACCTTCACATTTTTTATTTTTTTATTAAAACTTTTGTAACAGTATCCATGATTATTATCAACACACGCATATTTAGCTAATTATCTGATCAGCATTTTTAAAAAATAAATTCAAACTTCATAATTCGAAGAAGTCGATCGAGGTTGACCGCATGCTTTATGAAAACCAGTGTAGGTTCTAAAGATAATTATAAAAATGCGGTGAAGAAAACTCTGTGCAATAACTTTTCACTTATTAATCTAACCAATAGCTTTTCCTGTTCGCATTTGTTTTACGCAAACAATGTTTACTAATTATATAACATTGTTTTTAGATATCGTTTCATTTAATATTTGGCACGGATTCTAATAATGTGGTGCATTTGGAAAATATAATGATTGTCCATAATCACTTTTTGAGTCATGACTTGTACATGTATCTCTTTCTTACGAAGTTGATTAACATTTTCTCCTTGATACTTTACAAATATAAAAAAGCAGTTAAATCTATTCATTTATTTAATAAATGGATTTGATTGCTTTTTTAGATAGAAAATCTATACCCTACACATTTATTTATTTATTCTTTACTATGAACGTATACTACGAGAAGGGAAACATTTTAAAGTCAACGAAAATATTGAAAATAAAACTATTCATCGGGGAAAGCGAAGATTGCGAATACAAAAAAGGGAAAAATACTAAAGAAAATATATTATATGTTTATCCTAAATATAGACTTTTATGTATTGCGCGGTGAAATGAGGTCGCATCGCTTTCCGGAGACAGTAAATATTTTTTTTACATCAAAAGTACCAAAAAAATTAATTTTTCTATTTATAAGTCTTTGAAATTTTACATTTGTAATTCACTATATTTCCGTCATAAGAAAATTCATGTTTCGAATGGATTCATGACAAATATAATTTAAATATACTTTTTCATTTTTTACTTTGCTGATATGCGCAACGCGTAAAAGAAATACATTCAAAGATCGTCTAAAGTTTATTTTTCTTTCGTAACATCTTTCCTGGTTTCTATTATTATAGTGTCCATTTCTTTTATTCTTTTCAATGGATTATTTTTCAGATTTTTAAATCTAGTATTGTTTCGATATTTTTTCTTTTGTTATTTTTATTTTAAATAGTGTCTAATACATATGTTTTAATGCATTGTACTTTAGTTGACTAAAAGATATTGTCCTCTAGTAATTATTATTTCTTTAACGTCTTCCAGGAAGACATTAAAGAAATAATAAAAATAACGTTGGATATTAGCTTTTTTGATCAGGTTTGTATCTTTAACTTGAAATATCTATTAAAATAATAAGTAACAAATGTTATTTTGATATATGCGTGTTTTGGGAAAATTGGTGCTCACTTTTTGATGTTTCTGTCAATAGCCTTAACTATTGATTTACAGACAAATCAAGGGATAGGAACGGAGGCAAACTATAAAATCGAAATATTTAAATAAGACTGTGAAAATAGTTTACATTTTATTTAAATGTATTGATATTTTATTTGCCTTGTTTACTTAAATATAACCTAATATTGAGGCTATAGCTTTAAACAGTTAATCTGGTAAATGGCATCTAATTAAGTTAATAATAAGGCGCCGTCTGTAAAACTATTTTTGTCTTGGAATTATGTGCAAATATCTTAAGAATATTTATACAAATATTTTATCAAAACAAATGCCAATATTTTACACAAAAACTTCTTACCTAAAACTTACTCATTTACTGATTAGTCTTTATTACTTCAGGAAGTCTTACCTTCTATCTTCTATGTTTTTTTCACATAAAGAGTCTACTATAAAAAAAAACTATAAAAAACTGTGAATTGAAAAAGACGTGCTTCTTTCGTGATATGTGCATAGATTAAAGAATGGGAAAAGCAGAAATAAATAATAAATTAATTAGCTTTTTATATTTATGATAAATGTAAGAGAGATAAACCGTATGTAATTGAATGGTGTAATTGAGTTATCGTGTTCATAAAACGATGAAAAATGAATAAGTTTATTTTGTGGCTTTCTAGACATACGCTCGAAATTCATTAATTTTTCTTCGATGTACGAATGCGAAGTTAAAATTATTGAAATGGAAAATCTATTTGCAGACCCGTAAAATGAGGTCGAATTGAAAATCTGATTGATATTCTAAACTGGAATATTATCTTATATTATTGACTTTATTTCTATTTAAAATGCAAAATGTTTTTATTAAATTAGTGTTAACAAAATGCAGCACTTCAAGGGAAAACATCCATTTAATTCTTGTAATTTGATTTTTCCTCGTATTGTCTTTTTCAGAGGGTATTTTATTTATTCTCACAAATACTAAATTTACAACAATTCACACACACACACACACTTATATATATATATATATATATATATATATATATGTATGTATATATATATATATTTATACATATATATATATATATATATATATATATATATATATATATATATATATATATATATATATATATATATATATTACCATACATTTTGTTACGTGCTATTAACTCGATTACTAAATGCTCGAAATACGATATTAACTAAAAATCTTAAAACAGGTAACTTGAAACACTTTGAAACAATTTTTCATGATAACTGTTTCAAAACTTTTACTTAGTTATCATATATATTTTTATAAAAATATATTGAAAAATTGTAAAAATATATAACGGCAAATATACAAAAAAACACTAAACAAATTGAAATTAATTAATTAAAAGGTCGGATTTTGAAAATTATTTATCAAGGTATTACAAAGTGTTTTTTTTTTAATTTTAAGGAGAATTCAGTGCTATATTAGAAATATCGCTACTTTATACTTTAAATAACGGTTTCCTTCATTTCCTATTGTATCAAGTATCTACACAAGGCAATAAAATACGGCCTACTTTATAAATTATACGAATTCGATCGGTAATAATTCTCCATTTAAGCAAATTTTGACATCGAATGTCCTGCACGGGAATATAAAAAAGCAATTAATTAAAAAGGGAATAATTTTGTATAAATTAAACGAGCAAATGCCTAATGGGTTCTTGCAGGAAACACAGCCATGAACGGGGCCAATAAATTACTTTGGAACCTATCCGATATAACTAATTGGCCGATATTTGTACGACTTATCCAAATATCGTTTCCGGAAAAATCATGGGCCGAAATAAACGACCTATGGGCAATGTTATGATCGGGACATTATTTACATTCCTTTTGCGAGCTCGACGGAAGTTGAGTTAAATCGTGTTCAAGTTTTTTATGGTTAGGAAATTTAATTTACTTTTCTGGATTTTATTTTTTTATCTTTTTGTTGCTGGTAAAATGTTATTGGCAATTTTATTTAATCATGTAGATTTATAAGTTAAATTCCAAATATTCAAAGCTATTTTTCATTATGAACAAAACAATCGTAGGCAATTATTTGACCTGTAGTTATTGGTACTTCAAGAAGGATTCTAAAATTACTTGGTTCTTTGTTTTTTGAAGTAAATTTTTTTTTTGTTTCACCTTGTTCAAATTGTTTTTATAGGGAAATATTTACCGTTACGTACCACGCGATGCGTGACGCGCATAGGTGTAGGTCGACTATAACAGAACTGTTTGATTTCAAGTATAATATTTCTTGTACAAAAATGACATATAATTCAAAGAAAGCTTAGCACCACCTGCCGCTAAGCTTTCTTTGAATTTTTATATCATTTTTGTATAAGAAATATTACTTGTTAATAGGATTTAAATAAAATCTCTCTATCTCCTGCGCTCGGTGTATGCACTGTAGAATAACCAAATGTATAACAAAGACGTATATTTTCTTAATAAACCAACGTACTTATTCATTACGTGGCGTAGTTTGTATGCAATTGCAAAATTTTTACAAATGAGCTTATTTGTCAATTATATATTAATATATCATATTATCAATTAATATATCATATTTATTATAATATCAATAATGTAAGTAATTTTTATTAACTTCCGTATTCAAAATTTCTCAAATGCACAATGCATGATAATATTGGTTGTCAAAGGTTTCACTTCTACTGTATGACCTTAAAGCAAACTAATTTTTTTAGGAAATAATTTTTATATGCCATATTCCATTATCACTGAATATTAGATTTATAGATTCGTTTAATGTATCATTCAGATAAAAACAGCTTATTGACCTTTTTGTAAAGTTATTTCTAACGACAATGATTATTATACAAGGGTCGATATTTTCTGCTGATGCATTTCCCACATCATAATAAAACAGTTTTAGTTAGGAATACGATTGGGTTTACGTAGTATATAGTTTATAATTACAATGAGAAAATATCTATATACACACACGCCCACACAGACAACACGTGGATTTGACCTTTCGACTTTAAATGAATACCTAGTGCTAGTTTTCACAGATATTTTATAATAGTAAAATAATCAATTACGCCAAGAGTAAAAGAAACAATTTCCAAATAAGTACATTTAATAAAAATAAAACTTAACATCATGTTGAATGTTTATGTTATTGTCTTTTGCTCAGCGCGCAGTCGCGATCAAATAAAAAAACAATAGTTGAAATTACACATACATAATTCAAACTGTGTTCTAATAAAAAATCGAAACACACTTTTCGCTTTAATAGGAGGTATTATGACTTTTCTGACACAGGCATAAGACTTTGCATCGATGGGGGCGCACTTATATTGGCCTAGTTAATTCTTATTAAGAATACATATTGTTAACCATTTCATTTGACTTGGTTTTTGATGAACGATTAAGAAACACCAATTAGTATATGAATAATCCTTTAATCTGGAACTTTGACCATTCACATTGTGTATATATATATATATATATATATATATATATATATATATATATATATATATATATATATATATATATATATATGTATATGTATATATATATATATATATATATATATATATATATATATATATGTATATGTATATATATATATATATATATATATATATATAGGTATTTATAGAAGGTTTAAGAAGAAAATATGAGCACTGAAGCAATATGGAATTTAAAAAAACAGCTTTCAAATAGGTTATTTCCAGAAATACATTTTTGCTAAAATGTCTGTGTACAATTTTGTACTCGGACGTTTTAGCAAAAGTATATGAGCTCTTTTACACGAGTGGCTTAATTTTTAATTTATAGACCTGTAGTTTCTCAAATTTTGGGAAGAAAAATATGTAATATTTAGCTGCTAATTAAATCTCCATTTCAATAAAATGTAATCGTTAAATTTTTTCGAAATTGGCATACCCATTTGATATGACCTAATTAAGTCAAACAATTTCGTACTTTATTTCAAAAAGACCTACAATACCTGAATATTCCCATATCAATATCGGTACAACTCGATTCATTAATTTTGCTTTTCAAAATGTACAGTGCACCTGGTTTCTTTGTGTAACAAATTACGCCTCCCATGTATGATCTACATGTCATTTTATTTAGTTGCTACATATTATTAATGTTTATTAGGAAAAGCATCAAAGATCGTATTAAAGCCTGCAGGGTAAAAATTTGCGAGTAATTAGCGTGCGACAACCAGAGATTTGACAACAAAAATTTCAATATTTCCCTATTGAAAGGTGGCAATACGCTTACACACTCGCACCGATGTTAAGTAGGTGGGTGGTTTGTTTAATAGGCCATAGTTTTCAATTTGATCTATGGATTTTTTAAAAGCAAAGACTTAACTTCCATTAATTTTGTTATCGTTTCTTATCATCTATTTATGATATGCGCTAATAAATTAGTGGTGTATTGGTTTGGAAAAATGATGGCACTTCCGAATAAGTCAAATAACGACCTGGCTTTTTTTAAAAATTAAGTGTAAATTTGCATATTTATTCGGAGCTGGGATCACATTATATAGGAAAATTTGGGAAGACGTTTAGTGTAATTTTATTTTAGACATGTAAAACCGTCAGCGATTGAAATTAGTGGCCATTTACTACTAATAGTTATCCACATATTATTGAGAAAATACAAAAACATCATTGAGAAAATACTAAAAATCATATTTCTATCAATAAGAATGTACGAGTTTATATTTATTTTTATTTTTTATATTCTGAAATAATAAAACTTAAAAATATGAGCACAAACAATATAAGGTTATACTTCTAAATAAACAAATTCGTTTTGTTGTAATTCAGCTATACTCATTTAATGAAAGTAGTAGTTATATATGGAATATATTATAGTACTCACAACACAGTTAAGCGATAAAATTAAATTTAGATATGAAAAATTGTCAACAAATAATGATTTGAGGAATAAAAGTTCTCCATAATTTCGACCAAAGCAATAAATAAATTTTGTTACCGTTTTTCTATCTACAATATATATATATATATATATATATATATATATATATATATATATATATATATATATATATATATATATATACACACATTAATATATTATGCATTTTTAGAGCTACCTTCTTGAGATTTACTTATTAATGATTACTGTATTTCAATAAATAAGTAACAGATCACACATAAGTAAGCTAAACTACGACAGTCCCTTGAAAATTATTTATTTACCGACATGATTTTCAACATATTTTGTTCAAAAGGCGTTAGAAACATTTAAAAAAAAGGATATCGACCGACGATTCAAGGCCAACATATTTTTACGCCTGAGACATTAGATGGAAAATTGTTGACAAAAGTTTGGTTAATAAGGTAAATCAAAAAAATAAAATCATAAAATTTAAAATTTAACTCACGTAAAAAACAGAGTTGAAATCACACTACAAAAATAATGTCAATAAATGTACTAAATTTTCATCGTACTATTCAGTTAACTGTTAAAAATATTACAATTTTGCCTGATTATTTTTTGTCAGAATCCTGTCATTAAAACAATAATAACCCAATCAATAAGAACGTAACGACAAAGTTATGGCTTCAACTTCACAATGAGTTTGGAATTTAGCAAGATAAATGACGAGTAAATAATTCCACAAAAACATACGAATTATAAAACCCAGAACAAGTTTTACTTGAGGAATAATAAATTGTTGGACTAATAAAACTCTTGAAATTCAAAGCAATGTCAAATTCAAAAGCACTTCCCCATACACCAAACCTGAAGTTGTAAAACTAAAATACTATGGAATTTGTATTTGCCAGGTTTTCATAATAATAGTCATGTTTTTAATGTAATTTAATGCAGACTATCAACGGAACTAAACTACCGAGAGACTGGCTGGAAATGGTTCGTGTAAATAGTGTCCGGTGTGTGTGAGAACTTTTCCAATGCAATACTGTTCCTTTAGATATGACTAGTTGTCCAAATTCCTAAAAAAAATATTTTTCAAAGATCTTGAAATGCGATATATACTTAGAATATATTCAAACGATGATTAACTAAAAGGCTGATTCCATTTGAAAGATTTGAATTAGAATTGATTAAGGATGTAAAGTTAATTTGTTGTCTTCTTAAGATTTTACAAAATATGAGATTAAGAAGTTAAAAACGCACTTTGCATATGAATTAATTTATTCTTAAAAAATAAATGTATTTACGAAAGATATCTTTTAATATTATAAATAAATACTTCGATATTGAAAATAATATGAATAAATCATAAATCTTTGTGGGATATCGACCTTTTGCTTCGAAATTCATGTGTAATGGTTGAAACACATGATGTATAGATTCATTCTAATTTCGTTGTATTATAATGTTAACTTATGCCTTAATAAATACTCGGATTTCCTAAATTACTATGTATTCCACAAATTATCTTACTGCAAACCAATTAATTTTTATTTATATAATAAAATTTAATACGCCGCGAGAGCACCTGGTGGCAGTCGCATGAAAAACTTTAAATATTAAATAATGGAAAACTTTTTCTGTTTCAATTTGCATTACGCGGGTAGGTGTGAAATATAGGAAACTTACCAGCTCTGAATTTTATTAATGAATGAAGTTTGGACAAATATAATTTTTTTAATACTTCGGAGGGTCCAAAGTAATCTTGTGCACCTGGCAAATGCAATAACTTCGTAAAAAATGGCTAACAATTGTTCATATTTTAGAGGACTCTGTAAATTATTGTTGTACTTTTATAGAATTAATTTTCATAATATTAAATAACACATTTATAATATTTTTTATCGTATTAAATGTTATTCTTCCAGCAAATTAATAATGTAAATCAGTAGACGCTAGTCAGTTTTAATTTTATTTTAAAACTGACTAATGTAACTGGTAATGTAATTTTAGTAAATAATAAATTTTTGAAACCATTATAAAATTAAACAAATTGTTGGGTATTTAAAAAAATATCTATAGCATGAAATTGGTTTATCATTTCAAAATTTAACCATTATCTTTTCCAATTTCGACATATCATCTAAAGATTTCGATTGGGCAATGTGTGGAATAAAAATATTAAATATTTTTCGAAATCTATGTACAAAAAATATAAAAAGATAAAGTATTGTTATTTGGAACTTGGAAAAAAAATTAAATTAAAATTAAATCATCCTATACGATGTATACCGATATTGAAATTAATTAGTACATATGTTAAAGATTAGACGAGTTGTATCTTATGTTCGAGTTGTAACGAGTGTGACGAGTTGTATATATTATGTTCACATTAATATTTTAACTTATTATAACTCAGAAAATTTAACGTGATAGAAGCGTTTAGTTTCCAAAGTTATAACCTGTGTATATAATATTAACGATCAATGTAATGTTATACATAGAAACGAAGAAAAAACTAAATATAAAAAACTTAGTAAAATCTAGACTTAATTGCTTTGAAATTTCATCTGAAAAACACATAATTCTGACTTTACTCGAGTAAATTTCCTATCGTTCACAGCCTGTTTCTTATCGTTTTTTTTCTTTTTCCTCCAAACATATCAAATCTCTTTTTGTTAATCGTATAGTGTACATTTTTTTGTAATTCGGTTTAATAAATTCTTTTGCAGTCCACTGGCGAATTAATTTTTTATATATCTTCGTTGTTGTCGACAGGTATAAGTTATTTGTAAAAATAAGTCTATTGTGTATGAAAATACTATTTTAAGACGAAAAGATAAAACAAACTCATTAAACAATTGGGTATATGCAAGAATTTATATTGGTTGTTGACGATTTAAATTCACAAATCCAATACTTTGTCGAAAATTTGACAATTTTCAACATAAACCTATTTTCAACATAACATAAAGCAGATGTGACGTAACTTATAAATTGCAGACGGAGTTTCTTATATCAACAGTGACCAAAAAAGGTCGACACCGCCGTATCAGCGTCCCGCAACCACATCATTTCGGAAGCACTCATTAATTCTTGCAATGTTTACGCCTCTTTCTTCCTCCCTTGTATTTAACTTGTCACACAATCCGCCTTGGCAAGTTAATAAAGCATTCACCGATTGTATGAAGCTAGATATATTAGCGGGACCCACATTTTGCTGTCTGAGCTCTGCGCTAAGTTACATCTATATTAAATGTGCCTGTGTAGATGTCTCATACTAGTACGTACATTAATCAGGAGCTGCGTGAGTCGGAATTTAATGAATCATCCGCGTGGCGACAAATTGCCTATATACGGAAGAAACTATTGTTTAATTTAGTAGAGTGCTTAGCTGTACGATGAATGAAAATGTCTGTCGGAAAACGGATATCTTAGTGATGTACATTCGGATATACGAGATTGGGTAAAAACGTTCGCAAAATGGAGGAAACGGCAAGGAGCAAGTGTTGATTATTCATATAGTCGTTAATGTGAAACTCATTGCGAGTGTTTATTAGTTAAGTTTCAGCTTATGTTTTAACCTCTGAGTTATCGTTGATTAAGCAACTCGCTCAAGAAGAAATCTAGTATTATGAAGAAAAGTTTCAAATTCAATTTTCTCTAAAGTAAGCTAATTATCAACAAGTCATTTTGAATGAGATGTTATTAAGTTACGAGAAGTCTTTCCCTAGTAAAATCATGATTTATAAGTGGAATAATCTCTACAAAAAAGACAGAGATTCGATTGAAAACGTCCTTAACTCAGGACCGCCGAACAAGACGATCTCCTGGAAGATTGTAAAAAAATAGAAAATTTTGTACTGGATTAAAAAGGAAGCAGTTGAGACAAGTGGTTGAAATATTTTCTATAACAATTTTGAATATTTTTCATGACCATGTTGGTATGTTTAAAGTTAGCGACAATAGGTGCCGAGAATGCTCACGCCGCAGTAAAAGCAACAACGTGTCGAGAGTTCATCTGGTTTTCTGGGTTTCTAGATCCTACACATACTTCAAAAACTAGGAGGATATTACACAGGTCTACCGGAGCAGCTTAATGCGATAGCTAAGAGCAGCCATTTTTGCTAGAGCAGCAATATTTGAAATCCACAAACGTCATATTGCAACATCCACCATTATTTTTCCCAAAAATTATAAAAAATTAGCGATCATGAAGAGGTTAGGTCTGTAATTTTAACTTATTTGCAAGATAAAGAGAAAATTGTTTGATAAATAATATATATAAATAAATTAATGGACAGATCTGAGAAACGTATTACGGCTAATAGTTAATATACGTATTATATTGAAAACCAAAAAGAGTATCTAAAAGGAAGTTAAATTAAGACTAGATTAGCATGGCAAATATATATATATATATATATATATATATATATATATATATATATATATATATATATATATATATATATATATACCGATACTTTAATTCGCAAAACGGTTAACTCCGTTTCAAAAAATTTTATAGAAGACACTTAAAACGCAATTATTTTAAAATTATGGCGGATTTCGAAAAAACTTGTACGTAATTTACATAGGTTTAAATTTAATTACTCTAGTTAAAAATTCGTTTGAGGGTATAAATAAATTAATGGACAGATCTGAGAAATGTATTACGGCTAATGGTGAATATACATATTATATTGAAAACCAAAAAGAGCATCTAATAGGAAGTTAGATAAAGACTGGATTCGCATCTAATGGTATAGAATTTTTGAGTTGTTGAAGGTCCAAATATTTCTTTTTTGTAATTTTTCTTTGGGTATTGTACAAGTCCGGCATGGTTTCTAAGAGGGTAGCTGTAACTTTAGGATTATTTTTTTGCCTTAACAATTTGAATTCTTCAGAAAATTTCAGCTTATAATAAATTTCGCCATATGTCTGTGACCCCTTTGCTGAAAATAAAAGCAAAATCTTAGTGCAGTTTAATAAAGCGTATTAGGTAAGATAAGTTAATTAAGTTGAGTTTCGAAATATGAACTAATTATTATGTCGGTAATTGCATCTTTGGATCTTCTTTAAATTTTCCTGGTCTGATAAACTTACAGAACGTTATATCTTAAAAAATTTTGAAAAGGTTATACTTTAGGTGTTTAACATTGTAAGGCTTGTTCTTTTTTGCCTTTTTTCACATGGTTAAATATCGAGTTCTAAATATTTATGTTCTACAATTATGTTATTTAAAATAGCAATATTAAAAAAAGTTAGATAATACTACATATCGGTTTTGGTAAATACATCTATCACTATAAAAATCATATGTCTGCTTTGCTCTTCTAACTTGGTTATAACTGTTTGGATAATATACATTATAGTTAGAAATTCGTCAGAATTGAAGCCACCTTCAGCTTCATTCCATATAAAGCAACGTCTATCAATAGTTTATAGTTTGTAGATACACCAATTGTGGACACGGAGTTTAGTTTTGTAGCTGGTAGAAACATTTGATCTCGGTCCTAAAAGAACTGCTTGAAAATCTGCAGTGAAGACAAAAGACTTATTGATCTTATCCATCTCTTTCTACGCTCTTACCTCATTTTTCTTTTCAACGTTCTCTTTATAATTTTCCTCTGAAACCCACTTTAATTTGTATTCGTTGCAAATTTCAGACAAGTTTTTTTTGGTTTGAATAAAGAGATTTAATTTATTATCAGTTGATTCGAGAAAGTTGCTAATGACAGTGGTTTTAAGTTTTTGGTTGTACAATATTCAGAATATAAATCATAAAGCTGTCGTTTTTATGAAATTTTTGGTTGCAAATATAACTGTGTTATTCTTGTTCAGCAATAGTGAGATGGCGTTTTTGGTATATCATCTAGAAAGTCCTGTAAAATATTGAATTCTGTATCAAATGGCTTTAGGGTAATAATTGGAACTTTATTGGCTGCGATTAATATATATGCTGCTTTATGTTCCATCTTACAGCTCCAAACACTAGTTTTTCAAAAAAAAAATTATTTCAAAATAAAGTTTTGCAAACTTGTATCATTTGGTCATTCTTCTTTAAGTAAAATACTAAAGTGTTAGACCTTTTTGATGTACTTAGATCCTTGCGGTCTTTTGGTCTATTGGCATGCACAACTTTTACCAAATTGTCGAAATACACGTGTTTTTTTACCCCATATGATATTCTAAAAACTTTTAAATAGTAGTTTTCTCTCACTTTCAGATATTAGGTGACATTTAATAGTTCCGTTCTTTTTTCCTTGTATCCACATGGTTGCTTCATTATTTTCACTGGCTTTTTATATTTTTCTTCCATGTGCTTTCGATTTTCTTGTTACCATAACATTCTTTTCCTCTTTCTTTATTATTTTTATTAATTTCTCTTGCCCATCCCTTCTTATTTTTTTTTTGGAACAGGTTTTGCGGACTCACTATCATAACTAAAGCTAGTTGAATACAGTAGGCTTAAATATCAAATAATAAAGAATTATGTGGTTTATCTACTATTGAGCATAACAACTTTTGTAGCATATCACAATTATTTGGTGAGCACTCTTCCAAAACATTATTTTGGATGGAGTCACTATCATTAATATCCAAAGCAGTTATAACTTGATTGGGATCTAATAAACCTGGAGAAAAGAGGTTCTAATTGCAGATTCTGATGTCTCTTTAATTAAAATATTATCAACTATTTCATATTCTGTCATTATAATATTCATATATGAATTAGATGATATAGGAGGTAAATCAATGCTTGTAACGGAATGAAAGCTTTGACTGGCAATTTGATGTCTATTTTGCTTAAAATATACATGATCGTCTTCAATCGCACTCCGTTGCTCTTATTCAATAGAATTAATTAAAAGGACTAAGGTTGTGTTGTCATGCCGTGAAATACAGTATGATCTTAGAAAGTAGCAACAGGATTATTAATTAATTATTATTAGAAAGTAGTAGTTAAATAAAATAACATCAGGAATTGTGATTTCGTCACCATGCATATGCAAATTTCTTTACCGCTAGATATTGCCGCCTACAACAAATGAAACAAGAAAAAGCGAAAGCATATGATTATAAAACAATAAAAAGATAATTAAAATTCAATAGTCAGAGATTGCAGTATGTTAGTTATATTATGTGAAAAACTAGTATCACAAATGTTAACATTTCTATATGAAAAATACGTACTCTAAATCGCGAAGCTTAGGTGGGTGCTACTTTCTTGCAAATATTAGGTTATTTATGTTAAATAAAGTAAATATTTTTGATACAGCAATGCAAACATTCGAAACAATATATTGTTTTGCAATATTATTGATTATTTGTTATTAAACAATTATTTGATTGATATTCCAAAAAAACACTCATTTTAAAATATGCCTATATTTAAGAAAGCAAAACGATCAACACCCATTAGAAAATAATAATATAAAACTTATTTACCCTGTACCCGTAGTCATTATACGTTTTATGAGAAAATTCAGGTTTAAAAACTATTTCTTAACTATATCACTAAAAATATGAAGCACAATACACACAAGCCTAAGACGCCGAACAAAATGGCCGTCTTCATGGAGTTACCTGTCAAAATCGTAATGTTTTGTTTCGCGTGGAGTTGTTTGATTTTTTTGTGGCTATTTATTAAAAAACTATGAAATATGTATATATATGTATATATATATATATATATATATATATATATATATATATATATATAATTAAATTGTTCGCATATACTTTTACACCCGCATTTGAAATCCATTATGATAACTTGGTATCTAACAACAGTCTAATGAGGGTTTTCTCTTTATGGGACTCAAATATATTTATCCAGGTCGTAAAAAAAACTAGAAGAAATTTTGTTAACAATCTGAATCTGCCGGCGAGGGTAAAAATTTTTATTGTCATCACAAAAAATTTTCATATTGTACACAGATCTCAAAGATAAAATTAAATAGCAATACTTTCAGACAATAATTAAACAGCTTATGATTTGATAAGCATAATACATAACATGGAACCATAAATTTATTGACACTTTAGTTTCACATTTATTGGTTAAAAAAAAACATTTCAGGATACACTGTGTAGTTGTTTGGGGGGTCAAGTCTAGAAATTTAAGTCCAAAAGGGAAACCCCAAGAGTATAATGAAATAACGAAAATTTGATAACAATACTGTCTTAGATGAACAACTCTAATTTTTGCAAATAACACAGAAAAAAGAGATTTGTTATTCTTGCAAATTGCTAAAAATCTTGAGATTTGTTATTCTCCCCAAAATTGAATTTAAAAAAATTATAGAAAAATTACATGCGTACTCTTTCCCATTGTTAAAATTGATTAAATCATATAATTTTGATAAGTTAGTTTTGAGATATTATTGTAAACTGGGAAAAGACTACTTATTAAAAGTCTCTTTATAATTTATGCTGAGTAAGCTATAAACGTTTTAATGCACAAAAAGTTCAAAATTTTCAACTGTGTGGGTTTGTTATAAAACGATTTAATTTCAAATCATTTCAGCTGCGGCTCTGGAGGTAAACGCTTAATTGATTTTTACTTTGATTTGTCATTTTAATTCCATTTCACGCATTCTGTGACGAGCAATCTCATCGCGTAGCTAATGGTGCACCGAAGACATTACAAAGTTCAATTCATTTGAAATTCTGTGATTATCCCAAGATAATTGTGTACGAAAAATTAACGTTCAGTCTTCTTTTGTATTCAAATTTTTAATATGCATCATGGTCTAGTACTGTAGTTCTTAATGGCCGTTAATGTAAGTTAGCAAAACTATATAAAAACGAAATAGTTAGGCTTTTTTTAACTTTTTTTCTCGATTTGAGTGGAAAATTTTACGTATCTTAAATTCATATTTCGTCAGCAACGTATGCATCAAACATAAAAGGGAACTATTGGGCAGTTATATTTCACATTTGTTATGACTGTTAAATATTTACCTGACATTTTTCGATGTTATATAATCGTAAGAATAAAATTCAAATTTGATTCGAGAGTAATGACATGACGAGTGAAATGTGCGAGCATAAAAGAGTAAAAAAATTTAAATCTTGTCCTAAATTTGTTTGGGAATTGTGGGTATTCGTAAAATATTTAACAGGATGAAAACTATTAAAGACCAACTCATAATGTTATATTTTTGGAAGTCAATCAAGGGTAAGTTATGGCTAATCTGCAGACATTGTGAAGTCACAGTGAAATTTTTCAAATTATGATTTTGGACAAAAAACAAACAAATTAATCCCTAATCAAGTCTTTTCACTGATGGTGCCGAATTAAATTGTAAATTTTAGTGAAAGATTTGAAAGTATATATTGAGAAGGCCATTATTCTACTCGTGATGATACGAATATCGTAACTAAAGGTAGCTCTAATAATATAAAAAAAAAGAACTATCGCTTTACCATCAACGATTAATTCAAATGTAAGTAAATACAACACATAAAAATGTAAATCTCAGTACAATGTACCTCATAAATCAGAAGGTTAGTACATCAAAACGTTTTTGGATTCATTCAAATAAATATGATTTGTTATTCCGACATAAACATGATGTCTCTTCTGATGATAATAAAAAATATCTCGCTACCCGCACTTCCATAGACCGGCCCTTCATTATCATTCTCGCCCACCGATTATTCCCGACACGCCGGAAGCCCATTTAACTTTCTCTAGGTGCAAACGACGAAGATCAACCTCTCCCCCGTGAGTGCGGAGGACTCCATAAATTTTATGTTTTACCAAACAAGGACAAATCGAAGAATTAAGCCTATTCCGTCATGTTTTTTCCCGGTAGGCCGACAAAACTGACGAGCTGGCACGGTTGAAATATTGGGCGCAGCTTGCAGTCTTCCTTCGCCTTTGAGAATTGTGTTTATATATATATATATATATATATATATATATATACATATATATATATATATACATATATATATATATATATATATATATATATATATATATATATATATATATATATATATATATATATATATATAAGACATAGACAAGCGTTGACACGCAAATAACATGTGCACTGATATTCTTGTTACCACGGCTATAGCTTTCGTAAATCGTCGGAATATAAGACAGTATTTGATACTCGTATTTTACGTGTTATGTGGCTTCGAATCTCAATTTTAGTATACCCATATAGGATTTATGCAATATACCGGCAAACATCTGCGAATGAATATCTTACATTAAAATTCAAGGTTTGAGAAATCTGATGAGTGAATCAACATATGGGAAATGAAATATGAAATTAAAGCTTACTCAAACATTACAGCCAGCAGTACAATGTCAAGCTTTTCTTAAAAATAATGGTATTTAAAAACGAATCAATTTAAAATGCTGTTTTGCATTTATTTAAATTGTGTCTCTCATTGGCCTCATATAATGGCATAAATTTATTTTTTTTGTACCGTAATATGTATAGGAATGCTAGCTGGATATAAGTTTATAATGTTTTGAAATTGTTCTGCACTGGGAATCTGAAACTATTAGTGTAATTCATATAGGTAATTTAATAAAATAAGCTAGAATTAAACAAAAATACGATACACGTTCATTTACGAAGTATATAATCTTCTGATCGCATATGAAAAATAGACATAAAACGTATTAAATATATTAAGCGAAGACTCCTCCTCATAAAATTATACATAAAGCACATAATAAATATAACCAAAAATAGTTCGTTGCAAATAATTTTTACAGTCGTGACTAATATGGTGGAGAAATATTATTATTTCACTATTTACTAGGTTATGTTATTAACCATTTTTTTACTAACAAACAATTTAAAACAATTTAATGTCATATATATATATATATATATTTGTATATATGATCAACATTTACGGAAATATTTTAATAAAATAGGAGGAATATTATAATTTTCCTTCTAATTTTATTTTGATCGAAAGTATAAATTAGTTAACGACCAATAATATCGCTTCATAAAATGTACCCGTCATTTTAAAAGTATTATTATATTGGTTTGAATTATTTGATCATCTTTAATGTGACTTGATATCGATGTAGCCAAAAACCTCTTAAATTCAATATTTAAATTAGTTTTTTTTTCAGATTTGCATGTTTATGTAATCTGCATTGCTATTAATTACTCATTTTACATTTAATCCATGCGTCACAATATCTAAGAACTTGTCAAGCACTAGTAGAACTCGCATTCAGGTTCAGTACAAATAAAGGTACTTAAGGAAAGTACCTTTATTTGTATAAGTGTTTAAGGGAATATAATATTTCTATCGAATTATATACAAATATCTATTTCTCTCAACGTAAATATATTGTCTACCATTTCTTTTACAAGCGTGAAATATGGTTTTTATTTAAACAAATATAAGATTAAATATGATCACTACACTTATTCTACAACTTTGCGTAGGTTTCTAAAAACCCCATTTTTTCATAATTGTAGGTTAAGTAGTTTCGAAAATAACGGGAAAATATTTTTTCCATATCTCTCAATATATCTCTGAAGATTAACTATCTAAAATTATGCAAAAAATATTTTATAGCCCTTATTATTAACCCTTTTAAAACGATACGTAAAACTATACATGGAATTATAAAAAAAATCGATATTTAATTTGACGACCCTAATATTTCTATATAAATATTTCCGAGGGTTAGCTAATGACGTGTATGCGGATTAAAACTTTTTATTGTTATGCTAAATTTCAAGTTACACGTTAAGCATTTTGCAAGGAAAACAGTTGTGACAGGCGGACATAAAGGTACTGAACCCTAAAAGTATCTGAAATTATTTTACGAAGTCTTAATTTATTACAAGATTTCTCTATTAATTTCATCCCTTGAGAACAAAATATTATCCCATTATAAGTGTTTTTTTTACCGATAATTCTATCTTTTTCTTAAGTTTTGTTTCGTGGATGTTTCTGTGCATGATGAGAAGACAGTGAAATGTAATCATTATTCAGAACTGCGAAAAATAAAAGAAAATGTTATTAGAAAGCAATTTTTTTCAATAATAAATGCCTGTATAAAAGACATTTTTGTCTTAAAATTTCGAGCAAAATTGAAAAAAACCTTCCTGTACTGATAAACGAATACACTAGATTTGTATTCCTTGTGCAATTTCAAAATTTTAACCACATATGATGTGAAAAAATTAATAGCTACTTTAGATATCTCTTTACTCTGAAGAACAAAAAGTTTAAAATAATTGTTTACTGAAAATAATTCATATCCTGGCAATTAAGAAATATTTGAATTATTTGAGAATAAATTAAAAATACCTTTTTGTTTCTAAATCCTAATAAACAAACAACACTTTTATTTTTATAAATAATAATATGATTGTAAAAGAATCTTTATTTGTACGATTGCTTATTTTAATTTTAACAGCTTTTAAAAAATGGTTCGACTCTTATCAAAATAAAGAAATTTCATTTCGGAAAAACGCATAGTTTTTAAAGCAACAAAAAAAACAACGGACAAGTCTCGAAATAGTTATGAATGAAAGTATACTTTATTCGTTTTTAAAAGGTTTGTATTGTTAGTTATTAATTGTCGTAGATAATTAAGTATCATATAGCAAAATTTTGAAAACCGTTGCCAACATAAATTACATATTTTTTAATTAGCAGCAATGGAAATCAAATCAATACAGCAGCGTTAAAATGATTCCCCATCTAACTGAATTACGTGACACTACTGCAATATTTTGAAATTAAGAAAAAGCATAATTGCGCCATTGCTTTATAAATATTATTCAAATGTTAGAAATTATGTAAACTGAAATAAACAGGTTCATGATACGAACGCGCCTAACAGCGAAAAAGGTTTAAAGGAAAGAAGGCTTTCAGAACTTTAAAGCTTAACGGATATTATGTCTCGTGGGCTACCGCAGTCCCATCTCCAGATATTAATCACGGGACATATCCACTGCATCTGTTTGATAAAGAGACAGTCGTGCGACGTGGCAAAGGTCTCGTTTAGTCTCTTTGAGTCCGTCTGCCTCCCTACAGATGATTGCTGCGAACCGCAAACTGACACGAAGTCGGAATCCACAATGAATACCTTCCGGTCGTTCTTTTTTCGGCGGTGATGTATTATATGCTGTTTGTTGGACTAAGCGTTTAGATCGTATTCGGGGGTCATTTTATGGCTGACGTTTAATCATGTTTACTCCCTTTTTTCTTGTTGTAACGCGATTTAAGCGCTCTCAGCGCACGATTTCGATATGAATACACAATGACTTGGTTGAACTTTCTGCTGGAAAAAATGAGTACTATTTATAAATATGCCATATGTGAGACAAAAGTGGAGAATTTTCTTTCCTAATGTTGATAAATAACTAATGATGACAATATTGATTTTTTTCTGTAATATTTGGGAGCTTTAAATGAAGATCAAGTGTTTACTTGAACAGTGGCAATGTTGGCTGAAAAATAAGATTATTCTAGTAATCAATTAATATTAAGACTAAAGTTGGTATACTAAATTTAATTTTCAGACTACTTTTGTTTTCTTCAACAATCATCAAACCAATTTAATGATGTTAGGATGGATAATAATTATAAATATGCTCACAATATTTTTACGATAGCAATATTTTTTGCTTTATACACTTATATTTGTTGCAGCGGAGTACGTCACATTTTATAACGAAAATTTCAAACTGTTACATAGCCTTACAGCCTTACTGTTTGAAACAAAACGAAATTACGAGTACATGCTTGGATATCACAGTTTTGACGACATATTTCGGAAATTTCCAAATATACATCTAAATTTTAAACTAAAACATGTACATAAGAAAATTATGTTGATTTTATTGTTTTGTCAAATGAAATTAAACTAGCAGTAAATTGCAGTCATTTTAACGCCAGTATTTCTATTTGTATAAAATATATAATAAAAATTAACTATAAATCATTTTGTGTTTACTAAAGTGTTATAGACTACTTGAATAAACTATCTAATTTGTATTTTCATTTAACCTTCTTTTAAAAAATAAATATGTTGTGAACCATATGTGCAATAAACATTAAATGTTTTTCAAATGACACTTCTTTATTTACTACTATCTTGAAATTACACTTCTTTAGAGGCATTAGGAAAAAATTATGAGAGACAAAATTTTAGCAATGCGATAAAATTTGACAGAATGATGTTGTTCACATTGCAACACAAAATCTATAGGAAATCGAAGTACAAAAGTTGCTCACTAAAATATATATTTACATAGTTTATTTGAAAAGTGAGTGGTTCAACATTTTAATATTCTGCTAACTTTCTATTTTAAGCCAATCCTCTGCCAAGTCGTTTCTAATTCGGTTTGTATTTATTTGCGTTATAATTTACAAATTGTCACTTTATCGCTTATTATATATTTACAATTAATGAATTACAATAAATTTTCAGCACATTAATTTATTTTCATTATTTATTAAATTTTATTTAGATTATTTTAGTTAATTTAACAATTAATAATACAGACATGTTTACATTATATTTAATGCTGAGAATTCATTTGACTTTTTAAAATAATAAAATTTAATTTTAAACCAATTTAATTAATAATAATTATTATTTTTATTTAATTGATGGTAATTAAATAAAAACAAATTATAATAATAATAATTATTGATATTATTTTTAATGACAATGATTATATATGAGAAAATAATAAGTTGAAGTGGAATAATTTGGAAACGGTCTGGCAGGTGATTGGCTTACCATGAAAAACCATCAGAAAAAAATGGTGGGCCACACATTTATCAAATAAATTTTTAAAAATTAAATTTTTCAGAAATTTAGATTTTACCAACCATATTTTTAATCACGTCCCAATCCTTTTACTTTTTATTTCCATTAATTATTTACGTACTAAATAAAGTTATTCTTATATTATGCCAAAGAAGTATAATTGCGAACCATTTTCCCGGAGAAATTTGAGGAAAAAATATACTACTCACAGGAAAGGCGTACAAAAGCCTGAATCGCACTTTTACGAACCTGATAAATCATATCAAAAATGTGCGGATAAAAGTCGTATGAAAAATGAAATTTTAATGCCGCGTACCGTTCGCATATAAATCCTTTTCCATATAATATTTTGGCGTAGTTTCTTCGACGATTCGTTCTCTATTCATAGTGAACTTCTTTTATATCCGTACACACACTTTCCAGCGGCAAACTTGATTGAAGCAAAGTGTGATTTATTTATGTTATGTGAGAATTAGGGACTTCTTAATTAATTGATGGTAATTAAACAATAAGAAATAAAATTATTGGTACTTTATGATACAGTATATCAGACTTTGTCACTAGTAGTTTTATTTTCATCGTCATTTTATCGACATAATTTGGAAAATGATTAGAACTGGGTTTACATATAAAAGAGTATAATTCAGTTGCCAAAGGTATATTGTAACAATTTTTTCATTTAAAGGGAAAAAATCAATAGTACATAATTAGTAGAAAAAAAAATTAAAAGGAATATTCATTTGTTGTTTTTCGACATTTAAGATGACACAGATTGTTAGGTCTTTGACACTACTACAATTTGAAATTGCAACTTTATTACGTTTACATATCGTCGGCTTAGAGTGTATACCTGCTAAATAATTTTTTTAACATTCATACGTTTTGCCTATCATGCGAAAGAGAAAAAAGAAATACACAATCTAGGAAAAATGGCAACTGTCAATTTTGATTTTAAATTGATCAAAACGCGTGATGAATAAAACTGCCAAATCCATGACTTCGACAGTTCGCTGCTAAATACATCTCCACGTGTACTCTCGCAAATAATTATTTAGTTCGGTATTACAGGTGCAAATATAGATTCTTATGAGGAAGTTTTGAAAAAAGAAAATCAACCAATCAAAGTCTTCATTAAATATGCTTTTGAAGACTCTTGGAATTAGAGGATGGGATGTTCTCAATTGAAAAATTTAACAAGTACTTGTTTCTTAAAATAACAACAAAGATTCTTTCAAAGCTGTTGATTCTACTTCTAGGCCTTTTAAATTATAACATCAAAAGCTGAAAAGATTTTTTTAATCCTTGCCAGCAATGGAATCTCACTACTGTCATGCTAGTACACCGAAAAATCGCCCTTAATATGAATAGGAACTGAAAAATGTATTCCTAATCCATGTGACAAAAATGTTGTGTTTATATACATGAAATATATATTTTGAGTTTCTTAATATTAGAGAAGAGCAATAGATAAACGAGAGGAATATTTTTAATAAAAAAAATTATACGAAAAACAGCTAAGTCCGTTATTAAAAACTTTACTTATTACAGAATCCCGCTAAATCACAAAAGTTTTAATAAATAAATAAATATTGAATTTTGTAACTTTTCTTTTAGTTTTTATTATAAGGAATAAAAAATAAACCAAATACATTAAAACCCCTTACTAAAATTAATTTATATTTTTTTATAATGTTTTTGTTTTTCCTGATCCGGCGTGGCCTAAGCACACTCTAAGCAGACGATATATTTTGAACTTGTTCTTCATTTACAAAATTTAAACTTTCAGGATAAATATTTCTTAAAGCTAACACCGTGTTGAGCACTTCATTATTAAATAACAAAATTTCCCTTGTTTTTTTCTGCTTGACTCATTTAAACAAATATGTTTTCTTTCTTAATATTCTACCTCATTAATTAATTTTTTCTGACACAATGGCTTTCAGTCCATTTATAATATACATTAATGATAAGATAATGACCGAGATTAATGGTAAAGGTGAACAAAACATAAAGTTTCTGAATTTAGTATAATTTTGCGGAAGAAGAAAATATTTAAAGCGAAATCTTAAGCTGCATAATATATAATATTTAAAAAATACGTCAGATTAGGCGTAGAAAAATAAATTGGGGAGGAAAATGGATCGATTTTTCATTGAATTTTTGAAACCTTCACAGATACGGACCTACGTGTTCGCAATTAAGTTCATTCTACATTTTCATACACGTTATGGTGATTAACCAATATTAAAATTTTATCAAAATAGACGTGTCCTGAAATTGTAACTGTGGTGTTGATCTACGAAACTAATTGAGATTTGTGAGCTAATGAAAACATGAATGTATGCGTATGTTTAGGTGTGTGTACACATTAGGATTGTAATATTCATATATTTTGGAAGTTTAGTTCTATTAGGAGGGTAAATGATATTAAATATAAGAGTAAAAATGTTGATGTAAATAAACATATAGCATACTTATTATTGAAAGAGCAATATTTTTCAGTCCATCTTATCTAAGGAAATGAAGCAATTAACGAAAAATTGTCATTATTATTTATACTTACAATAATCTTGGCAGATAAAGTTAAAAACAATGTATGCATTACGATAGTTAAGATTGAGACTTGAAAGATCTTTTAATATATCGTTCTCTGATGGATCGTTTTAATTCACTCCCTCACGCCTTATATGGGCATAAGAGAGAGAATCAAATATATCCATGTATTTACCACTTAAAAAGTTTCTTCGGGAATATTTTTGAGTGTTAACTATCTAAAGTTTAGTTTTTTTGTCAAACGGTTTTGGAAAAAAAACGGTCTGGCAGACCGATAGAAGGCAGATCCTTGTAAAACTTCTTAATGTTTCCATTTTATTCCTTTTGTGGGAAAACAATGAAAAATTTACAAGAATTTTATCCAACATATATATTGTGAAATTTAGAAGTGAGTAAACTCATACACCTGTAATTCGGCCTCTAGTTTACCATAGTCTCTAGAACAATTTAATAATATCTTATTACTACCGATCCATCCAAAGCGCATTGTGATTTGAATTTAATTAACGCCACTTATAATATTTAATTATTATCAGAGAACGGTATATTAGAGTATATATGGCTTTTATGTGTATTTTATGATACAGTACTATAGAAATGGCCTTTGAAGTTTCAATAATGTTTATTTATCCACTCCAAGAGGTGCACACCTCTTTAATCCTCAATATCAGATAAGGACTATTTTAATTGCTTCAAAATAATAACTACGGACAATATTTTACGTAATTTATAAATTAGACCTTAAAGGGAAATGAAAATATATAAAACGATGAAAATAATTCAAAAATTTTATTATTTCAAAATTTCAATTGAAGTTTCCTAATAAACATGAGATTTAATAATTCAGAAGTTGTTAATTATTTAACGATAAAAAGTGAACTTTTGCAATGCTTGCAGAGTATGGCTCGAAATATTGGTTTTAATGAATGCAGGTGGTCCATGGTACATTTGACAATATTTCCGGAGTTGCAATTTCTTAATTATTGTTTACAGATATTGCCTTCGTGATGCTAGGAGAAAGGATTGAAACTAAGAAATGAGGGGTTTTATTAGTAAGCCTTTCTTTTTTATGAACATTTGCGCATTACACAAATCAGCGTACATGGATTTTCGAAGTTTATTTGACGATTAATTTTTGATACTGTGATTTAACCGATTTCGTGGTTTTTGGGATGTAAACGGAAAAGAATATTTATAAAATATCAATGATATTTAGGAATAAAAAACACGCATAAATTTTCTGAATGTAAATCCAGATTATACGCCGATAAGTAAATATCAGCGTTAAAAACTTATCAGTATGTCCAAAATTTATAGTGATATTAAATTTGTTGAAGATCAATTTAAAAATTTAAATGAAACCTTTGGCAGAATAGGATATTTAATAAGCTGCTAATCTACAGGTAGAAGAAACACTTTACTTTTCCACCGTTGGAATTAATTTGAGCGAATTTTAAATAAGTTTATACTAACATATTTTATGCCTTTGCTAACTCTCCCTTGGGTAGAATATTGTAAAGCAAGCGTTATATCCTTTTGTTATAGCTACAAACAGCAAAAGGTCAGACGAAAATTTAAGGAATGTTTGTAAAGATATTTCTGCCTTGTTTTAAAGGAAATTACTGAAAACTTTTCATTAAAAAAAGAAATATTTTTAGCGTGTATACCATAAAAGATAAACTGATAATAGAACATAAGGATTTTTCGTAACGAAAAACTAAAATTTTATTCGATAATTGAATATATATTCATTTTTTTTAAACATTTTCATTACGATCTACCTATTAGTTATTCATCACCCTTGTAATATTATTATTTATAGATATATAGATATCGCAAATATGGATATGTATACCTAAGTATATGTATACCTAAATTCACGAAAAGTTTATTGCTCCTTTTAATAAAAGAACTTGATACCCGCAAACATTTCCTTTCGAAATGTAGTTTCCATCCTCCCTACAATTGTCCCTTTACGATGTTCTTCTTATCCTTTTATCAGACTCTCATTTATGGCTTAAGTGCTAATAGCGTCATATTTGCGGGCATTACTTTCACACAGTCATGAACCTTTCATATTATTGTGATACTTCATCCCACAAAATTAATGGCTAAGCCGTTGCGCAGTCTATGGTGGGTCTATACCAACATTAGTTACGACGAAGCCAACATCCATAACCATATGCGTTCGTCATTAATAGAAAAATCGGTAAATATACAGTTATATAGGTGGTAAAAGTCATAATAGAAATGCATATCATGTATTATACCTTGCAGATATTTAATATACATTAACAGGACTTTATTATTTAATTTTTCTTGTTTAATTATTTACATGCTGTAAAATTCAAAATATGATTATTGTCTCTGTCGCTAAAAAAAATGTTTCTTTAGCGACAGAAAATAATTATATTTAACAAATCGATAACATCATAATACTCGATAAAAATTAAACGTTTTTTCAAAATAAAAGTAACTCAAATAATATGAAATTGAAAAGTTTGAGTATTATGATATTACCATATATAAAAGCTAACCCACATAGCAGTACATAAACGATTTTATATTGCCGTTATTAAAAATATAATTAGGCAGAAAGTCTTGTGTTCACCACATATTTAAAACTATCAAAATAAATAATTTTTCTCACTTTGGATATTTAAAGTATCTACAGTTAATTTTGAAGTGAGTAAGTTTAATTTCCCACTAGTTAAATCTCTAAGGTAGAAACTTGAAATTTGATTAAGTAATAAAAAATATTAACTCGTACACATCTTAATAAAATGAAAACATTAATTTGAAACTTATAGGTGAGGTAAATTAAGTGCTAAAATTTTGTTTAATCCATATATAATGTGTAGTATCATTTGATAAGGTTAGTCATAAGAATCTCAAAAATGTTCTTAGTTTGGGGTATTATACTCTCAGAGATATATTGAAAAATAGGCTAATAAGTATGTCTCCTTATTTTTGAAACTACTTGACCTGAAATTAAAAAAAGGACCACGCAAAGATCGCAGTAAAATTATCCGAAGCTTCTGGATGTCATAATATTTGAAATATATACCATATTATTACTTCTACAAAAGGTTTAGTAAGAAATATGTTTATGATTTTCTATATTCACAGTCTATTTTCTCAAAAACTATGTAATCTAAAACCTTGAATTTTGGCATTGTAACACACCTCTCTCATTCTTCTTCCCAAATCTCAAATTAACAATTTGAGAGTTGGGAAGGGGACATAAATATTTTATTTTTTTTAAATGTTATACACCATACGATTAAATATCGTTTGACGTGGCTTGCTATGAGAAATACAAAAAAAAATTCATTATTTCAATTGCAAATCTAAAAAGATATTCCAAACACATGAGGAAATAGCTCAATCTCTTCTTCTTATTTCCAAAAATAAGTCGTGAAAAATTTATATTTATAAATAATTTAATAGGAATATTATATACTCCTAAGTATTTAAAATTACTCATAAATGTACAAAACTTCTTAGTACAAGTTCTACTAATGTTTCACAGGTTATTTTTCTTTTTGTAGTAAAATTTATAAAACTTATCTATAAACGGCAGGCAAAAATTATATAAGTAATTAATATTTATATTATATTTTATTTATTACAATATTATATTTTATTATATTTATGATTAATCTCTTAAATATATTACTAGATTTAAGAGATTAATCAATGTTAAAAACACATATGCTTTATTTCTTTTCATCCCATTAATTTTTCTTTCGAGAATATCTGTGTTACCTAACATAAAATATATTTCACAAATGTTCAAGAGTATAGATAAAAATTTGAAAGTCAACCAATTAGTCACTTAAATTTTTTCTTCTTATAGATGTACATATATGCAGATATTTATATTTCGTTTATCATTATATCGTTTTCAGTATAACGTAAATTGAATTAAATAGGGTATTATTCCTTTTTGAATACATAGATATCCGATAGCCAGGTCCATTATTATGAAATCAGTCAATGAGTGTAACAAGACTTGTACTCTATTCCTTTGACTCTAAAAAAAATTTCAGTCCCTAGATGGTACTTTATCAATTTAAATACGTCACATCTCACACGGCGGACCTCAAGTTTTTGTTGAAAGATTGAGTGACTCGTGAGGTCGAGGGTCTTTGTCAAAGAAATGTAATATGTCTTGCGTGACGTAAATCCCTGTCAAAATTGTATGCGGGGGCGTGATGGACGTTGTAAATATGGATTTTCTTTACTAAATGGTGTGTTCTTCAACTATGCGGCATTAAATTTAAGAACTTGGCAAAAACTGCTCATATGCAATTTTTAAAAATACTTTCTAGTTACTAGTAGTCGCATGTGTCCTTGATATTCATTTTTAAGTTTCAAATTTGGCTACACTACAAACGAATCATATGATAACTCGTGATGGACATGAAGGGAAAAATATAGAGTCTCTGCCCATAAATTTTACCCATACCGACAAATATAGGAAAAGCAAAAAGGCTTTTCCTATTTTACGAGAGAGATGTAATTGGAATAGAATAATACCGTGGTCTATTCTCCTCAGTATTTTATATAACCAATTCAACTATGAGTGAAAGTAATAATTTAAGAATCTGTTTTATCTTCATTAATGATAAGAACCTTCTGTCAATAACTTTCAGCCTACTTTTTATAAATAAATGAAAAATTTGAGTAACAAACCTTGAGTAAAATTTATATTTTAAATACTGTATTACAAACATAGTAAAATTTGACATTTTTGGAAAGAGTTTATCATAAAACATTTATAATTATGACTTCATAAAGTAAATGAGAACATCAAATATAGTAAGAAATAATCCATTACTGTCAATTTATAATTATTATCATAAAAAAATAATTCTATTAACAGAAAGGAGAAGGAATTAAAATTAAATTACAGTAGGTAGCACTTCTTTAACAGGGAAATCATAAAACTATTCCTTCAAAGCTTAGGACTCTCAGTCTATCATTAAATTTTAAATACTTTAAAATTACACCAACTTCTAATAAAGGCTTATTTGTAACAATATAAGAAATTAGAATAAAATAAATTTAAAAGTTTCCCCACAATAATGGCGCGGTCATCAATACCAAGCTTTGTCTAGGCCAGAAGTTGGAAGATGAATTAAGTACAAGATATTATCTTCTTCGAGAACTAATTTCCCGGTGGAAGCGAGTTTGCAATAATAAATTTTATGAGTTATTATGAGAAACGGCCCTCCTGTGATTTCTGTTTCTGTGCTGCCTGCAAGCAATCTCTTTTAAGTAGCCAACGCCAGATCGCAAAACTCATCTACGCTAAACACAAATTCAACTAAGTCAGTCGCAACATGAAAATTTCAACAATTACCTTACAATTTGAACGGAAGTAACAATTATCATATATAAATTAAACTAACTCAAAAACTAGCGAATAGTTTGAATAACACTATATCGATAGATTTACGCTTCAATAGGAAAATTGTTTGAATATTTAGGTATTATTTGATTTTTATGCATTTGAATTCTTGTTTCAAATAAATTCATTTGTAGATTCATCCATACGATATATAAAATAATGTATATTTTTCTTACAAGCAAATCAATTAATCTATGGAAAATATATGTACGTAACATCAATAAATTTTTCTCATAAAATATAATATTGAATCTTCTACCATTATTCAAGACAATATTAAGGAAGTAGGATATATTATGACACACTTCAGTTAGCGTGAAGCCTTAAAAATGTTACCCGAGGACTAGGAATAGAAGGGTTAGTTACTTTGGATTATGAGTAAGATATCTTATTGAAATCATTATACAGAAATCAAAGAATGGAAATATTAAGTTGATTTTATACCTAACCATGTGAAAGATCACGCTAAGAAATATGATTTTGTTAACTAAGAGCGAAGATATAGCTGTTGCACAATTTTCTAAGATCGACTTATTTATTTTATCGATCTTCGGTGAAACTCATCACACGTATCCGTAATCAACCAAAGCTTGTAAAAGCGTTAGCTAAAGGTGAACTTTAATTGTAAATTGTAGAAAATCAGTTAAATAGATTTTAGTATAAAAAGTAGATTTGACGAAAATTAACCTTGTCATAAGGTAACAATTTGAGAACATTTATTATCTAATTAAAATCGGTTAATGAATATTCATCCAATGGCAAGTCCCGGAATATTTACTGTATTTAAATTCTACTTGTAAGCTATTTTTGAGTTAGGGGGGAATTTGAAGCATTAGGTATAGTGAGTAGAGTTTTACAGAGCTAGATAGCAATGAAGCATAAAATAATTTACCAAGTGATTACAAAAACCAAGAAGGTTCTATCAAATATGATGTATTTTTCCACACCATCATTACACGTCTATTTTCTTGACTACAAAATTATTTTCCAAAAACAGTTCCCAAAAATATTTTTATAATGTTCAACATAATCATTTGTGAAATTCGTTTGTTTACTTAATCCTGCTTCATATTTTATAATTATTAGAAAAGTATTGAAATAATTACGATATAACTTAAAAACTCGAAGGTTGTGATAAGTATAAAGACTCTCGCTTAACGTCTCGACTAGAGCAGTAGATTTCACGGTACGTAAAGTTTGCTTACCGAACCCTAAAAAACTCATTAAATAGAGTACATTCATGTTAGTAGATGAGTTTTTACGTTAATATTACCCTTCTTAACTTAAAAAAAACATTTTTTAAAAGTTCAATGTGTACCTTTTTTATTTGGGTGTACTAAAAAAATGATTTAGTCGTCCACTACTTTGAAATATACAGGTGATTTTAGAAATAACGTTTTAAAGCGATACATTGGAATCATAGCTTCTATTTCTTACTTTTGTGTTTTCGAAAACCAAACCCTTGAAATACTTTTAAATTTGGGATATATATATATATATATATATATATATATATATACACATATATATATATTTATATTTTTCTTAATTTTTGTAATCTACCAAAAATATATCATTTTCTACACCTACTCGCGCTTTTTATAATTTTATTAGTAACGACTCATGAATATGCGGTTTAAATAAGTCTTAAAGTAAGTCTTGTTGCTTCTACCTTAATTCACTTTAAAAGTGTTGAATACATTTTTAACCACTTTATTTAAATATTGCAATTTATATAAATGTCATAGTACATAAATTGAAATATATTACAATATTGACAATAATGTATGTTCTGTGTTTATAATATTTTTTTCACTAGTTTTAATAACTTTTTGGGATAATATTAAAATTTTTCTCCTTATATTTCCATAGCCTAAACTACGTTATTTATGGACAATAAATATATAAATACCAGTAAATATTAATAAACTTAATAACTATTATAAATGCAAAAGTGAGTGTTCGATTGTTTGTTTCACCTTCCCACCTTAACTATGTAACCCATTTTTGAACACACATGGTCTGTGTTATTGAAATAAAAATTTAATTTTTTATTCGAAAACATAATTTCAATAAAAAATCACCCAATTACGCATATGTGACCATAAGTGCAGACGTAGATTTACATAAAAATTGATAAAAGTATTTTAACTTAAAATATTCTTGACGTTTAATATTTCCGTCTTTTTTCACGCTAGTAAAGCCACAGCTCAAAGCTACCAACTATATCTATAACATTGAGAAGGTAAGAAATATATTTACACTATTTACAAATTTTAAGTTACTTTATATCTATTGATACATCGGTTGTTTTGAATCAAAATGTTAAATAAAATATATTTTTATTAGGAACTCAGAAATATGGACAATAACGTATAAGTTAAATTATCTGACGAAATCCACTCAATAAGTAAATGACACGTTTAACATTAAAGGAGGTTGAAAGCTCGGTCTAGCATTAATCCGTCCGTCAGTCTGGTCGTGATAAGACTAATGGCTTGTCGATGGACTGACAGCTGGTATTTCATGATCAGTCCGACGAAGATATTAGTAGGTAAGTAGAAAAATAGGTACCTATATACAAGGTAAATACAGGCTTGAAGCACTGAATGTGAATGTCATTCAACAGTGAATGTCATTTATAGGTCCGTAAGTATATGTATGTGCGTATACATGCTTGTCTAGTACGTATGTACGTGGGTTCAATGAACACAGCAAAAGTCTGTTCCAATTTCAATAATTTATATTAAATTCATCACAAGTTCGTAACATTGTGTGGAACAGAGGATGGTGCAGGCGCTAAAAATAGAGAAATAAAACTTTTCACGAATAAATTAACTGACTTCAAATAACCATTGAATACAAAGCGCACTGAAAAGTATAAAATAATAACAATATGAGTATTTAGTTGGAATCTTTGCGGTACAATATCGTTTTGGAACATAAACAGATTTGAAAAATATTGCTACAGCTAGAAATTATTTGAAGTTGGTTCAATTTGTTTTTGCAAAAAAAATTTTATTGTTTTATTTGTGATTGGTTTTATTTAAGAGAATTGGTAACATCTACGAGATTAATATAAAATATATTTTTGTCTCTGAGGGTGGGGATAAGCTGTTCTAGCTGTCTGAATCCTTTACGAACCGAGCGGAGACAAAAACGAGACTAGATGACTGTCATTACACGATCAGACTCTTGTCAATCCACTTCCGATTGACGAAAATTACCAAAATATTTAAATCTTTCTCATTCCTGTTCACTAGTTTATCAGTCAACGTATTAGACGATCAGTCTGATGTCGGTCTGACCAGAATAATGAAATGGATTATAGTATCGGCTATACTGGGCGTGTAATCTTAACCTGGCATTTTGGAATGCAAAACGGAAGCACCACTGAAATAAGATGCTTATAATTATTCTAGTGATACACTCGACTACAGAAATAATAGATTCCAAGAATAAACACATACACCTAGTACATGAGAGTCATGATCAAATGAAATATATAATTTGTTAGAAAAACGCTTAATCAAACGAGACACATTCTTTGGTATATGATTTTCAAAATAGAAAATGTGCCTCTTAACTTATAATTTGAAATTAAGTATTAAAAATATTAAAATGTATTTCCATTTCATTGGCATATTTGAAAATAATCATTTTTACAATTTGTTTATTTGTAGATTAATATTTTGTGAGATCAAAATATTAATCTACAAGTGTTGGAAATCTATAGCCAAAGTGTTTTAAATATTTAATAATGGAAATAGAAAAAGAAATAGCCCAATAGGTGTTCGGAATAATATTTTTATTTGGTAAATACACTTAAAATAAAAATATAATTCACAACAGATTCACACTTAATTTTTATGTTTAAATATACAGGTGTCCCATAAATCAAGAATAAGCCGAAAAGAGACGGCACAGTAGGCCATGACTATTTAGGAGACAAAATATAACCTTAGTAAACAATTATATTTCATACTAGCTGGTGACCGCGACTTCGTTCACGTGGACTTCAAATTAGGTTTTATGACAAAAAGTGAAAAGTTTTCATGCATTTGTCCATCTAAATTAATAAGAAAATAGAAAGCAGAAGTGGCACAAGCGGTTACATTGACTGTGCGTCATTTTATTAGTATAACAGTCAATAATTTACAGTAATACTTCACTGTATAAGGTATTACATGTAGAGCCATCAGGTATAGATTTTCCTGGAGTTGCCAACACGTGACAGAGCTACATAAAGCTTACCGTGCGGAAAACAATTTGTACTAAGATCTACAACCGCAACACTCAGCGTCTGGCTCTGGGCTTTGTTAATTGTTATAGCATAACATAGGCTCACTGAAAACTGAACTCATTTAAAACTAAATGGGAAAGTTGTTTATAATAATATTTGCCTGGGGTATAAATTATCACCTGTCCCGCACCTTGTGAAAATTTCTGCTTTTATCACATTTCGTTATAAACTGGTAGATTATAGTGTTTGTAAATATATTTTATATTAGAAAAAAAATACAAAGTAAAACATAATAATCTATACATATAATAAAATATAAAATGTATTTACGAACATACAATAAAAATAAAAACTCTTTCCAACTTAAGAACGCCCCACTTATTATGGCTACTCTTATGTAAAAATGAAATAATTATTATAAATACAGGGTTTTAGTCAACCGCAATGAAACCAAAGAAAGTTATATGTAAAGTTTTTTCTAACTACAATAATCTAAGTTATCATATAAATATATTAACAGATACACGTACAGAATAGTCTTCAGAAATTATATGAAATTAAACTACTAAATACCGTAGATAATTCAAGAGATTGGCCAGCTAGACTGCGTTACCGAGCCTATATGTTCCCAAGCTGCTCCGTGCGTCTTCAAATACTTGCGTTCGCTGTGAATCATCGAATGCTGTAGGTTGCAGCGCGGCTAGCTGTACGCTTTATTTGAGCCAGCCGCGTCCGATTAACGCCTGAAGAACCAGTAAGCTGATTCCTATTTAATATGGTCGACCATATTAATGTGAGTTCAACTTAAATTGGACATCTGCGAAATCAGTGCATTATTTTATTATTTTTTAACTTTGTGTTCATATAACCTTCCAATCATGGTTTTACAAACTACAGTTAACAAAAGTTTCAGCTAAGTCGACGGGCGCACGTTGCTAGAATAGCGCATATAATTTCAATTAACATAACTTTTATGTTTATGAACCGATTGGAATTAACACTAAATGTTACGGGAAGTTTGCCAAAATACGTCAATGAAAACCGCATTCAAATCGGTTAAGTCGTTTCTGAGATTAGCGTGCGCAAACGCACAGATAAACAGACAAAAATAAAATAATACTATTTTTTAGCCTCAGTAACATAAGTAGAAAGTATACAAATTGTTTTTTTTTTGCATAATTATTTAATGTCACGGCTCGTTTACGATTTTATTATAGATTTTAGTTTTCATGTAAATGCATATTTTCGTAAAATAGTTTTCATAAGAACTAATCAAAACTCCTAATCAAAACAATAAAAGTAATTAATGATTAAAAAATTAGGGTTACAAATATTCAAAAACCTATCAAAGATGTTATATTTTAATAACCTTTTTTATTAAATGTATTATATTCAAAGGCGGGCCGTTTTAAACGTTAGTTTCATGTTAAACAAAAACGTTATTTTATAACGAAATTGTTTATTTTTTCTAATCTTTAATTACTTTTATTGCTTTGATTAGGAATTGAAAAAATATATTTACATGAAAATTCCAAAAAGTGGTATCTTCTGTGATTAAATGGCAACATTTTTTTTAATCATTTAAGGTAATAACTTTTATATCATTAAGATTTCTACATTAAATACATATATTTTGAGTAGTATATTCTTTAAAGTACAGCTAGCAACTACAAGTAGCCATTTTTATGGCGAAATCCTAAAAAGTGCAATTTGATTTTTTTTTGAGCGAACCGTAACAATTTGTATTAAAATCTTTTAATTAATTCAAAAGATCTGTTATTCCGATATATCTACCAACAACAAAATTGACAACAAAGCTTAATTTGGAACCATGGTACTGAAAAGATCAACCCAAAGAATGAATTGCATAAATTAAAAAAAATATGTGTGCATATGTCATGAAAAACAAGAAATGTTTTCAAAAGAAACATATTATTAGCTGCCTGGACATAATCTGGGCTATACCCACTTTTCAGCTAATCCTTGATTAATGAGACGCTTTACATATATCGCCTTTGAAAAAAAAATAAATGAATATAATATTAATATCTATAAAAATACTGGCTGCCCATCCCGGCTAGGCCCAGAGCCTCGGAAAAAAGATACCATGATTGTCTTTTTTATTTTATTTTTAATACAATAATTATTTACGGTTGACGATCTTCCAAAAACAATGTAATAGGTATTTTTTATTTAAGTGGAACTCTAAATACATATTATCTGTTCCTAACCTTAATTATTTTGAAATTACCGTACAATTTTTTACCAATTCTTTCACCTTTAGTAGTAGAAATAATAAAAAATGATTAACTAGTACCTAGAAGCCAAGAGAAACCTACTTGCAAAATTTCAGATTTGTAGGCTTTGTAGTTTTGAAGCTTTCATAATGAGTCAATCAGTGAGTGGTATTTAACTGTTATACGTAGAGATTGCTGTTGCTATATACATGTAACTAATACAATATAGTTTGTATTGAAGCGATGTTTATGCTAATTTATACGTATGACAGTATTGTCATACAGTCATTAATTTTGGTATAATGTTGCTTTTATGTAAATTTCGCACATTTATTTCATTAAATGATATGTGACCCCTCCCTTTTTTAACTTCTCGTTCACACGTTTTCGTAGATGGTGAATATTAATTTTTTTTTAAATCTACGTTTCTACATAATTCCATTGTACACGCAGTCGGGTTCCTCAGAGAAAACCCACCTTTAAATACCCGTCGTTATACCCTAAACGTCAACAATAAATAATTAATTCAGCTCCTCGTTTTGTTGGATATAATAAATGGAGGTTGCAAAATTGGTCTTGGAATAATGGATCGATTGGCAGAAACAGTATATCGCCTTTATTCAGGCATCCGTATTTTAATGAAGGTGCTCCTTTCTGGCAACACGTGAAAGGCGTCAAAAAGGGTAATGTTTGTGCCGGGTGCCGTCCCTGGGAGGACCAAAAATGTAAATAATGATGTACGGCAGCGTTGTCGGCTCTCCCGGACGACATTCTCGGGCAAAAACATACCACCGTCTGGCTATTATAATAATGTATGCGTGGACTAATAAATATCTGCATTGTTGTGCGTAGGTGGTATACTGCGGTTGCAGTGTTCGGTAGATGGACTAAAATATATATTTTTTATGAATGGCGTGTGTTAGATTAACTTTTATGCTTTGGAGGCAGATATTAAATTGTGAGCTGTTTATTAAAAGTATATTTTATTGTTCAAAATATCTTTGATAAGGTAAATCTTTTTGGGTATTTGCCATGAAATTATTTAAGGCACTTTTTGTCTTATTGCCTTTTGTAGTTTTAGTAGTACATGTACTACCAAAATAATTTCTTTTGTCCATTTATAAATACCTGTTAAAAATGCAAACCTTGTGTTTTCACTTGCATGTCTATTTCTTGACTTTTGCCTATTTCTTAACATGAATCTCTATTTCTAAACTTCGTGATTTCACTTACTCTGTTTCTTGCATTCTTAATTAATTGTTTCTTGCATTAATTATTATGCTTTATGTTAATGCCTGGAATTCTTTTTATCAAAATGATCTTTTCACAATTGTTATTTTTTGCGTTTTTTCTCATAGCCATTTGTATTAGGTTGTGTTTTTAAATGTTATAATCGTCATCCTTTCGTTGATTTATCTTACAAGCCTTTATATGCAAGCAAATATACATGAAGTTAATTAATAATTAATAAAGGACATTCAGAAATGAAGGATTCTTTATAAAGTTGATTGTGATTTTCTTAAAAGACGGCAGGGAATAAAAGTGTTTAACATATTGTAAAAAGCATTGATCTTGATCGACTATAACATGGTATATTCATAATTCACTATTACCCTTGGAAAACTTATTAAATAATATTGAATATAAATCTTCGATTAAAATGGAATGGGACACTCTTAAATCAAGTTTTCAGTCGTTTTTTCTTTGCCGTTGTTCATTTATAAAATAAATCAGTATTATGCTTAAAATAGTAAAAAGCAAATTATGAATAAAAATAGTAAATTTTTTTTAATATCTTAGAATCATTGGCGGTACCGTTTTAAAACCAAGTTGGATTGGTAAAATCTAGTATATACATCACTTTTTTGAAATAAAGTATGTAATATATATTTATATGGTATACGTACAAACCCTCATAATCTAATTCCGACTCACACTTTTTTAAATTTTTTTTCCTCCTAATTTTATGGTCGGTGTTATTTAAATGTTTTATGATTCATTCTAAAATAATAATATTTTAGACAGTTTCACTTCAGACCCAACTTCCTTTTCTTTTATTTTTTCTGATATTTCGATAAAGATTGAACAGTTTCATCATTTAAAAGAAACACACTAATATGAAATTGATGCTCTGTCAAATTATTAAGGCTACTTCATTATTGACGGACAAACTTTGAAATCATTTATTATGTGTGTACCTACATTGATAGTTACTCATGGAAATTTTGGCCATATTTATTTTATATCGATATAGCTAATGAGCATACTTTCAAGCTAATATCTCATACTGTTCAGTTTTTTAAAATATATTAAATAAAAGAGTGTCGTCTCCCTCCACCCCAAATAAACCTAATGAAATTAGTAAATAAAAGCTATTTATCCTGTCATCATTCGAAATTTAACTCACACTCATCCCGTTGTGAATCATATCACCCATAAATTAAATAAAGAACGTAATTATATTTAGGTGCTATAGTATTAATTATTTGTGTTCTTTACGAATTTATTGCATATCGCTGTTTATTTGTAATCATAGATTTATTTATATTTATACTCTATCTCTTTTTTTAATATGTAAGATATAGATATCGAAAGCTAACGTGAGTGCTGAACGACTGCGGATGGAATGTGTCTGCCCATTAGTATAATTGCATACAAAATGTTTATAATGAGCGTTATTTCCATATGTAATTTTTCAAATCTTAAAATAAAGGTTGTTTTTCCTATGTTTGAAATAAAACGAATAAATTTATGGCAATAAATTTTAACACCAAGATTTGACAGTATTAAAAAAATTAATAAAATGACGTAGCTATTTGCGAGACAAAATACGGTTTTTATGAAGCGAATTACATAGACGAAAAAAGTTACAGAAGTCTAGAGTATTTTGGAGATAGCAGATGGCGCTATTCGTTTATTTGATGTTACCAGTTTTTAAATAATCGCAATAAAAATTTTATAAAATTATAATGATGTATAAACAAAGCATGTTATAATTTACTTTGTTTATTTAATATTAAACTGGCCATTTATAAACTCGCTACTTTTCTATCGATTTTTGGAACGGTATAGAAGCTTTCAGAATATTTTATATATCTATATGGATTTTAGTTAGTTTAGTTAGATACATGAATTAATCTTTAATACCACACAATAATATTTCATGTTATAATATAGGGATTAGAGAATCAATTTTTGTTCAAATTAACACGTGATATTTTCATGAGTTTTATATTTTAGTTCAAATGTTACCTTATCCAACTTTGCTAGTATATAAAATAACAAAATTGTATATCAAATTGCCCATCACTTTTTTCTTACCCAATATATATTTCTTTAAATGCTTTTGTTAAGTAAGTCATTTAAAGAAATATATATTGGGTAAGACTAAAGATTTTGTTACGCCTTTAAGATACCTTAATTCCAACACTGACTGATGATATATATAACCTCTACTTGTTACCTTCGTATTTGCGCAAGTCTCATATTATCCCATGACTCCAAGTACCTTAAAATACGGTAAACGTAAACTGTTAGGTTGAAACCCTTTTAATTCGTGCAGAAGTAAAAAAAACTTTTACGTAGTTTGGCATTTAAAGATATTTAAAAATTATTTACTGTTATTATGATGGAAATGTTAACCTTTAGGATATATTAAGACTAATAAGATATACAATTCACAAATGTACCATATTTAAATTTATTTAATTAAATAACATTGCGGTAGAACAAAGAAATAAATTAAAATATTTCAAGGGGTAGAGGATTCCAAGAGAGATCAAGTTTTCCTTTGCATATATTCCTGGTATTAAGTCAGAAAAAATTTAATTTTTATAGTAAAATATTATCTTTACCCAAATTTTTGACCACGGTAATTAATTAAAACAACAATTTCAATCCATATTCTGTAATATCCAGGGTATTGAAATGAATCCCTTTTATAAAAAAGCTTAATTATTCAGCCATATCAAATGTCAACATTGATTAACGAAAAGTATGATCGTTTTGCCAAACTAAAATTGTAACGAGTACAGAGAACAAGAATGTTTACAGTAGGACAGAGCCTATCATTATTCCGCCCAAAGGAGTTGTTAAATATGATTTCTGAATTTCAAAATTTAAACTCAAGGAAAAATGTATTGTCACAGATGATATTTAAGTATAAAAATATATTAATTTCACTAAATAAAAAGGTCCATTCCACTTTATTAATGCAGCTCAGAAGAAAATAAACCATTTAATAAGAACATAGCATCAACTTCACGCCATTAGGCTAATGTATAAAACCTCATTGGGACGGATTTGAGCTAAGAACCTTACCAAGGGAGAAATAATAGACGTAGGGTTAATATAAAAAGCCGGAAGGCACACAAAAGTAAAGTGAAAGTTCTACTTTTTTTTTTTGAAATTTTCCTTGTTGAAAAAAACTTATAGATAGGACTAAGCTCCTTTGACATATATATATATATATATATATATATATATATATATATATATATATATATGTATATATAAGTTAGAATTGACCTAACTTCTTTTGAGATAGATGTCGCTTTAATTCCGTTTGATAAGAGTAATATCCTTCATCTTTAAAATCTTCAATATAAGGACTCTGAATATACAGTAGAATATTTAAACAACACCAGGTAATTCTGAGAAAATAAATTGACTACAAAATGCCGGTTTAATGTTACTCTGAATAAAATTATATTGTTACTAAAATCGCACTTAATTTTTTTCATATTTCCGTCATTTCTGTTTCCGCTCATTCCTATTTTTTATGATTCCAGGGTAAAATGGTAACAACAGGAATTTCTATATTGCAACTTCGTTATTGTTCGATTATCCGAATAGTTTTGTCAGAAAGTATACACGCTGTAAAACTGAATATTGCCGTATAACATAAATTATCATAGTTATAAATCGGATATCAAAAAAAGTTAGTTTCTTTCACTAGTAAGTGTCGCATGAAAAGCCATCTTCTGAAGTTTGCTATTTGCCAAAATTTACGCGAAAAGAATGTCCTACTTCCTTTTATCTGATGTCATACATACAAACAATTTGAAATAATTTACGTAAATAGATAATTTCATGAAGATTTCAGGAAATATAAAGCGATTTGTTTGAAACTAACCTTAATAAGAGGAAAAATATTATTTTTTGAACTGCTTATTGCGTAAAAATATTTTGTGCGAAACTTTTCATTTATTGATATAATAAAAGTTTATTGTGTAAATAATTATCCATGAGGCAGAGCCCTCGTACTAGGTCATATTTTTTTACCCGATATATGAATACGAATTAACCAGTTATCTTCTTGCAGGTCTGTGTTTGGTAAAGGTTTAATAATATAGTCTTGGATCTGATTTCAGATATTTAAATATAAACAATAATTTTGAAATTATGAAATATAATAAATACTGTTCCTGATTTGGGTAAAATCCAAAAATATTAATTTGTCTCGCATTATCAAGATAACGATGTGTGTTTCGAGTATCGCAATAATCTCATACATGCTATTTCTAATTTTGATTTGTATCAAGTTTTTCCAAAAGTTTATTTCGTGAATGGACATATGTATTTTATTATGCAGTTTTTTTGTAAACTTGTAACCTTAACATATAAGTTATGTCGATACTTCCAGTCTTTTTTTACGTCATAGTGTGCATTTCCCCTGGACAGATTTTTTATACACCCGTTTCTATTAATAAATTACGGGAAACAAACAAAAATACTCGAGTTGCGATAGTTTTATTATAAAATAATGCAAATTAAATTTTCATGGTTTATGGGTATGGTTTAGGAAGAATGAACAACGCTGTGAGGGCTCAGTTTGTAGAGAGACGCACCTCATAAACACTTTAATAGAAGAAACTGCTATATGTTCACGAAGTAGATGATGTTTAAAAATTCTGTAAAATCTGTAACTATTTTAACTCAGTTGGGTTGTCACTCTCATGATTTGAAAGTGTGAAATTTTTTGAACGTGTTTCCACGTGAAATTTAATTCTTTATTGACATAAAAACGAATTTCTTGAAATAGAAAATGAGTTTCTGAAAGTTAAAAAAACGTACACATATATATACATATATATATATATATATATATATGTATATATATATATATACATATATATATATATATATATATATATATATATATATATATATATATATATACATATATATGTCATCTCGTGAACTCCAGATCTTGACATGGTCGGCGGTGTAGTTATTTTGCAAGTTACCACTACTAGTTGCAATTATCTTTAGTCTTGGTTGATTTGCGTTAATATTCGTTAATGAGTTCAATTATTCATATCCAAAACTTATCAACAAACCCTGACCTGCAGAGTGGTGTAGTTATTTTGCAAAATAACAACTACCCGTAGAGAATATCTTTAATCATAGTCAACCGTTAATGAGTTCCATCGTTCATTTCCGGACCTCATCATCAGATCACCATAATTTTTAATATTGGACCATATCTATAGCACCCTCTTTCAAATATAAGAAGAATCATCAAAATTGGTCCACTCGATAAAGAATTAACACAGAATATACCTGAAAAACAGATTCCGACTAATTGCCCTTTTTAAAAGTCGGTTAACAAATATAACACGCTAACGTATAATTCAATCAAAAATCTTCAATCGGTCTTGAAAGGTCCTTTCTAAGTACTTAAGTCTAATAGAAGCTCTTACAATTACGATTAAAGAAACTCTATTTAATGAAAGACACTCAAGAGAAACACCCTTACAACAAAACGATTTCAATTTCGTTTAATCAATGAAAGAAATCAATTTGGATGTCATTTATTGGTAAATAGGTCTTAGTAAATCTCTTATATATATATATATATATATATATATATTTATATATATATATATATATATATATATATATATATATATATATATATATATATATATATATATATATATATATATATATATATATATATATAACTATATAACAAAATGGTTAATCTTTAACAGTTTGGTAATAGTTTCTCTCTTGTTATTATTAATGTTTCTGCCCTGATTATTACTGAAAAGATAAAATATTAAGTCCCAACGATGTTTGCCATATAGCTTAACTTACTTTTATATGTAATTCAGTAACATCGCTAGTGGATTTCACAAGGTTCAAATATCAACCTAATTACTATTCCATCTTTTTCAACTAGTCTTCGTCATATTCAGCAACGACGATAGAAACATAATATTCCTATCTGTGTTCATGGAAATGTAGGGATACAAAAAATCATCAACAATAAGAGATTTATTACTTTTTTATTTCACTAAAATACATGATAGTTTATATCATGTATTTTTAAATTTTACTTATTAATGTGCCATTTTAAGCAAATATTAAACAAAACTAACATAAGAAGTATTTTTGTCTTTGCATTGAATTTTAATACAAGTATCTGTATTTAATTCTAATATTAATGCTATGAAACTATGGTTAAAATAAATATCAAATTTAGAAAAAATAAACTGTGAGTGTCAATGTATGTGAGGAAGACGTCTTTTTTATCTTTTGTGGTAAATGCAAATTTTCATTTTGTATTAATTTTACCCTCTGCATCTTGATTATGCGATATAGAAATAGTAACGAACATATCGAGTGATCACCAAAATAAGGTTCTTTCTCTAGTTTAAAGGTCCAAAGATATTTAATAGAATCGTAGCCTAAATGTAGATGATACACAATGAAATATTAATGTAAAAAAATGTAAGATAAATCTAGTAACGACTTTTTGATAAATGACTCATCAAATGGTCAGAAATGTTTCATGGGTCATACAATTAGTAAATTAGTAATATTTTCCACAACTGTCAAAAAACTCCAATTTAATATACTCATAATAATCGGACTGTAAAGAAATTCCTTCTCCTATTCCCCTATGTACGAAAATTTCACAGAATGTCGTAATATTATGCAGATTATCAAACTATTGGGTTTGTAGGCATCATTAATATTTTCTTATTTGTATTTTTATGTAATTGTATTTGTTGAATATATTTGGCGTTAATTCTGTAGAAATTCATTATTCAGCAAAAATTCACTTTGCTAATTGCCCACCTGAAGATGTTGTAATACTACGAAACCTAGGTCGTGGTAAAGAATTTAAATAAAGTAGAAATAATACTACATTACGTCTTTTCATTTAATTGAAGAATTTATTTAATTTTACGAGTAATAGGCAGAAATTTGATATGATAGAGTTTAGTTTTAAAGACCTAAAATTGGTTCCAAATAGTTAATATAGAGATCTATAGAACTCAAATTACGAAGGTTGTGTATATAAGATATGGGTATGTAAATATTAAATAGTATATAGTAATTCAATTATCTTAATATAATCTTTCGCCATGAATATACTAATTTCTTTTCCTGTGCATAAAATATACTAATATCTGTGAAATTTTTAATCAACGCTTTAATTTTCGTATAAATTTAAGTAAATTTTTAGTAACGCTATATTTCTGTAATTGAAACTTTTAGCAGTTTTGCAAAAATTTGCATAACAATAATTGTTTTCAATACCAAATTTGCGCCTTCAAAAACTTTCATATCGATAATTTAGAGTTTTAAATGTTGAGATATTTGTAGGTTAATACGCTTTACCGTTACCCCATGATTCCAAATCCTGACATCAAAACCATTTCTGACAAAAACCGCTGTTACATACATTCGGGCAAATAAGTAATATTATTAGAGTGCCGTTTTTCCTTTTATGGTATGTAAACCCTAAAGAATCCAAGGAGAAATTGACTTACTTTCATAATTAATTTTTTTTTTACTGTAAAAATGTGAGATTGTGAAAATACATACAATTAAATAAAAAATAAACACTTAAGGCTCGAATTAACAAATTTCCCTTTATTTGTTACTGGTTAAGACATAGTGCTAAATAAAATAAAGTAAAGAAAATGCTAATACTGAGCCCATAATGTTTTAATTTAAAAAACCGACTCTTATCAAACATTTAAGCAAATTAAATGCCTTTCAAACTTTTAATAAACTAATTTGTCATACATGTCAGGCTGGGATGAGAACAAAAAATTAATTCAGTGTCATCTTGTATCAACCGAAGAAGAATAAGTGTACACTCTCTTATTGGTGATATCTCACGGGTGACGTTCACCATCTAGACTGAGCACTATCTTCAAGACGACGTTTACGATAACTATTTATGACTCAGAACGGCGGAAGGTATAAAAATGGAGTGATGTTAAATTTAAATTTTACACTTTATGTTATACCGCAATCAGAAATGATAAAGTGATAATCTGAGTAAAATAGCATTTATTTTAGGATTGGAAAAAGAAAGCAAGTAATTATTGAGAGAAAAACATATGTTCTATATAATGCTATAATATATCAAAGATATTTGGAATATCGCTTGAAACATTTATGTCACATGTTAGCATAAAAAATAGTCGGGTAACGTATATATTTATTTCACGAATGTAAATAATATTTTATTTAATTACAAAATGCAGATTTACTAAGTAAACGAGGAAGGGATCTTAAACTTATTACACAAAAGTAGGTCATTCTTCGAAGATAATACGATTTTTTTACTTGAGATATTCTCTAATACATTATGTAAAAGATAACAGTTCAAATACATTTATGTAATTTGTTTACAAATCGGTTTACATTTAGTGACTTTCTCGGCTATTTGAAAATTATTTACTGTAATTTCTTGTCATTATTACGACCCCCCAGACTAAAAATTGGTCAATACTCTTCTGATATATATATATATATATATATATATATATATATATATATATATATATATATATATATGACATTAAATTGTTTTAAATTGTTTGTAAAAAAATGGTTAATAACATAACCTAGTAAATAGTGAAATAATAATATTTCTCCACCATATTAGTCACGACTGTAAAAATTATTTGCAACGAACTATTTTTGGTTATATTTATTAAGTGCTTTATGTATAATTTTATGAGGAGGAGTCTTCGCTTAATATATTTAATACGTTTTATGTCTATTTTTCATATGCGATCAGAAGATTATATACTTCGTAAATCAACGTGTATCGTACTTTTGTTTAATTCTAGCTTATTTTATTAAATTACCTATATGAATTACACTAATAGTTTCAGATTCCCAGTACAGAACAATTTCAAAACATTATAAACTTATATCCAGCTAGCATTCCTATACATATTACGGTACAAAAAAAATAAATTTATGCCATTATATGAGGCCAATGAGAGACACAATTTAAATAAATGCAAAACAGCATTTTAAATTGATTCGTTTTTAAATACCATTATTTTTAAGAAAAGCTTGACATTGTACTGCTGGCTGTAATGTTTGAGTAAGCTTTAATTTCATATTTCATTTCCCATATGTTGCTTCACTCAGCAGATTTCTCAAACCTTGAATTTTAATGTAAGATATTCATTCGCAGATGTTTGCCGGTATATTGCATAAATCCTATATGGGTATACTAAAATTGAGATTCGAAGCCACATAACACGTAAAATACGAGTATCAAATACTGTCTTATATTCCGACGATTTACGAAAGCTATAGCCGTGGTAACAAGAATATCAGTGCACATGTTATTTGCGTGTCAACGCTTGTCTCTCCACCTACAAAGTTTAATAGAAATTTCTTGTTAATGTACAGTTATCATTTGAAATGAAGTTAAAATTAAACGTATCAAAAAATTGGTAACTGAAGACAAGTATTTTATGGTCCCAAGGCTATAACATTGAAATATTTTAAATTATTCCAATAATTTGACGGACAGCAAATTTAGATTTAGACTATGCATTTTATATTCTCGACACTTAACAAATCTTAGAGAGATCTGTGAGAGAAAAAAACTTTTAGCATAAATTTTGAGGAAATCCGGTAAGTCACTCAACGAGTAAGAACTAGATGAATGGAATCTGATTTACATAATTAATCTTTAGCATTTCTTTTGAGTCTTAAAAAGTAAAAAGTAGAAACTGAGTTTGTTTCGCGATCTGCTTCTTGTTTAATATTTTTGGTTAAATGTAAAAAATGTGGTAATTTTAATAAATAATGATGTTTTAATGAAAATGGATAATGCAATAAAATTTCAGGTTATAGGTATAAGTATAGGTTTTCAGGTTATTTCAGGATAATGCAATAAAATTTTGTAATAATGTGAAGTATTTCTCTGAATCAAGAAATTTTTTTTTAACAAAGCCCTGTATTTTTTTAATTGTCTGTTGTCGCCGAAGGCTGGGCCTTTGATGGCAAGTGTTTTAAGTCTTAATATTGTCAATGTGATTTAATCATCATTAAAAACATGATGAAAAATATTGTCAATAAGCTATCACAATAACGTGTTTAAAATATGAAACTAACTAGTATGAAAATAGGTAAGAGGTAAAAATACTTAATTTTGTTTTATATAAAAGTATAAATTAAATGATCGAGAGCAAAACTGAGGATCAACTTTGCTGCTCCTCGCTAACTTCACCTCCCCTCTGAGCTGTTAACGTGATGCCCATATACATTATTATCGATGGCGTCGCCTGCCGGTAAGCTTGTCGTATACCAGCGAGACCGTTGCATCTTTATGATATTAATAGATACCAAAAAGGAAACATAAAATGCGTTTGAACTGATATTACAATGAGGCAAAATTGCAAACTACAAAACATTTTGTCTGAAATCGAACCACATCTCAAATGCCATTCATTCTTCGACATGAAATCTGTTTTTGCCTTATATACTCAACCATGTGGGAGAGGCATTTATGATATTTTTGTTGCTCTGTATTTACGGCGAGCCATATAAACTGAGTAGGTTGTGACGGACGCTCATGGAAATAGAGGTGGGAATTTATACGCGCGATGCTACCCATTTCCTTTAATACTCCTTTTATTTCATCTACTTGAAGATAGGGATATTTATTTTTATTAATAAAAGTTTTATTTTTTTTTCTGAATTTATTATACATGATATCAAATTTTGTATAGTTGATAGCAACAAATCGGATTTAATTTATGTATTTATTTTCATAATGTTACTAATGTTATACCCTTATGCCAGCCCAAAAGATATTTGCAGCAAATTCCTTATTATATTAGTGCAAATGCGTTATTATTACGTAATAAAAATTAATTATAATGTGAATTACCATAAAAGAGGCATATTTTATTGGAATTACTCTTTGTATGGGTTTTTCTTTTCACTTATAAATTATGGATGAAGAATAAAAATCTAATAGGTTAAGAGTTGTAAAGAATATTAACAAATTATACCACGACGAATGAATAGGCATATGGCAATATGGCATATGCCTATTCATTCTAAAAAAAACAAATAAAAGACACCTTCAAAATTAATTGAACATTTATTACGAAATTATATAATATAAATATATAGTATAATATAAGTTTATAATAAAAGTATGAAAAATTTGAGATTAATAAATAATTTTAAAAAATAAAGAATTGAGAAAAATTGCAGAAAAACAACGCAATATTTTTTTCATTCATAATTTTAAATAGAGGACATTCTCAAAAAATTAATGTAATCATAAGATATTAACCGCGCAAAACCTAATTTTTTGGTAACCATTTCCAAATAATATTGATAGATCATAATAGATCATTGTTTCATGTTACTTGCGTTTTTTCATTGTTTTTTTATTTATTTACTTTCCCTCGTGTTTAACTTATTTTCTTTATGTTTCTTGAAAATATAATTTAAAAATGTTCGTTGCCGTCTTAAGTGAATCCAAATATTTGAAATACATATATGTATATATGTGTGTATATATATATATATATATATATATATATATATATATATATATATATATATATATATATATATATATATATATATATGTATATATATATATATATATATATATATATATATATATATATATATATATATATATGTATATACGTATTGAAAAATTACATTAAAATAAGAGGTTAATAACACATTTGAAAAGCAACAGCGGTGAATTATGCCAATTAATTTGAATACCACGTCCGCCAGGTGCAAGTTCGATTTGTTTTAGTATTTTATTTATCACTTCTAGTCTTATTATATTACATGCTGTTTTGACAAATCGTATTATAAAAGTGTACATTTTTCATTAATTCTATTAAATAATATACTATTTAGGAAATTTGATTGGAACCGGTGAAATGAACTTCTACTATGCTGTCGATGATAAATATACCGGTGGGTGATAATAATGTTTACATACCTGTAGATTTTTTCTAATATGTCCCTGACTCACTTTGAATCCCTGAATGTTGAAAACGTAATATAATATATGTATGTAATATATAACGCAAGTAATTAAATGTCTGCCGACATCGATTTTTTTTACGTAATATATGATTAAAATTATTTTCACAAAAAAGAATTAACACAATTCGATCTTCAGACAGTTTTCATGGTTTTCTGGGAGGAAACTCTTAAAGCAGAACTGACAAAATAATAAGGAGTATTGCTATTTTCGAGCCTTAATATAAAATTCCTAGGTTTATTTTACTATATTATTCTCAAAACGTTGATATTTTTACTTCTCTATTTGAAAAAAAAATTGTTAAAAAATTTAATTGCGTCAGCTTAGTTTCGTCACGTTTTTCTAAGAAAATAAAAGTCATTCTTTTGTGAAAAAAAATTGTTATGTTCTCACCAATTAGATTAAATAACAAAACTATATCTGCATTGTAGCAATATTTTCTGTCACAAACAAAAAGTGAATACGACAATTCCTCTTCAAAAAGCGCATACTCGAATTTGTATAAAACAAATATGTTATGCAGAGATAACTGTGTCGCTCAAATTAGATTTAGACATGTAACTTATTGAATTTAGAGTTTGTCTCTATATATTCGGATGACATTTGTTATAAATAGCTTCATCGATTAAAATCTCATTACCAAATAACGGCTATAACCAATAGCTTAGTCTTCAGATTTGAGCAGAATTTTTGTGCAAACCTTAGTCACTTAGTTTTTAGAAGGTCTATATATTTTGGCACTGAAATACTATTTACGTGTTATTATGTGTGTAATACTATTATGAATCAAAATAAGTGTACATTGAAACAGATTGCCTACAATGGACCAATGGCTGGTAAAACAGTTCTGAAAGTCACGCTTGAAAGCTAGTAAGTTTAAAGTTGTTTTTTATGCAATCGCTTATAACACGAATAAGGTAATCAACTTGATAAATTCATTCATTATTATCGGTTTGTCACTGCCTATAGGATTGACATTAACTCAATTTTGAGACTTATTTTGTTTTTAATGCTTCATTCGAATTTCTTCAACGTGATATCTTGGTGATATTTCGTATTATTAATCATATAAACGGAGAAAAAAAAAATATTTGCAACTTTTATTTACATTTCTTGAGCTGAAATAATAATTATTCACGTACTCGTTTTCTATCTAGAAAGGTTTTGACTAATTAATATTTTTTGTATCACAGGTTATTCAAATATATTTTCGGGGGTCTCTTTTCCTGCTTATTCACCTTTCATATTTGCATTTAATTAGATGAACTAAAATAGATAAGAAATAGAAAATCTATAAAACCAATTCGTTTATTAAATTGATCTCGTTCTTATTTTGCGAGTACTAAATAAAAGTTAATAAAACACTTCCACGTCGCTTTGCTGAAAAGGTGACGTCAAAAAGCTTTTTCGATTATTTGAGACAAACATGTTAAGTCCCACCCTCGGGTCTATAAATTCATTCTAAATTTGTAAAGCTTCATGAAGTACAGTAAATTTATGTCTTTTTCCCGAAATTCATTTAGTATATCCAAATGCATTTTGAAATTAGAACCTTGACAATATTTCGTTGTAAATTCTGAAAAAAAGTTCTTTTTCACATCATAGTCTAAGTTCGTTCATTAGTTCGGTCATTTATTCTGAGGGATGTTGATATTTTATTAACTATCTTTCTGACATTTTATATGATTTTAGGAGCGATTGAAGAGTATAAAAAATAGGTAGTTTAAACTTTAACCACTTTAAGTTACTAATAACCAGTTTTTTTATACGTACGTATCAAGAATAATGGACTATGTAATTTGTAAATTTGCGAACGAAGAAATAACAATTCAAGTTTTAGTTTAAGTTTATTTATATCATTGTTAATCTATTACATGTTTGGCGTTTACGTAAAGTCGTCATAATAATTTATGTGAAAGGAATTTTATTGTTAATCGTTGTTAAATTTTGGAGTCTAGCAAAAGTAAATGGAAAGTTTTAAGACTTAATTATTTATAACCTACACGGTTTTTTCTTATTGGTAACAATTTGCGTTTGCTATTCACGGGTGCCAAGCAAATAAAAATATTTATTAGACTTGAAAACTTTTATATTTTTGTATGATTGTGTATATAAAAAAGGATGAGTTTAATTAGCTATGACTTGAAACATATTAAATTAGAAATAAACCTTTCTCTTGTATGTTTCTTTGAATATAAAAAAGACGTGATGAAATTTTTGCACTTCCGTAGTATTTCAATTATTTAGATTATATCGCCGAAATTTCCTGTTTTATATTTTATATAATTAAGATTTTAGAATACACACATTCAAAGTTTCTAATGCCAAATAAAACCAGTGTTCCTTAACACTTGGTATTAATTGACCCACCTTAAGATTGACATTAATATTAAGGTAGTTTTATATTCCTTTGACAATGACCCGGTGTTAACAGCACGAACTAAATAATATTTATGTTCATTTTACTGACAAGACTTTAATTAAGTACCTGTACATATTTATATATATATATATATATATATATATATATATGTGTGTGTGTGTGTGTATATATATATATATATATACATATATATATATATATATATATATATATATGTATATGTATATATTTTTCTACGTAGTTTTACATGTGGCAGAAATTTTCATTTTTCTACTTCATTAATAGTATTTATAAATCTTCCTGTACCCGAAGTCCCCATATAATTGTTATCTAAAGAGCTCGTTCTTTGACGTACATTTCGTCTGTTTCTTACTAAAATTTTAAAAATTAGGTCGCCAAATTTCCTTTACGATTTCCATTATCAAATTTATCCTTATTTCATCACATAGCAGTTATCTGCTGATAAGTTCTTAACAAGAAAGTAGCCTAGTTGACATTTCATTGGAAACATTACAACAATTATGGAAACTATTTTAGTATTTATCCTCTTTTAAATTTCGACTATTCTAGTAGTTATGAAGCATCGAGTGCCTTATTTATGAGTAAACATGAAGTTTATTTTATGAATAAGAAAATTGTTTAAAAATCGCGTTTTAAAACAAACTTGTGTCTAGATGTAACGAAAATTACCGTTTCAATTACGTTACATTTTGTGGTCGCTAATCCACCTCCACCCCCAATTTTAAAACACAATTAGTAACTCAGGTAAAAGTTATCTTATCCGGTTCAAAGCAATGTTTGTTATTATTGTAGTATATTTTATATTACCTACGCAATATTTAAGTATATATTATAAGGTACAGTTTATTTCCGGTTAATTCTTTACTAAGCAACCAATATCGGCTACGTCCTTTAAATTATAGTCAGCAGCAGTTGAATTTACTTCGTGTCCACGTAAGCGTTAATTAACGCAAATCACGCTTTTGATGTTCTTCACGTAACTGGGAAAAAAACATATCTTGAATCCAAAAGCACTGAACACGTTTTTAAACTAATTCGGCATTTTTTACAATTGACATGTGATTTAAGCGAGAATTACCCTAAATCTTTATCATTTATTAATTTTTATTAGATTTAGGGTCATCAAAGAAAGAAATATATTACCAAGGTAGTCACATATTTGAATGTATGTTTATTTATAGATTACAAAAAAAAACTTGTAAAATATTTTTTGTGAACATGCAAACATACAAACTGGTTGCAAAAAAAATAGTGAGTTTGGTTCCATCCAAATAATAATATTATCACTAAACGCACACAAAAATTCAAAATCTGTAAAGCGTGAAATGTGTAGAAAAGTCGTTCCATTTTCCTTTTTACAACGATCCTCAAATGCCTAAAATATTCTCGACAATCTGCATACCGAATTTTATTTATTTTCTAACCATAATTACTATTGAATAGATCTTTCTTTAAAATATTATCATTTGACTTAAAAGTTACATTCGTATAATATGTTTAATTAAACGTGATATAATATTTTAGGTATTCAAAACCAATAGAGAAATATATTACAGGGGCAAAAATTGTACTGATAATGTGGAAATATATTACGATTGTTATTTACTTCACTAAATATTACTAAATGCAACTTCACAAAATAGTAAGATTGTATTATATCATCATTTAATTTAACAGAAATATTGTGCAGACAAGGGAAAACACCTTCAATAAAACTATTTTACGTTTTTCTCAAAAAATGTAACGAAGCTATTTAATCAATAATTAAAGTATTGTTGCATTAAAATATCTATATAGATTTAAAATATTAAATATCTATATAGATTAGCAAGAATCCTATTTATATAATTAGTAAGTTTTATATAATTAGTAATTATCTAATGCTCACTAACAGGAAATTCAACTTCTTAGAGGATTGACGTTACTTGCATATATTCATTATGACAGACAGCAATACCGACATATGCATGTAGTTATTACTCCTGACAATAACATACCTCCATAAAATTATTGTACACTACAATAACAACCTCATTTCTAGTACTTTATTATCCCCAACAATATGCCCACACCTCAATATACCGACTGTAATCTGAAAAAAATACCCACACATTTATATACTTATTATATCCAACAATAACACCTACATCTCCGTTTACTTATCAAGCCCGAAATTAGTGACTGTTTTTCTTATATATTTAGAAAGATGTCAAGACCTAATATAAATTCAATTGAATTTATTGCTTATTTCTAATAAAACAAAATAAATACATGAGTCATATTGTTCTTTCATTATGCCTAGGAAGTCATAGGGTCTAAAGAAGATTTGTAAGTTTACTAATATTTTATTGCATTTGAGATGTCCTAGTATTTTTTATTACAGCTTTTCCACTTATATCTTATACTAATTTTAAACTTACAAAACCTGTACAAAAGCAAGCCGTCTTACTGTCAGAAACGTGATTGAAGGCCTGTATCAAATTAATCGGATTATCCGACCATCAAAGCGCTAAATTACCATCGATCAATTTTAGCACATCTCTTATTCAATATACCGCCGAAATTTGAAATTTTCTCACTACTTTGAAATAGCTTTTATATAGTTGAATTTACCGATTTTCTAAAGCAAAATAAAGAATATTAATTATCCATACCACGTGAAACCTTCTCAAGTTGTCATTTGCGGCATTCAATCGTATCGATATATTCCTACTGTCCATTACCTAAATACTACGAAATATGTGCGAATCCTAAATGAACGAATGGTTGTTAATCCAAGAGTAAATATGACAACAAAGAATAATTCTCGAAAATGCTTCTACAGTTCTCGTACCGAACGTTACGTAACCTTATTTCTGCCAAGCTTACACACCATCAACTCATAAGAAAAAGAAGCTTTTAACGTAGGAGTAACTTTGTATTTATTCGTGGGTTAGTGGAAAATATATTTCATCCATTGTTGGAATCGAATTATTTCTACACATTTTAGAACTCAACGGAATTGTTTGTACGTGCCATGTAAAACAATTTCATATGTAAGTTATATAATTATTTTAATTTTGAAATTAGGAGAGCGTAACTATTTGGAACAATGCTAAGTATAACTGAACTTAAGAAAGTACAATTTTGAAAAAGATCTGAGATAAGAGATTGAATCCTTACAAATTGCCCACCTGATGTTGTCATATAACGAAACCTAGGTCGTGGTAAATAATACTACACCGAGTAGTTTCATTTAGTTCAGAAAAATTTAATGGTAACAAATTTCTACAAAATTAAGGCCAAAATATATTCAACACGGATTTAAAGTTAAGACTATGTTTTAACAGTCTCTTGAGTGTGGTAGCATTGGATAGGCCCCCAGAATTAAAAAAAAATTATTATCTGTCTTTTTTATATAGTCCCATAAATAATATTTAAGTTTTTGTAACATGTTTTCCTTTCTCCAGTTTAGTTAGAATTTCCCTCTCAATGGTTTGGTCCAAACTTTCTAGTCGAAAGTTTAAAAAATATGAAAAAAATTGAATAATTTTTAGCAATTCCTTTCAAGTCAAATTGTATATGCCGTTAAGTTTACTAATTATATACAAAAAAGTCATAATGAATATATGGTAATTCTTCATTTTAAGTGTTTTGTATATAATAATGCAAGCTGCTGTCTTCTGCCGCGAATTCATCCGAATTCCGTGTTAGTGAATTAGATAATTAAATGAGAAAACTAAAAAATTATTCTAGATCATTTAACTACACCAAAACGATGATTAAAATTCAATAAATACAAACATCACTAAAATGTTGAAAATAAAGATGTGGCCATGAATCAGCCAAATACTCCATCATCTAGGTTCTAAAGATTCGATTTGATTAGAAGAGAAAATCGAGGTGGGCCATTTTTGAATGAATTAAGCAAATTAAGTGCACAGACTATCGAGAATCTGAATCAAACGTTGGAAACTGCATGCTGAAGATGAAATAATTGGTAACTTCTTATTCGCGCAAAACAGTTTGTCACAAAAAATTATACCCCCACACTAATAGGTCGTCAGCGTAATCTTTTATTATTTTGAATAAATACAGGCTAAGATGAAACCGTCTGCCGTAAGATTATATTCAATCATTCTCAAAATAAAAAAACGGATGTATATACTCAAAATAACAACAGGGTATCTAATAATTTTTAAAACAGAAGATCTAATTAATAAAATAACTGAAGTAGTTTCCAATGTAGTATGAATGAGAATGGTATACAAAGACTTTTAACCTTCCGTGAACCACGTGGATAAAAGTTGCGTCCAGCACTATGTGGGGTTTACCCCAACATAATTTTATATTTTGTAGGGAAAAATCTTTTTAAAGTTTATTTTTTATGTAATAACATTATTTTTGAACTATTAAGAAATAAAAGGGATCCTCTTCAATATCACTTTCAGATTGAATACTCAAATGATCCGAATCGGCCTCACTTCCGGATAAATACAGCTCATCTGTGTCACTATCATCCATAAGTGCCGATAATATTTCGTTTTCTTTTACACGACGAGCCATTTTGAGCCCTGGAAATAAATTCACAAACGATTGAAGTAATAAAAAAACAAAATAAATAAATATTTTTTATAGAAATAGATATGTTTTGCATGTCATACTGCTTACCTTTTACACGACGCCCCAAACTACGTGAGGTTTATGACACCCTGCCACATTTTGCGGGCGACCGTCCGCTACGCCTGTAACGCTACGACTAAACCACTGTTACTATGCGATCTGGCAACGTCGCAACTGCAGCTACTCGATGTTTCGTGGAATTCGCGCGACCGTTTTAAAAGATACGACAAATTATGTTTCGCTGGGGTATATATCAAACCCCACGTTGTGCACGGAAGGTTAATAGCCGATGTCAAAAAATTTTCGTGAGTGCTGTTTGACTAACCGAAGTGTCTTAAATACAGTCTTCCAAATATCGATAAAGTGAGAGTCAGGTGTCGATCACCAGATCGAGGTCACGAACATTTGAATCATGCGTAAAACAAAAGTCCGCTGATGAAAATTATACTCATGAAAGGAGCTCGGACACATGAATAAATTGATCGGTGCGCACTTATATTAAAAAAGGTTTCGTCACAAAATTACTGAGTCAACATCCTTCTGAATATTTTACAATCACAACAATGACTAATTCACAGAACAACTTCAAATCGTCGGCAAAAAGCATGTTGATTGTAGTGGTGACTTATCTTGATATCTTGAAAGTTATTCCATTTTGAAAACATATACATTATTGTCGTAAGGGACAAAGTTTAAAAACATTATAAAAAAATATATTTCTTATAAAACATTCCCATAGGTTTCGAGATGTACTGTTTTTCGATAAAGAAAATTATGAAATATGTGAAAATTATGAATACTGTTATAAATTATGAGCAAACAATCAAAAATCTAAAGAGAATAATTTGAATAGATACATTGAACTCACAAAGTAAATAGGACAGACCATTATATTTTATTTTTAATAGAATTATCCCTAATATTAACATTTACGTCTGTAAAAAAAATCGAAACACTATTTAATGAAAAGTTTCTTAATTTTAGTAATAAATCTTCTATAATGTATGTTATCATATGTTGATATACCATTACCGTTTTTTACCAACCTATCGCAAAAAAAATAAGGTCAGAAAAAATAAACTTTTCTACTCTTATTTCAGGGAAAGACGTTATGCCGCAGCTCTATAAATTCAGTCTGAAAGGTTTCCTAAGGTACACTGTATATATGTTGCTTCTCTTAAATCCATTTGGATTGCGAGATATGAACCTTTGCAATATTCTTTTTTAGAGTCTAACAGAAAAGTGTGGTGCTGAGCGTAATGTCATGACCAAACGTAAATCTGGACTTCCGCTTTAGGCTAGGTCTTTTGTGGATCCTTATGTTTTTTTTTTTAGTATATGAGGTAGCTTTATGATGGAATAAAAAAATTTCAAAAAATAATATAATGTGTATGAGAAATAGTCCGTGGTCAATCGCATATGAAAGAAAATAGATATTTCGAAATATATAGTTACTTTTTAGTGTATGCGATACTGAATTCTTCCCGCCGCATCATCTACGTAAGTTATCACGATAGTGGGATTAAATGCAGGTTTTAGACTTTTGAAATATATCTGTAGTAGATTTAGTTTATATGTTGTGCAATCTATTGATTTGTTTTAGTAAAAATGCATAATAACATATTAAAAACTACTGACTAAAATGAGTGACTGATACTACATTAATTATACCCCCTATTGTACTATTCCCTATATTAAAAAGTATTTATACGTATATTAAAATATAACATATTAATTTGAATCACTACCTAAATCAATACAAAAGATCACAAAAAAAATTGCCAAATTGAGAAATCAACTTCGTATTTAAAACCATGCTTGCAAAGTTGACTTTTTTTTGTTCTCTAAGATTTGATAATTAATTTTAGGGTATTTTGGGACACTAATTATGAATATGTATTCAGTTTTTCTCCAACATGTTTAAATTTTTCAAGAAAGGGACTATGAAAGGTAGACACCTTCATGTAAGAAAAAAGACACCTTCATGTAGGAAAAATTGTAAATTTAAAAAAATACTTATATCTATCAGTTAAATACCATTAAAATATATAGGTGATATATCTCTTAACATATTCAAATAAAAAAAACTCTGTGGTATAATGTCCTTTTCTGCTCGAGATTTTTTCTTAAAATCTTTGTTCACTTTGTCTCGCTTCAGCAATCAACAGTAGTCCGCCAACATTCTTCTATTTCACTTTCCTTGATATATAAGTTCTGTTTCTTTTAAATATTGATGAAATCTTTTACCTTGCTCTTCACTAACAGCTCCTAGATTTTGTGGAAAGTAGTCAATGTGCGAATTCAGCAAGTGAAGATTAATGCTCATTGCATATCCCATTTCACCAAATTTTTTTATCATTTTAGCCACAACTTCTTTATAATTAGGAATATTGTTGTACCCTAGAAAGTTTTGTTTGTATTGTGAAGGTATTATTTTTCAATTTCGACCACTTAGGAAGTTCGAGAACTCACGTTGCACAAACTTTGTGAGGTGTCCACAACTTGTCCTGGCTACTGATGGGTAGGTTGAAATACATATTGTAAACATTTTTTACAAATTCTGTTATAGTTATTTGTTGTTTTGTCAACATGAATTTCCCACAAATGTAACAACAACTGTCCGGTGAGTAAAAAATGTAACAAAAACTGACCGGTGATTTCATTATTGCTTTAGGCATTTTCCTTCAATCGAAACTGAAGAAATTATCGTCAGTATCGAGAAGGACTGCAAAAGATTTATGTTTTTGCAATCCGCTAAAAATAAATTTGTAACAGTAATTGTAACTCTGCAAATTATTTAGAAACTGTAGAGAAGGCGATTAGCAACTGTGAGTGCTGTAATACTTATTATCCCTGCTTATTTAGTTTTAATAATCAGATAATATCAAAAAATTAAAATAAATATTACGATTAAATATTCGACAGCACATCGATGCCTCGTTAACATATGTTTAGTTTCCACTGATCTCCATGTTCCTCCAACACCATCAACACTTCCAATAATTCACTGACTGTCGTGCCATACCAGTTTTGATTTTATTTACTCACAACGCATGCCCGCAGATAATACAATTTGACAGTTTATATATCAATAATAGTAATTTGTATTAAATGCAACTTGTCCAGATTTTCGGAGGGCAGGTAATGAATTCACATGGCTTAATAACTGCTGGATTTATTAAATATCATTTTTTCACACCGATACGATAATACAAATGCAAATGAATTACATGCAAATTGAATGCATCAAAATTATATAAAAGAAAAATTCAAATTAAAAATATTTAAAATACAACGGATAATAAGGTGGTAAATTTTGATTAATATTTTACTTGACCAATTCTGTGACGAGTCAAGTTTTCTTTAGGATCAACATTTCTTAAGAGTAACACCGTATTGAGTACTTTATTCATATTAATAAAATGTCTTGTATTTTCCCGCTTGACCCATTTAGATAAGTACTTTTTTCTTTCTTAGTATCTACCTCATTATTTATTTTTTTAACAATAGCTTTTAGTTCACTTGCAGTATAAAGTTCGAAATTAATGATCGTGGCAAAAAAATAATGTTTCTGCGTTTATTCAAATTTTTTTTGAGAAAAAAGCCAAAAGTATTATTGCGAAAAATATTTAAAACCCCAAGTGTTCGCAATCAAGTTCATTCTACATTTATGTACAAGTTATGGTAGTTCATCGATATTAAAATTTTATCGAATTATAAGTGCCTTGAAATGCAAGTGTCGATTAAAGAAAGTAACTAAAATTTCTGGGCTAATTAAAACATGAATCTATGCGTAGGTTTAGATGTGCGTATACTTCAGGATTGTAATGTTCGTATATTTTAAAAGTGTAGTTCTATTAGGAGGGTAATGATATTAAATTAAGTGAAAATATTATAAGAGTGAAAATATTAGCTATTTATATATTTCGTCCTTAATGCGACATAAATAAACATATAGCTAAAAGAATATATAACATATTGCTACAAGAGAACAATTGTTCAGTTCACTATGGTTAAGGAAATTAAGCAATTAACAAAAAGTTTGACAACTTTTTGTCATTATTTATAATTATGAAAATTTTGTTAGATAAAGTTTAAACAAAATATTTTATACTACGATGATTATTCAAAAAAGAGCTTAAAGTTAATATAATTATGTAAAGAAGAAAATGTTGAGGGATAGAAGAAAAAAGGGCGTGAGGTAGTGAAGTAAAAAGATCCAAGAGAAAAGAAGAAATATTTGCAAATTTACCACTTAAAAAGTTTACTTAAGAATATTTTTACGTTTTAACTATTTAAAGTTTAAAGTTTCATTGTTAAACGGTTTTGAAAAAAACGGCTCTGGCAGACGAATAGAGGGCAGATCCTTGTAAAACCTCCTAAAGTTTAAATTTTTTTCCACTCGGCTAAAAACAATGAAAAATTTACAAGAATTTTATCAAATGTATATATTGTGAAATTTAAAACTGAGCAGTCACATACATATATACATATGACTTGGCCTTTAGTGTATAATAATCTCCAGGACAATATAAAAATATCATTCTACTACCGATCCACCTAAAGCGCCTTGTGATTTTAATTTAATTAATGCCAGTTATGATTAGATCATGCCGTCAGAGAACTGTATATTAGATGATATGTGGCTCCTGTGTATATCTTATGATACTGTACTATAGAAATGATCTTTCATATTTTCAAAAATGTGTTCTTTTTAGTCCTAATACCAGAAAAAAACTGTTTCAAAAACTTTAAATAATAGCTACTGACAATATTTTACGTAATTTTTAAATAAGATTTTAACGTGAAATGACAATATATAAAACAATGAAAAGAAATAAAAAAAATTATTATCCCAATATTTCAGTTTAAACTTCCCAGTAAAAATGAGATTTAACAATTCAGAAGTTGTTAATTATTCAAACATAAAAACTTAACTTTTGTAATGCTTGCCGCCTATGACCTGAAATATTGGTTATAATGAATGCTGCAGCAGGTTGTTCATGGTAAATTTGAACATTTTTAAGAAGTAGAAGTTTCCTAAATATTATTTACAGATATTATCGTGGCGATACTAGGAGGATGGTTTGAAATAACGAACTAAAGGGTTTTATTATTAAGCCCTCATATTTTATAAATATTTGTACAATGCAGAAATCTAAGTACAATGACTTTTGAAGTTTTTTTTGACGATTAATTTGTAATACTGTGATCTAATCGATTTCATGGTTTGGTGACGTAAAGGGAAAAAGAATATTTATAAATTACGAATTTTATTTAGGGATGAAGGAAACGCGTAAATTTCCTCAATGTAAATCCATGTCATAGGCATACAAGTCCATGAATTTGGAACACAAGTAATATCGGTGTATATTATTTAAGATATTGTAAAATACCGAATGAATATATAGGTGGTGCCGAATACGAATCGTCAATGATTCGATACAAGCCAGAGATATTATTTTAACGTTCTGCATGTAAATGACTCATAGATTTCTATGGCTTTGTAGTTGGTTAGATAATTGATCGGTAAGATGTGGATAACACATACCTCCACAGTCAAGTAAAAGTAATTAAAATATTTGAGAGAATTTAACTTTAGGTTTAAAGGGATAAACCATTGAAGATGTTTGAAAATGTTGACTATATGACACTTAAATAATAAAGATTTTCCACTCTTTGATGTAAAACTTTGTGGTAGTAATACATCTTTTTAACCTGAATATTATGAGGACTGGGAAAAAAAATATTTGTTTTCCTAATTTAAATTGCAAATTTAAAAAGCTATTCCAAACAGATGAGGAAATAGCGCTTTCCCCTCTCCTTATTTCCGAAACTACGTCAAATTCATGTTTGTAAATTATTTAATACAAATACTATGTACCCCTAAATATTGACTAGTGCCCAAAATATGTAACAACCTGTCAAGCACTATATGAACTCGCAAGAAGGGGTCTTGCGAGTTCTGATAGTGCTTGACAGGTTGTTTTCTTTTAGTAGTAATATTTTTAATACTTACTTAAAAACAATAGAATATATTAATATGTTCGATAATTTTAAGCAAAAATTATATTAATATTTACTAGAATCGAGATATAATAAATTTTATAAAAATATACTTTTTTATCTCATTAGAGGTTTAATTTTTCTTTGGTAAAAATCTGTATTACCTGATATAAAATATATTTCACAAATGTTCAAGAGTACTTAACTGATTAATTGGTTGATTCTCAAGACTTAAAAACCTTGAGAATCAACCAATTAATCAGTTAAGTATTTCTTGTTATACATGTACATATGTGCATACATTTATATTTCGATTATCTTTTTATCGTTTCTAAAATAACGTAAATTTCATTAAAATATGATGTTATTCGTTTTTGAATATGTAGATATTCGATAGGCAGACCCATTATTATGAAATCAATCAATGAAAGTGACGAGACTTGTACACTATTCCTTTGACTCAAAAAAAAGCAGTTCAGTCCCTAGGTGATACTTTGTAAATTTAAAGAAGTCACCATACAAACGAATATATTTTTTTATATTTCTATTTTACGAGAGATGTAATCGAAATACATATGATATACTATTGTATAACAAACAATTCAAATTAAAAATATTTAATATCAAAAGGATAATACTGTGATAAATTTTGATCAGTTTTTATGTGACCAATTAAACTATGATTCAAAGTAATAATTTAAGATCTGTTTTATCATTATTAATGATAAGGACCATCCGTCAATAGTTTTTATCGTATTTTTAGCAATATATTTAAATACCTTTCCCATTTATCTTATTTGAAAAAATTCTTCCTTGCCTGGCTGACTAACATTAGTGAAAATAGTAAGTTATTTCACGTAACCCGCTAATTTAGTAGTAAATCCCCCCTATTTAAAAGTAAATGTTTCTGTTAAATAGTAATGGTATTTTTATTTTGCAAGTAATACAAAACTGTTTACGGGTATTAGAAAAACAGCGATCAAAAGCTGACACAAAGATTTCATGCATAAATAGAATTTGAATAACAAAAAATTTCAGTAAAGTGGTTTTCTGTAATTATTACGTCTAGTATATTTATTCTTACTACATTTTCGTGCAAGATACGTATTGCTTTTTGACGTAAGAAAAATGTTAAAACTGTACATTTTCGGAATTAATTTTGCATAAAACATTTTTAATTCTGGCTACATAAAGTAAATGAGAAGAAAAAATATAGTTAGAAATAAACAATTACAGTCGATTTCTTACTATTACTATAAAATATAATTATGTTAATAACATTGAGAAAGAATTAAAATTAAATTACGATTCTAAGTTTTGTGGCATTTCTTTTACAGGGAAATCTTAAAAATTTTTCTTCACAACTTAGGGGTTTCATTCTATCGTGAAATTTCAAATAATTTCTTGATAAAAGCTCGTTACAAACAAAATAACACCGATTTCTAATAAAAGTTTGCCTATAATAAAATAACAAATTAGAATAAACCAAATTACAAAGTTTTCCACACAATAATGACGCGGTCATCGATACCGAACTGCGTCCAGGCTCGAAGTTTCAGGATAAATTAAGTACAAGATATTATCATCTTCGAGAACTAATTGCCCGGTGGAAGCGAGTTTGCAACAATAAGTTTTATGAGTCATTAGGCGAAACGGCCCTCCGGTGATTTCTGTTTCTATGCTGCCTACAAGTTTAAGCCATATTAATCTCTTTTAAGTAGCCAACGCCGGATCGCAAAGCTCATCTACGCTAAATACAATTTCAGCTAGGTCTACTTCAGAATGAAAATTTCAACAATGTCCCTAAAATTTCAAGGGAAGTAACAATTATTAAATAATTTAAGTTATCTCAAAAATTAGCAAACACTACACTGAAATGTTTACGCTTCAATAGGAAGGTGATTTAAATATTTATGTGCTATTTGAGTTTTGTGCATTTTATTTCTTGTTTTAAATAAATTAATCTTTAGATTAATTTATACGATGTACAAAATAATGTACATTTCTCTCACAATCGAATAACTTAATCCATGGGCAATAAATGTACGTAATATCAATAAACTTTAATCACAAAATATAATATTGAATCATCCACCATTAACCAAAAAATATTAAAGAAGTAAGAAATATAATGATATTCTTTACTTAGCATGATGCTTAGGAAACAAGCCTCTAAGAATATTAGCCGTTGACTATGAACAGCAGAGTTGTCTAGTTTGGATTATAAATAAAATATTTTGTTGTAATCATTATACAGACATCGAAGAATGGTAAGATTATATTGGTTTTACATCTACCCATGTGAAAGGATACTCATTAAGAAATATGACTTTATTAACTGAGAACAAAGGTATAGCTATTGCACAATTTTCAAAGATCGACTAATTTATTTAATAGTTCTTCGGTGAAACTCAGCGCACGTATCCGTAACCAACCAAAGCATGCAAAATCGTCTGTTGAAGATTCACCTTAATTTTAAATTGTAGAAAATTAATTTAAAAAGTGTATTCGGATAGATTTCATTTAAAATGTAGATTCGACGAAATTATTATAATTATAAATATAAATATTTTATTGTCGATCTGTTTCATTCAATGGCAAGTCATGGATTTCCAGTATTTAAGTTTTATTTGTGAGCTAATGTTCAGTAAGAGGGGAATAAGAAAAATTAGATTTAGTGACCAGAGTTTTAGCGACCTAGATAGCTATAGAAAAAAACAAATGATTTGCGACATAATTTCAAAAAACAAAGGAAGTTTTACCAAAAATGTCATATGTTTTTCCACGTCATAACTATATGTAATTAATTTCAAGACCATAAATTTATTTTTTGAAAACAATTCTAAAAATCATTTGAAACAATACCAAATATAATCGTATTTGAAATTTTTCTGCTTACTGCGTCCTCTTTCAAATTTCTTACTATTACAAAATGTATTGATGTACTATTACAAAATGTATTGATAGAATTCCGATCTAACTTAAAAGCTTGAAGACTGTAGTAGACGAATTTTTCACGATCATATTATCCGCCTTAAGTTAAAAAGTATTCCTGTAAAGTGCAATATACATTTTTTTTACTTAGACGTTTTTTTCGATTTCAAGTCAATGTCTTATTTGATTTGTGATTTCTTCCACTACTTTGAAACATACAGGTGATAGAAACAATATTTTAGAGATACATTTGAATAAAAGCTTCTACTTTTGATTTTTGTATTTTTAATAAGCAAACCCTAGAAATATTTATGAATGTATATATATATATATATATATATATATATAAATATATATATATGTATTTATATATATATATATATATATATATATAAATATATATATATGTATTTATATATATATATATATATATATATATATATATATATGTACATATCTGTATATTTCTTCATTATTGTAATCATACTGTAGGAAATACTTTATTCTGGCTAAATCCCTTTTTGAAATCATAATCTATATTATAGCAGAATACTCATTTATTTCACTTTAAAGGTGATGAAAATTTTTTTAACCATTTTATTAAAATATTGCAATTTATATAAATATCATGGTACATAAATTTCAATTCTTTACATTATTGAAAGTAGCCATTATTATAATGTTTCTCATTATATCTTTAGTATACAAAAACCGGAAAATATTAGTAAAGCTACCCACTATTATAAATGCGACCGTGGCTCGCAAGGCTTCAAGGCCAGTTTAATTATATGTATAACGATACGAAGGCAAGAAATGTATTTATACCATTTACAAATTTTAAGTAACTTTATGTCTATTGATACACTTGTAGTTTTGAAACAAAATATTAATTCAAATGTATTGTTATTTAAACCTTAGAAATATGGATAATCCTGTGTAGTGTAAGTTATCTGAAGAAATCTACTCAACAAGTACAGGAAACATTTGACATAAGGCTGAGGTTACGGGCTCAGTCTGTCATCAGTCCATTCCGTCAGTCTGGTCGTGATTAGGCTGTTGAACTGAATGATGGCCGGTGTTATATGATTAGTCAGACTAAGATATTAGTAGGTAAGTAAATACGTAAATACCTACATGTAAGTAAAATATAGGCTTGAAGCACTAACCAAAGTGAACGTGATTTATAAGTCCAGATGTACATATGCGTGCGTGTATAAACGCATATACGATTAATATTCATTATAAATAGAGGTTCAATAAACACCGCAAAGTTCTGTTTTAATTTTTTAAAAAATTAAATATTATTTATGTCAAATTCATAGCAAGTTCGTTATATTCTATGGAACGTAGGATAACACAGGCAATAAATGAAAAAAAATTGAACCTTTTACAAAAAAATTAAATAAACTGAAATAACCACCGAATAGAAAGCGCACTGAAATATATAAAATAATATTAATTCTTTTTAAAATTATTTTATTACCTAAATGGAACCTTTCAGGTACAACATCGTTTTCGAAAATAAATAAATTTGCATAACACTGCTACTGGCAGATATTTTTGGAATCGGTAAAAATTAACAGTTATTTGAGGATGGTCCATTGTTTTTTAAAGTTTTCTTTTATGTATTCATGGTGAATTTTATTTTAGAAAATTGGAAATTACTGTAAGATATTAAGTAATTCCTTGGCTCTGAGGACAGAGATAAAGCGTTATTGTTATGCGAATCCATCGCGGACCGAATGGAGACCGATTTGAGACTAACAGATTATCATTACACGACCAGTCTCTTGTCGATCTACGTTGGACTGAAGAAAATAATCAACATATTTAAATTTGTCTCATTCCAGTTCATCAGTCAACGATCAATCTGACGTCAATCTGACCAAACTGATGAAAAGGGATGACGCTAGACTGAGCGTGTGACCTAAATTTAAAATTTTGAAATGTAATTTGGAAGAATCAATGCATTGAGATGTTTATGATTATTCTAGTGATACACCCAACAATAAAACAAGCAGACTTTCAGAACGGGCGCATGCAATTAATATATGAGAGTCACGATCGAATGGAATATGTAATTTGTTAGAAAAACGCTGAATCAAAAGAGACTAAAGAATGTGTCTCTTTTTTCGTGTGTGTACGATTTTTATAATAAAAAATGTACCCCTCCGCTTATATTATAAAATTAAGTACTGAAAACATTAAAAGTATACTATGGTATTTTCTTTATGTTTGCGTATTCGAAAATAATAAATTTTCACTTTTTCACAATTCTTTACAAACACAAACTTAATAATTCGATATCAATCTCATGTTCTGGAAATATATGGTCAAGAAGCTTTAAATATTGTAGGTGGAAATTTTAAATATTTTTAATTGAAAAATAGAATACAAACAAACAGCCCAATAGTGGTTCGGAATAAAATTGGGGTAAATAAACTTAATTTTTATGTTTATATGTACAGGTGTCCCATATATCAATGATAAGCCGAAAAGAAACGGTGGAGCAAGCCATGACAATTTAGCAGACAAAATGTGATCTTCATAAATAATACCTATTTCATATTTTAATTTTCATGTAAATGTGTTTTCTTAAAACCGTTTTCATGCAAACTATTAAATTCTCCTAACTAAAACAATAGAAGTAATTTATGTTATAGACATTATGAAAAAGTTTTTGAATATGTATTAAACATGTTCAAAAACTTCTTAACTTTTTTTTGTTCTTTATTAAACACCAGGAGTATAGCTGCCGCAAGTGCATTAGAGCCAAAAGTTCGAACATTTGTTTTATGTAAAATAAAAGTTTAATTTCTGAAATAATTATTTATTTATTCTAATCTTAAATTATTGTTTCGTCTTTTATTAGGAGTATTTAATATTTTCCTTCAAAAAATTAAAAAGAAATTTTACAAAATATTAATATTTGTATAAAATACAGGCTGATCATCCCGGTTTGGCCCATGAATCAAAGGGATCATGAATGCTTTTTTTATATTATAATTATTCACGACTAACGATCTTCCAAAAACACTGTAATAGGTGTTTCTTTATTTAATGGAAGTCTGAATGCAAATTTCCTGTCCCTAACTTTAATTATTTTGTAATTCCCAAGCAATTTTCTACCAACTTTTTTGCTTTCAGGAGTGATAATTCAAAACATTCTTCCTTAGGTAGTATCAAGAAGCCCAGAGGAATATACTTGGAAAATTTCAAGTTTGTAAACACTACATTTTTAGACGCTTTTGTAATGAGTCTATTTTATACTATTATACGTAAAAATTGTTGTTGTTAAATACATGAAAGAAATAATACTGAAGCGATGTGTATGACTAATTCATACTTATGACAGTTTTGTTACACATTAATTAACTTTGTTAAAATGTTGGTTTTATAAAAAATTCTCACATTTATTTAACCAAATGCTATGTGAGCCTTTCCATTTTTTAAATAATCTCCCACTTCTCATTCATACGTTTGCGTGGATGGTGATTATTATAAATTTTTTTGAAATCTACGTTTCTACATAATTCCATCGTATAAACGATACATAATTCCATCGTATAAATCTTTAATATAGAGCATAATGATTGAATTATCAATCATTATGCTTTATATTAAAGATTGAAAACTTCTCACCAAATTGATCTTATTCAACCGTTATTTTCTTTAAATAGTGGTGTTATGAATAATACAATCATCATGCTTTCGTTGAATCGATATATTTCTCTTACTAGGCTTTATATGCAAGTTAACTGATAATTAATAAAGGTCCGTTAGAAATTAAACAATCTTCACAAAAGTTGACCATGCTTTTCTTAAAAAACGTGCGGGGCTGATATGTCCTACAAATCGCCATACATAACATGTCAACACATTGTTAAAAACATTGATCTTGACCGACTACATCGATAATTATTTATTATTATATTGTATATAGATAACTAACTGTTATCATAGGAAGACCTATTAAATAATATTGAAAATGGATCTTCGTGTGAAAAGGAATCGTAGGTATAAAATATTGTTGAATTATAACGATATGGGGACCGTCAAAAATATTTTTTTAGTCATTTTTTTCATTACCAGGTCTATTTTAAAACTTTATTAATTAGAAACCTAAAATCCCTGGCCAGTATTGCAATAGCAAATTTTTAATTAAAATGACAGAAGTTTTTTAAATTTCTTAGCATCATTTGCGGTGCCATTTTAAAACAAAGTGTGAATAATGAAATCTAGTATATACTTAACCCTTTATGAATTAAAAAATATATTTCCTTTGTAATATATGTAGCTTCGTGATATACGTTAAACCATTATAATGGAAGACCGACTCACACCTTGTCGTTTTTTCCTTACTTCCTCTTTTTATAAAGTCGGTATTAGTTAAATATGTTATAATGCATTCTAATTGATGAGTATTATCATTACTTCTAAATGAATAGTATTTAAGGCGATTAAAATTCATACCCAAACCTATTTTTTCCCTAATATTTCTTTGAAGACTGCAACAAATTTTTTTTCTCCAATATAACTCGCCCTGTCATCATTAGAAATTTTACTCACATTCATCCCATTGAGAAGTGGTAAAGATCTGATAAATTAAGTATAGAACTTACTCATATTTAGACGTTACGGTATTAATTATTTCTGTTCCTTATATCGCCTATCGCTCTATATTTGTAATCATACGTGTACTATTTGTTGAATATTTATATTTATATCCTATTTTTTTATAATCTGTACGTGATGACGGTGTACGTGACGACGGCTAATGTGAATGCTGGAAGACAGTGAAAGGAATGAATTTGCCCATTAATATAATTGCACACAAAATATTTACATTAATTGTGTTTTCAATATTTCATTTTATAAATCTTAGAATAAAGGCTGTTTCTCTGAGTGTTTAAAATAAAAAAATTAAGTTCATTATACCAAAATTTGTAAATTTTGATACAAAAACTTGATAGTACTAATAATGAAAAAAAAACATACAATTATAATATTGTGTACACAATGTGTATTGTTGAATTTTGTTGCAATAATGTACTTGGTTTACGCAACAGTATACTTTGTCACTTTTTAAAATTTATGAAAACAAGAATAAGTCACAACAATTTATGCTTTATGACAAATTATGTGTTGGTGTCAATCAATGTCGATATAAGAATTTTGATATTATTTCACTTACCTCTTTTGATATACATATTATATACGAGTATTTCAAAAAAGTATAGCACTCCTCTAAACTATGTTTATCATGAAATTATAAGAAGCATAACTGACTAATTGAATTGGGTGAGAAAATTTCATCAGATTAATTTGGATGTCGTCACAGTTGTCGAGATTATTTGATACGTTCAAAAAATATATTACTACGTTGAAAAAATATATTTCGTAAAGTGAACACAAGTGAATAACTCTTCGAGAGCCATGTTACTATAAGCTCTAACCTTTTCTGTTTATTATGGCTTTATTTTGACTAAAAATAGTTCAGTTTTCTTCGTCTAGTCTAACATTTTAGTGAATTGTTTTACTTACAAGATGCCAAAAAGCTTGCCAAAAATATTTCTTTAATAATGAAAAATAACATCGATATTTCGATTTGTTTACTGGTGTCAAGAGGATTTCTCTTCATTTTAACAAATAATTAGTCTACCTACACACTTTGGCAAAAAAAATGATAAGAATAATTTCGCCCAAAACTTAAATAGGCGTTATGTATTGTACTAGTATAACGCATTTAATAGGTTTTATTATTACTGAAAACGACCATTTCTGCTGCTTTCTGGAAAACTACCGCTCTTATCAACAATAAATCAATATATACTATAAATATGTTTTCTTCCTTTTTCGTGTACCTTGCAATACTCGTAGCTAAAAAAATATTCTTGCCAGAAGCATAGGTTGGTAGAAGTGATTTGTGGAGTGTTATTCTTCAGTTGGACCTAATACTACCAAATAAATGGATTGTTGTACAGGTTAAGATCTGCGGTCTAATTATTTCTCGAATTTAAGGTCAGGTTTTTAGTTAGACATATGAATAAATCTTTAATATCACGCAGCGATATTTCATATTTTAATACAGAAATTATACAACCATAATTTGTGCAATTATATACGTAATATTTCCACAAGTTTTATAAATTAGTACAAATAATTCGTTATCCAAATTTATTAGTGCATAAAATAGCAAGATAAGATATCAAATTGGGATCCCTCCTTCAAATCAAATACTATTTAAAATATAATATGTTTTCCTTTAAATACCTCGTTAATAACACCGCAAAATGACTTACGCAACAAAAGCATTTAAAAAATAATGTTAGGTAAGAAATTTTCTGATATCTTCAAGATACCTTAGTCCCAACACTGACTGGAAATATACACAAACTCTGCTTCTTATTTACGTAACACCTACATAAACCGTTACCTTAAAATATAACCAATGTAGCTGTTAGGCTGAATGCCTTGCAATTCATGCAGAAGTCAAAAAAATAGCTTTTACGTAGTTTGTTATCTTTCACAATGACACAAATTAAACTAAAAGACATATGAAGATTATTTACACTGATCACGATAAAAATCTTAACCCTCAGAATACATCATTACTACACAACAGACTTTAATTCACACAGTGCCATGCTTAAAATTATTTAATTGAGTAACATTACAACAGAGCAAAAAAATCAATATTTTTTGAGGGGTCACGTAGAAATTAAGTTTGTTTCTGCATATGTCCTAGGTTATAAGTCAGGAAAAACATTAATTTTTGAAGATAAATATTATCTTGACCTTAATTGCTATCCTGATAATTAGCAAATCAATTTCAATCATCAAAATTTTATTAATCGGAGTACCAAAATTAATCTCTTTTATAAAAAGAGAATAAAGATTCAACCATATCAAATGTCAAAATTTATTAACGAAATACATGGTCGTTTTGGTAACGTAAAGTTTGCGAGTATAAAGAAAAAGAATTTTTGTGGTAGTATAGAGCATATCACTTTTCCGCCCAAAATGGATGTTATAAATAATTTCCAAATTTCAAAGTAGAAACTCGTGGAAAAATTTGTTGTCGTATAGGGTATTTAAATATAAAAATATATTATCATAGAAGAAAACAAACAATTCAATAAGAACATGGTATCAACTTCGCGCCATTAGGCTAATGTATAAAAACCATTGGCTCGAAATTTAGCTCAGAATCAATATTAACTTAACTCCTAAGGGAAAAACAATAAACTTAGGGTTAACATAGGAAGCCGGAAGGCACACAAAAAGAAAAGTGAAACTTCTCCTTTTGAGATGAGTAGTCGTATGTACCAAATAAATTTTCCTTGTTATTGAAATATATGTATAGGCAAGACTAAGCTCTTTTGACGTGTAAATAAAAGTTAGAAAGTAAAAATATCGTCGATGCTCAAAGAAAAGCAAACTGATCTATGAACGTGAAACGAATAGAAAACATTCGGAGTATGTAATGTGATACAAATATAATATTTTCAGTACACGTGGAAAACATAAATTTAATTACACACATATAGTAAAAATAAAAAATATATTCACCCTCATTCTTTGAAAAGTAAGCTAACTTCTTTGAAAGTAGTTTTCGCTTTAGTTTCGTTTGGCGAGGATAATATCCTTCATCTTTAAAACCTTCAACATAAAGATTGTAAATATACTGTAAAATAATTGTAATTCTGAGGTTGTGACTGCAAAATGCCGGTTTAATGTTATTCTGAATAAAATTATATTGTTACTAAAATTGTATCTTTGGACGTTTCCTATTGTTTTTAGGTTCACGTCATTTTTATTTCCGCTCATTCTTATTTTTTAGAATTTCAATATTGAGCTTCCGTTATTTGTCCGTCTTTTTGTCTATCACGTTATCATGGATATTTTTGTGAGAATGTATACACCATGTCGGTCTGAAAATTTCCATAGGGATATAAATTTATTTTTCTGGGTGTCAAAAATAGGATGTCGAAAAATTTTAGTTTCGTTAAACAATGGGTGTTGCATGAAAAGTCATTATCTTAAGTTTGGTATATGCCAAAATGTACGTAAAAAGTATGTTTTACTCATTACGTGTGAATATTTTCAGTCTTTTCTTTGTGATGTAGAGTGCATTTTTTTAACAAGAGTTTTTTAAAAGCCCATTTTTATTATTCATTTTCGGAAAACAAATAAAAATATTCGAGACGTGTAATGGGATAGTCTTATAACTAGATAACAATAATGCAAATTAAATTTGTGCTTTGGGAAGCACGAACAACGCAATGACAGCTCACTCTATAGAGAAACAAACCTCATCGGAAATATGATTGAAGAAAACCGCTATATGTTAACGAAGTAGACGATGTTTCCAAATTCTGCAAAGAAACGTCCGTAACTATCCTAGCTTAGCTGGTTTACGTCACTCATTCAGACTTATGGTTCTCATGACTTGAAAGTGGGGTAAAATTTAATATTCATACAAAAACATTTTGTTAGGCATTTGGTGAAATCGGAAGAAGGCTAGCTACATTCAAAAGATGAAATGAAATATTTAATGAAGTTCTGTTGTCAATTAAATAAACTGAAGGAAGCTATTGCTAAACAACCACGTAATGTAACCACCTATATTATTAGAAAAAAAATGTTGACTTGCATGTTTACAAAATAAAAAATACTGTGAATATCTTATCTGTTCCTTAAAATAAACATACTCGGAGAACAATTTGATAATTAAATTATTTTACTTTTGCCAATTACCGAGACGGCAGCTAAAAGTTTTTAGATGAAAAATGTTATTTTAACAAATTTACATTTGAAAACAAATTCTAAAAATTATCTAATTTAATTATTTTTATACATCTATGACCTTTTTTATGCAATTTCAATAAAGCTTACATTCTTTTTTAAACAAAATTATACACTCAACTATCATGATTTTTTAAAGAAAATTATATAAAGAACGCAAGTTTTTACAAATAGAAGTAATATTAATTGGTAAATAGGTCTTAGTAAACCTAATATATATATATATATATATATATATATATACATACATACATATATGTGTGTATATATATATATATATATATATATATATATATGTGTGTGTGTGTGTGTGTGTGTGTGTGTGTATACTATAATGACAATTCTTTAGTAGTTCGGTAATAGAATGGTATAACTGGATTAGTTTCTCTACTCTTATTATTAATTTTTCTGCCCTCATTATTACTGTATCGTTACCTATTACCTTTCCTGACGGTATTTTCTACATAGGTTAAGCTACTTTTATTTATAATTCATTAACATTGATAGTGGATTCCACAAAGTTCAAACATGAACATAATTACTCCATCTTTTTAAACTAATCTTCATCATATTCGGCAATGACGGTAGATACAGTCATCACCGTGGTGTATTGGGTTGAGCGCAAGACATGCACCGCGAGGACCCGGGTTCGATTCCCGGCCGCTCATCAAGCGGGATTGGAAGAAGTCCAACCTTTCGAGGCTCTGGCAACCATTTTTCCATATGAGATCTTCTTCATCTCATGTGGACACGACAACAACAACAACGGTAGATGCATTATATTTCCTGTCCGTGCTCATACAAAATGTAAGAATGAAAAAAAATCAGCAACGTTTACTTTTAATTCAAGTGTTTGTAGTTAAATTCCAGTGCTAATAGTATGTTTCTAATGGTTATAATTCATATGGTTACAACGAATAATAAATTTTAAAAAAATCAATTTTTTTTATCTTTAATAATAGTGTTGAAGAAAAGTAAAACTAAGTTAATGCAACACTATCAACTAAAACAGAAGACGCCTTTATTTTCTTTATATTTAAAGAAATAGAATATTCTGAGAAAATTAAAAAATACAAATTAAATAACCTGTGAGTGTCAATTTATATGTAAAAAACGTCTTTTTTGCCTTTTGTGGTAAATGCCAATTATCATTTTGTATTAATTTTACCGTCTGCTTCTTGATTACGTAACATAGAAAGAGTAAAAATCATAAATTTTTTATCACAAAAACAGTATTTCTTTGCTAGTTTAAAGGTCCAAGAATATTTAAAAGAACCTAATAGTCTAAATGTAGATGACCAACGATTAAATATTAATGTAAATTGTTTTTAAGATAAACCTAGGAAAAGGTTTTCATGTATAACTCATCAAATATACAAAAATACTTCAATGTCGTACAATAAGTAAATTATTAATATTTTCCACAACGGTCAAAACTACCCAACATATTATGCTCATAATACCATTTATCATACCCAACATATTATGCTAGTAAAGGAAAATAATTAGTTTTTTTAATGTGTACAAAAATGTCATAGAATGTCACAATATTATATACATCATTAACATTTTTAAAATTTTTTATTTGTTGTGGAATTGACATTTCATTTTAATTTTAGAAATAAAAAGAATTATAAAATTAGGAACATTCGTAAATAAAATTTTACAAATTTTATTTATTTGGTAAATTTTGCTTGGATGTGATTTATTTTGTGATTTCTATTTATCTGAATCTTTGAAACCATTTCTCTGCCCAAAGTAATTTAATTTAAAATGATACGAGTATCTTGCCGAAACTCTTCGTATTTTAAAACAATGTACACCATATGCGAGTGCTTCTGGAATTATTACATAAGATAATAAAAAAAATATTTTATCCGGACACATATACCAGAGATTTAAGAAAATCTATTTCCAATAAGGAAACTTATTAATTTATCAATTGTTTGTAGCCTAAACGAGAAAAGGTAAATTAAGTAAAAACACTCTTACTCGGTGCCGATAAAGCATTAAGGAAAAATTAATATAACTAAAAATTACTCTCTCTGATATTAAGATACCCATGTTATTTATTTTATTACAGTATTTTAGCTTAAGTTTTAAGTTCAAAGCGTAACATAATGGTAGAAAATAAAAATAAAGTTTGTTTTAACGTATCTATTGCATTTTGAACATTTATGATTTAAAACAAATATTTTGACATTGAAAAATTAATTTGGTTTTACGCGTAATAGGAAGAATTATGATTCTACAGAATTTGGTTTTTAAGATCTAATATTTTTTCAAAATATTTATTAATTTTGACGTTCTAAAAGAAGATATAGGTAACAAAAAAATATTTACTTACTTTGAAGCATTCTATCAAAATTTTTAAACTTTGGTAATGGTGAGCAGTTTGCCTTTGCAAAGGTAATTCGCATGCCAGGCAACGGGTCATATTTATTTCAATTTATTTTTATAAAATGCAAAAGAGCCGGAAAAAAAGGAAAATAGTAAACATATAGAAAAATTAGAATATGAATAAAGTATTAATATCATACCATCTGTGTCCGTCATTAGATTTCAAAAAACTTAACAAAAAGTGATCTCTGGTCCAAAAAATTACTATATAAAATGCCAAGCCTTCCTTAAAAAGTTAGCATTAAAGAGTAGCGAATTATAAGCAACCAAGTTTTTGCAGAACTTTGCCAAAAAAGTGTAAATGACTAAAAGTTTTGCGTTTACATTTATTGAAAATTAAATTTATCAAAATATTCAACTTGGTCACAATAAACTCTTAACTTTTTATCGGTTTGTCATATAATACGTTCTATAAAATCACCATAATTTCCTCCTTGGATAATTCTGCTTGTCAAAGCAATCAATATCTGAAACTACCAACTGCATCCCAGTTTAATAGGGTGATAGATACAGTATCTAATTTTGTGGAATGATAAATACCAAAGATGACCAGAGATCATATTTCATTACCGGAAGGAACGTAGATGTTAGAATAACATGCATACTAACTATTACCTACTAAAAATTCTCAAAGTTCATTCAGAAATCATTAAATAAACGCCAGAAAATATAAGATAGAAGTAACTATTTAAACTTCTAAATTAGTAAAGTCATTAATTCAATAAATAATTTCGTCTTTAAAAAAGAATAAAAAAATTTCTTTATTGTTTATTTATTAATAACAACCAGTTCGAATTATAAAACATAACATATACCAAATCATTTAATCGATACAGTTGTGAAGCCTCTCCGGATTTCCAACCTCGAATATCTCCTCATAATTTTATTTATAGAATGTTAACTCTCGACAATTCAAATATATAGCCTTGCGCTACAGCCTTTCGAGCAGCAAAGGCAGTAACGAGGTAATTGGATAACGAGCCTCTAGGGTGGCGCTTAGCAAACTTTCATTGGCTCTGATCACTTAAAGTTTAGTATAACCATAAATATTACCTAAGAATAGATTTGCGGTTGGTAAGCTCATTAAAAATACACTTTCTTGATTTGTAATATAATTATGATTTTAATTTTGATGACTAAATGCGAAAACCAAGTCAAGTTTTTTGGAGAACCAAATGGGATTATAAAAGTATTATTTTAAAATACTCTCGTGGGCAAGTGGAGATGATAACGTTGTTATAGTATGTACATTTATATTCATACCTATTCATACCATCTATTTTTAGATTATATATTTATCACGATTTTCTTTTTTCGGTTTAGTATTGAAGCTAGAAAAATGGAACGCTAATAATCCATTGATAGGTATTTGCCTTTTCATTACATCTGATTCTTTTACAATAGATAAAACTATTTGTACAACATTTCAATATTTAATGAGATATTATTATTTCCAAGTTTTAGTGGAGATTTTAAAATTTTAATCAGAAAATGAATGTCGGAAAATGTAGCATTAAATATTCTTTTTTTTTCCAAAATTTCACTCTAGATTTTTAAAGCTGATAACACTGGATATCTACATACACATGGCTTATATATTTTTACTTCATTCTGTAACAATTCAGTTATAAAATATGAAGAAAATTATTAGCTCCCTTTTCTTTAAATGTTCGAACCAAACAATTAAATACATTTGTTAAATAAGTATAGAGCTCGCATTAAGAAGGTTGTATACACAACTTATGGATATGTAAACATTTAAAAGTATATACTAATTATACCAAGTTATTTAATATAATCCTACCTTAATGTTATCTTCCATCATGTAAATAAATTGCTTAGTCTGTCTGTCATGTGCGTAAAAGTGCATACAGTAATCGAAAATCTGAAATTTTTAATCAACGCAAAAGCTTTCATATAAATTTAAGTAAATTTTTGGCAACACTATTTTTTATTATTCTAACTTCAGCAGTTTTGCTAAAAATCGCATAGACAGAGAATACTTTATTCGCCCCTTTAAAAATTTTCATACAAATATTTTAAAGTGTTATCTGTTTAGATTGCAGAGAATACTTTATTCGCCCCATTAAACATTTTCATACAAATATTTTAAAGTGTTATCGCTTTAATGTTACCCTAATAATTCCAAGTCTTATAAGTCAAAGCGTTCCTGAGAAAAACTCCTGTTATATACATTCGGACAGCTTAGTGATATTATAAGGATGCTGTTTTTCCTTTCGCGCTACGTAACCCTAAAAAAATTCTAGGCTAACATTGCTTTTATTGCACAAATATTTTTTTTTACTTTTATAGAAATAGTGTTTTACAATAAGATACAATAATAAGGATAAAATTGTTTCTCTTGTCACAAATTTCCCTAAAAATATGAAACAGGTAATTATTACATGTGTACATAAAAACAAAAGAAAAACCAACACTTGGGGTCGAATTAGGAACTTTCTCTTTATTTGTAACCGGTTAAGGCATACTGTTTTGTCTGTGCCCGTAATATTTTAATTCAAACAATTAACGCATATAAAATATATATATGTAAATAAAATTGCATCTTTTAATTAACTGATTTGTTACGCACACCCGCTAGGTTGGAATAACAACAAAAAATCCGTCCATTGTCGTCTTGTGTCAACTGAACAGGAATGGGTGTACAGTTTGTTCTATCACACTCTCTTTTTGATGATGGTTTAGGGGTGACGTGGGGCCACTTTTCTTGAAGACAACATTTACAATAACTATTTATGATGGCTCAGAACGGCGGAAGGTATAAAAATCAAGTGATTATGAATTCAAACTACACTTTACTTTACATCGTGTTCAGAAATCATAAAGTGGCAAACGGAGTGGGATTGGCACTTATTGTCTTTTAGTCACAGATTGTTTACGCTTCTGAAAAAGTATTTTTTTTGGGCTGTATAAAGAAATCAAGTAATTGTTCAAAGAAAAAAAAATGTTTTTTGTACCTAGAGTCAACAGTTTTCAGAAATATTTATGAAATTATCGCTTGAAGAATTGATGTAATATCTTAGCACAAAACATAGTCAGATGATATATATATATATATATATATATATATATATATATATATATATATATATATATATATATTTACCCCACGAATGTAAAATAAAGTATATTTTTCTAATTTCGAAAAACATCTGTACTAGATAAAGAAAAAAGGAATATTAATTTTATTACACAGGTAATTCTTAAAAAATAATGCGATTTTATAATTTATTTGGGGGATAATATGATTTTCTATTTTACTTATCAGGAATGCATTATAGATGAACTAACAGTTAAAATACATTTATATAATTAATTTTCAACTCTGTTGAAGTTAATTCAGTTTCTCGGCTATTTGAAAATTATTTACCGTGATATCTTAAGATTATTATGATTCCTCGGATTAAGAATTTGTCACCGGGTACTCTCTTGTGAGATGTATAATATTAAGTTATTTTCTAGACATCTCGTGAATTATGTCGTTACAAAATTGTTAATAAAATAATCCAGCAAATTGTGACATAGTAAGATTTCTCCACCATATTAGTCAAGATTGTATAAATTATTTGCAGTGGAGTTATATTTAGTGGTATTTATTAAATGTTTTGTGCGGAATTTTAAGAGAAATTTTGTGTAGAAGATAACCAGTGATTAAGGATTTTTCATTATACCCATGATCCATTAAACCGGACTTTTATATGTACTATTCATGTGAACTCAGAAGATTGTCAGCTAAGTAAATAAATTGCATTTTTGGTTTAATTTTAGTTTATTTGTATAAACTATCGAATACACAAATATGAATTATACTAATAATCTCAAAATTACAGTATCGAACAATTTCAAAACATAATAAAGTTATATCCAGCCAGCTTTTGTATACATATTACGTTATAAAAAAAATTAAAATTAACTTACGCCGTTCTTATTCGTACACAATGAGAGGAAAAATGAAAATAAAAAAAAAAGCAAAATAGCTCTTGCAATAATTTGTTTTGAATTACCTTCATTTACAAAGAATAATTTAATATTATACTTCTAGTCGTAATGTTTGAGTGAGCTTTAATTTTGCATGCCAATTGCCAAGTGTCCATTCACTATACTCATATAACATATTCATTCACAGATGTTAGCGATATATTGCATTAACTCTGTATGAGTATACTCAAATTGAGGCTCAAACCCACACAGCACGTAAAATACGAGAATTAAATATTATCTTTTATTCCGACGATTCGCGAAAGCTATAGCCCCTCTTAAAAAAATGTTAATGATCATATTATTTGACTGCCAACGCATGTCTCTCTATCTACAAAGTTTAATGGATGGTTCATGTTATTGTACAGTTATCATTTGAGATGAAGTTGAAGTGACACGTATTAAAAAGATTGAAGACTGTAGACGAGTATCTTACGGATTGAAGGTTATTAAATTGAAATATTTTAAATTCTTTCAATTATTTGAACTGACTATAAATTAGGATATAGATTATGCATTTTTTATTTTCAAAAACACTTAACAAATCTTATAGTGATCTGCAAGAGAAAAAAAATATTTTAGCATAAACTTTGATAAAATCTTCTAAGTCATTCGACGAATAAGAAGTAGATGAATGGAATCTGATTTACATAATTAATCGTTAGTATCTCTTCCAAGTCTTAAGAAGTGATTTGCAAAAAGTAAAAACTGGGCTTATTTCGCATCTGTTTCTTGTCGAATACTTTTTGATCAATGTTAAAAATGCGGAAATTTTAATAAATGATGGTGTTTTTAACGAAAATGTATATTGCAATAAAATTTCATATTTTTATATCGTAATTTGCAACATTTCTTTGAAAAAATTGTTTAAGAAAATTTTATATTTTTTTAATGCATTGTCTATTTTGACCAAACACCGAATCTGTGATTGCAAATAAGTTATGGAAAGTGTTTCAAATTTTAATATTGTCGCTGTGATTTAATTGTCATTAGAAAGCATGATCAAAAATTTTAGGAATAAATTATCACAATAACTTGTTAACAATATGAAACTAACTACAATGAAAATTGGTAAGAGATAAAAATACTTAATTTTGTATTAGACGGAATTGTCAAAAAAATGAATATTTCTTTTTTCATTACTTTTATTTATTTATTTAGCTACGGTAGACTGGTCAAATCATTATAATCACTAATGCATAAACAAATACCTAATGATCGAACACTGAAATATACTGTAATTTAATTGATCTAATCGAAAATGAAATAATGATTTTACCAAGATGTGAACAAATAAATTCAGTAAGAGATTTTCAGATATCTTTGTGAGTAAGCATACCTCATTCCAGTAAATTTCCCGACATATTTTTTTTTTACAAAGATTTGGGTATGCTAGTAGTGACATGTGCATTCAATATAATCAATAAATTTGAGACAGAAAACAAATATTATAATGTTATAACTTTTAAAGAGAATAAGTAAAAATATCTTGGAAATTTAGAGTAATTGAAATCTATCTAACAAACGCATTGAAATATGTTCCTTTTATGAAATGAGAAGAAAGCGCCAAATTTACATTGAATATGGCAAAAAATATTAGAAAGTAAAATCAATTGGAAACTGCGATAAACTAATATTGATTTGTGTCACTAATGGAGCTACAGACCACTACCAATGGAGAAGGAAAATCATTCACGGTGAAGGGCGAAATTTATACTTTTTATCACTTAGATATACTAAATATAAGTTATCATTGTGCCAACTTTCCTCACATTCACGCTTGTATAAATATAATAGTATAGAGTGAAACTGATGATCAACTTTTCCACTTCCCGCTAAATTCATCTCCTCTCAGAGCTGCCAACGTGGTACCCATATAAATTATTATCGGTGGCATTTTCGGTAAGACCAGCAAGATCGTTGTATTCCTATGATATTAATGAATATTAAAAAGGAAACACAGAATGTGTTTAAGCCGATATTGCAAGGAGGTAAAATTGCAGCCTACAAAGATTGTGCCGAAAATAGTTATTCATACTATGTTATTTATATTATATCGTCCTCAAATGTTATTCATATTTTCTACGTGAGATCTGTTATTAAAATTATAATCCCTTAAAAATTTTGCCTTGTATTTTCTTTAACACTCCTTTTATTTCATCTATTTGAAGGTAGGATTATTTATTTTTCATTAATAAAAGTTTCGTTTTATTTTAATTTAATATACGTAATATCGAAGCTGATATAGTTAAAGGCAACAGATAGGATTTAATTTATATATTTATTTTTATTATGCCACTGAATTCATAACCTTATGTATCACTTTGCTAATAAAAAATTTTGACACGTGCATAATTGTATTTACAATTATTTTCCTGTTAGATTAGACGCACTTGTTTATCCCTAACCACATCCAACCTAGTTTTCTAACTCAGCAATAATAGTGCTGTCTAAAATTATCGTTCCCTTCCTAGTAATCGTTCACTGCACCAATACAAAATAATATCGTTCACTGCACCCACAAAAATTGGTAGATCATAACGGACCATTGCTTCATTTTGCTCGTGTTCTTTTTTCCTTAATTTTTCCTTGTGTTTATTATTTTGCATACATTTCTTAAAAATAAAATATGAAAATACACATTGCTCTCTTAGGTGAAAAAAGAAACTATTACAAATTGGAAATAAAATTAACAAATGGCAAAAATATATATCAACCAGAATTTGAATTATCAATATTTCGTATTGATATTTGTTCTTTATTGGTAATTTAGAATAAAAATTATTTAAACTCTGAAGTAAATTATTGGTAATTCAATAAATTAGATAAATTAAAATATGGAGCATATTTTTAAATAAAAATTATGCATTATCATTTATTAGTTACATTAAATCTGAGTGAAATCATAAGTGCTTAATCGTATATAAATAGAAATAAATTCACAAACATGAATTATTGAAACCTCCAGCCGAATAAGCAGAGAAAAGAGCCTCTTAAAATATATTTGAAATAATTTATTGGTAAAAAGTCATAAGGACGTTAGTAACAAAGTGTGGAGCCTTTAATTGTCTACGAAAAAGTTATTAAATCATACGTCAAAGATATTATTTTTCATATTTTTATAAAATGTCTAGAAAGTTTTGTAGCTAATCTAATAAAATCAATTCGAATCGATATTATCAACCAAGCTAAGGTTATCAAAAGTTAAGATTATTAACATTAGTATCAAATTCTTACATTTTTTTTCGGGGCAATCCGAAAATGAAAATGAGTCTTTTTGCAGTTATACTTGTCAGTTTAAAAGAAAAATTGTAAAAAATTTAATAATGGCGCAAAGTTTTCTATTCTTTATTAAAGTTAGCATTAGTTGTAGCTTTATAACATTTTGCAAAATCGTTCATCTTGTCAAAAAAAATAAAGTTATTTCCTCAGAAAACTGATTTAATAACAAAACTATTACTGCTCCGTAGCGCCACCTTCTATTAGAAAGAACACGTGAACGCGACAAGTCCTCTTCATGAAATTTACAATACCCAATTATGTCTTCACTACAATAACCGTCACCGTTATGAATGAAAGTATTTTTCTTGCAAGAACTTGCAAAATCTGCAGAAGACATTATTTTCTTCGATAAAATATACAATAATTATAAGTAAATAGTACCCGTGGAAAAGACAGGCATGACATAATAGCTTTCATAATCAGATATTATTCCTCGAAGGATATTGCGCACAAAATTAAAATCATGAAAGCCAAAAGCACATGCTCGAACGCTTTGTACACATTTGTTATGCAGAAATAGCTGTATCATACGAATTACAAATAAATATGTAACTTATTGTGTTTCAAACTCCTTTATACATATTTGCATGACATTTGTTATGAACAGCATCATCGATTAAAAGCTCATTACCTATATCGAATAGCTTAGTATTTAGATTCAAGCACAACATTTCTTTAAATATTAGTCACAGATTTTATATTAGTTCGTTATATATTTTTGCACTCAAATATTATTTACGAACTACAATTTATGACCTAAAATAATTTGACGTTTAAACAAATTGTCCATGATGGACCAATGGCTAGTAAAACATTGTAGAAAGAAAAGCCTAAAAGGTTACAAGTTTAACGTTGTCTTTTATTCACTCACTCACTATCTTCATGATTAAAATTAACTCTATTTTGAGACTTATTTTTTGTTCGATGCTTCATCCGAATTTCTTTAACGTAACGTTTCTAGTAATATAACGCAAATATTATATTAATAATACGCAATTAATCATATAAGACTGAAAAAAATTATTGAATTTTTTTATTTACATTTATCAAGCAATATAAATAATTATTCTTATTCTGGTTTTACTTCATAAGCCTGTATTGACGGATTAATATTATTTGTATAATGAGTTACTTTAAATATAATTTCGGAGGTCCCGTTGCATGGTTATATGGCTAGAACCTTTATTTTCGTGTATAATTAAATTAATTAAAACAGATACGAATTAGAAAATCCATAAAAACAAATTCGTTCATTAAATTTCGCTCATTCTAACGAGTACTAAATAAAGAAATATATTACCACGTTATCACATTGCTGAAATGGGGACATCAAAAACTTTTCTCCATTATATTAGACAAACATGTTAAGTCTTACCCTCGGGTCTATAAATTCATTCCGAATTTGTGAAGCTTTATGAAGTACAGTAAATTTATGTCTTTTTCCCGAATTCATTTGGATATAGAAATATGAACTTTAACAATATTTTGTAGCCGTCTCTGAGAGAAAAATTCTTTTCTTTGTCACATTCTAATGTAACTTCGGTCATCTATTCTGAGGGATGTTGATATTTTGTTCATTGTTCTTTTTTTCAAATTTTATGTGATTTTAAGTGCGATTAAAAGAACATAAAATTATGTAGTTTAAAATACATATTAAACCTTGCATCGATCTTATGTATGTCGCAAAATCAACATGTTACAATCAGTCTTTTATACATATTTATTAAGGATACTGGAGAACGTAGTGTATATCTTTTGCAAAAAAAAATGATGATTCAAGTTTTAGCTTTTCTTTATACATATCGTTGTGAAGATTTATTTGAAAGCAAAAGTTATCATTATTATTATCTATTTGAAAGAATTTTTTTGTAATTTGCATTTGCTTCCTCGTACTAAGCTATATATATATATATATATATATATATATATATATATATATATATATATACATATATAAACAACAAATTTTTTTCAATTTATCCCAAAAGAAAAATTTCCAGGGTTTCAGTAAGAAATGAATTTATTAACCTCGATTTCATAGTATTTAAAGAGTATTTTTTCAGGAATGAAATGATGAAAATTTTCACATTGTTGAGATTTATGCCATTGATTATTTCATAAAAATAGTATGTGAAATATTAAAAATTAACGTGTCTGAAGAATAAAATTTGGGGTTGAATTTGTAATTGACCCCAAATTTTTATTTCAATTCGTAAGTTCAAATAAAGAGATCATTAAATTGAGGCACTTATCTACAAGCTAACCCAATATTTTAGATATAAAGATACTGATTTCATTCACATAATGCTTTAACTGTTAATAGTACCTACATAGATTTAAAATTAGAATGATTTTTCGAAGAAACGAAATTAAGACAAATTAAACTTTAGCCCACTTAATTACCAGTCGTAATCAGACATAAAAAAAAATGCGGTGCAATATATTTTATTCAAAATAATACAAGTCTCATTATATTTTTATTAATGGAATAACCTAACACACTTTCAAGTTCGATTATCTTTTTAATTAATCATCTAATGTTATTAAAATTCTCAGTAGCTGGTGTTGAGATCTGCCTCTCTTGATTGAAATCCGGGTGATAAATAGAAAATCTTTTTCACTTTAAATATTTCATTTTTTTATGTGATTGTGCATACAGAAGTTGACGAATTTGGTTAACTGTGACCTGAAGTATATTTGTAGTTAAACAAAACAAAAAAATAAACCATTTTTCTTCATGTTTCTTTAAATACAAAAAAGTCATGTGGAAATTTTAAAATGTTTGTGGTACATAAAACATTTTGACATTATGTAGTCGAAATTTCCTTTCCTATTTTTTATACAATTTAATTTTTGGAATACATACATTCAGTATTTTTAATACCAAATAAAACCGTGATCATTAAACATTTTTAAATAACTTAAAATACTAATATAAGAGTAAAATTGACGCACCTCAATATTAATGTCGTTCCAAATTTCTATCACGGTGACACCAAGTTAACAGCTCAAACTATATGCTATTTATAATAATAATTTTAAAAATTAATGAATTTGCTTTTCAAATTAATATATACTGAAAGAAAATACTCAAGATTTAAGTTAGATATCAAAACACTCAAATATTGTACTCCATAACAAGCATGGCTTATACTAAATTCCTTACTTAGTATACAGAGAAAATATTTTGGATAATTATTTTTTGTTTTTAGTGTAATAATTTTAAAAGCGTGTTTTTTCATTTATTGAACAATCTATTTATTTTACTTATATATATATATATATATATATATATTGTTCCATGTAGTTATAAACGGTACTACTTTTCTTTTTTCTTCTGCGCTATTAATATTTGTAAATCTTCCTGTACCCGACGCCCTACAGGAACAAAAAAGAAACATTCATTACCATCATCAGAACTACCTTATCGAATTCTCTTAAAAGGAAAGGATTACGAATGTTTACAAATCTCTAAATAAAAATGAAAATAGCCGAGTTGACATTTGATTGAAAACGTGTGTACCAATTATATAAACTATTATTGTATGTATTTTCCTCTTCGAAGTTTTGACTTTCTTACAAGTTCTGAAGCAGTAAGTGCCGTCAGTGCCTTATTTACGAAAAATAATGAAGTTTACTTTTTAAATTCGGAAAAAGTTTAAAAAATCGTGTGTTGAAAGAAATTTGTATTTAACTGTAACAAAAATAATTATTTTAATTACGTCACTTTTTGTGATATCTAATCCAATTAAACTTATATCACATATCATTAAATATACTATTGTGTATATTTTTGTTCAGGTGAAATAAATGTAATCTACTAATTAATATCAAAAGACAATTTGTAACTAAGATGAAAGTTATTTTATTCTGTTGAAGCTGTATTTGATATTTCTTTAGCACCCATATATGTAATATTTAAATAAAAGTAAAATACAGTTTACTTCGTTTATTTTGTTACTAAGCAACCAATATCAGTTACTTCGTTTAAATTCTTTCAGGTGCAGTCGAAATAATTTCGTGCAATCATTACTTTTGTAACATGACAAAAAATAACATCTTTAGAATCCAAAACCACTGAAAAAGTTTTTAATTAGTTCGGTACAGTTTACCGTTGTCATGTAATTTAGACGAAAAATAACATTACATCCTTAACATTTACTTATTTTTATCGTTGAAATACGTATACTACCATGGTAGTCCATGGTAGAATGTAAATTTATTTGTGGATTACGATAATAAAGCTATAACGTTTTTTTTTCTTAACATGCAAACATTCCTGACTGCAGGAATTTTTTTATTGACTTTAGTTCAATCGTAAGAATAATGTTATTAAATATGAATTTATTGTGAATACGCATAATAATTAAAAATTACTAAAGTGGAAACGTGCAAAAAAAGCGATTAAATTTATCTTTTTTTTATAAGAGCTACGAATGAATATAATTACAATGCTCCCTAAATGCTTAAAATATTCTCAATAAATTACATACTGAATTTTATTTAGTTTCTAACCACATTTACTAATTAATATTGAACTTTCACCGAAATATTATCATTTCACTTAAATTTTAAGTTATGTATCTAAAACCGTATAGTATTTTTAATTAAATGTAATATAATAAAGCCAAAATATATCAATGACAATAATATCCACACCTCCATGTACTTATCAAACTCGAAAAGAATGGCCATTTGTCTTATGTTATAATTGAATCCGTCAAGAGATACCAAACAATAACATGTACAAATATATTGAATAAATGTATTGTTTCTAACAAAACAAAATTCACACATGAGTCATATTTTTCTTTCATAGCGCCTAGGAAGTCACAGTGCCTTACGAAAATTTGTCGCTTTAATAATATTTTATTGCATTTAAAATATCTTTATTATATTTTTTAATAATAATAATATTAATATAATTTATTTGTGGATATAAAATACAACAGGTAAAATAAAAGATACCTACATCAATTTTCTTAGAGGTAATGACAAAATTTAAATTAAAAATTAAGTTACACGCCTTAATCTTACATTTTTTCAATATTTTATCCCCAAAAAGGCTACTAGCTCGGCTTCTGCAGTTTTGCTATAAGCAACACCGACACGGCCGGTTTACAGCTAGTACCTGGATTTACAAATATATACTCATACATCCATATATACACACATGAAATACATATATACATATTCATACATACATATACACACACATATGCATATACAGTTTATACGCATACACACATACATATACATACACATAATATATAATATTATCAATAATTATTTTATAATACAGGTATTATGTACAGATATACATGATATAACTACATACACATTATTACCCGTAGAAAATTATTTCGAAGAGCCGATGTTTTCAAAAGCCACTTACGAATTGACCTTTTAAAAATAATCACAGATCCTGCGGTCTTCAGGGGCTTAGAGAGGTTATTCTAAATGTTGGTTGCAGCAAACTTGAAACTACTCCGATAATCGGTTGTGCGATGATCCGGGACTAAGAGAAGTCGGTCTCTGGCGCGCGCCAAGTGGTGATGAGCACTGCCGGACCAGTTTAATATATCGTAAAGATATTTCGGCTTCTTTTGTTGTGAAAAGTCTACGCAAAAAAATAGAGTGTGACAACTGCGACGATTGTGCATTCGGAGCATTCTATGTTCATTTAAATACGGTGATATACGGGATGGCCGTGGGACGCCGAAACAAAAACGCGCGGATGCATTTTGAATTCTTTGCATTGAATTGGCTGTTTTTGAAAATAAACGTGGGACGTATACTATATCACCATAATCGAGTACAGGAAGAATGAGGCTCTCAACTAAAATCCTAACGAGAACAGAGAGATAAGGACGGTATCTGTATAGCGTTTTGAGACGCATAAAGCAACATTTAATTTTTGCGGTTACGTGTTCATGAAATCTCAGCTGTCAGTCCATTATAATGACTAAACTCTTGGCGAGTTTCACCATAGGAATGGACTACCTCTTCTGCTACCTGAGCCCTACTTCCCGTAAGTAGAAAACAGGATTTGGAAGGGTTTAACAATAAGGCATGTTTACACGACCATTTCTAGATTTTAATGAGATCTTCATTAGACTTTTCGCTCATTCTGTCTTCATCTCCCACACGAAAGGATTTGTACAGCTGCGTATCATCAGCGTAGAAATGAGTTTTTATGTGCTCTAAATATCTCGAAATATCTGACGTGTACAGAATGAAAAGTAGGGGCCCTAGGATTGATCCTTGCGGTACACCTCTGAACTTTCGAGATAAGAGTTTGATTACCATCGTATACTTTGACGTACTAAGACCGTCGCTTAAAATAATTTTGAAACCATTCATACGCGCATTCCGATAAGCCGCAATATTGTAATTTAGCCATTAAAATTTGCAAACTTAGGCAATCCAAAGCACGTGAATAATCCAAAAGAACGACAACAGTAGCCTCCCCTTTATCAGCTGAGGATAGGATATCATTTGTAATAGATAGAAGTGCTGTAGATGTACTGTGCTGACCACGGAAACCAGATTGTTAAAGGGGAGTGCTTGGATGGATTCGAAAAATCTTTTAAACTGATTACAAACATTTTTTTCTACGATTTTAGATATTGTCGGTAGAATGCTTATGGGACGAAGATCGCTTAATGATTGAACGCTACTGTTTTTGGCTATTGGGGTAATAATTGTTTTTTTTCCATATTCCCGGATAGGTAAAAAAGGTGAGCGACAGATTCACAATTTTTGTAATCACGGTAAGGGATTTTGGTAATCACAATAATTATAGCAACCCTACTCATGTCATATACTAATTTTATCTTAAAAAACCTATACAAAATAAAGCCATAATACTGGTAGAAACGTCATTGAAGGTCTCTATCAAATTAATTGGATTATCCTGCCGTTGAAGCATTCTATTATCATCGATCAACTTTAGCATATCTCTTATTGAATAAACCGTAGAATTTTCAATTTTATCCTTACTTTGTTTTAACAATAGCTTTTATAAATTTAAATTTACTGGTAACCTAAAGCGAAATGAAGAACTTTAATTATCACATAAAAAAATCTCATCAAATTGTCATTTGAGGCATTCATTCAAGCAATATATGCCGTGTGCCCATAACCTAAATACAATGAAATATGTGCGAATCCTAAATAAGCGAATGCTTGCTAATCTTAAAAGAATAAATCTCGAAAATTCCTCTACAGTTCTCGCAGCGAACGTTAAATAACTTTATTTCTGCCAAGCTTACATGTTATAAACTAATAAGAAAAAGAAGCTTTTAACGTGGGATTACCTTTATATTTACTAGAGGGTTAGTGGAAAATATATTTCACCCACTACTGGAATCTAATTATTTCTACACATTTTCGGACTCACCGATGTAGTTTAATGCTAGTTTTCTTTTTGCCATTAATACGCAAAATTTAATTTTTATTCTTCTGCAACTTTTATTAAAGATTTAACTAGACGTAATGGTCATGGTAAGTAAAAAGGTTAAAGTAAAATATTTGTACTGGCCATATAAAACAAATTCATAAGTAGGTTTTCTTAGTATTCGAATTTTGAAAACCTTTTAATAACTTTTAATAAAATGGCGTAGATATAATTGAACAAGCTATTAATTAAGTAAGGAAGAAAATAATGCACGTTAATGTTTGTTAATGTTGATGAATTAGTTGAGCAAAACTGTTAGAGGATTGCTTTGATTATAAACATTTAAGATTTTTCTAGTTTGCAGAATTTAAAAAAAATTGCTAATATGATAAATATAAAGACTAATTATAAAATATAGTTACTCAAGGTGTATTTAAGTAGACATAGCTTCGAGGTAACGTCATATTAGATGCAATTGATATTATAAAAAATATTATGCCAAATATTATGTGCACGTATGATATTACATTATCGCTATCGTCGACTTAGGTGGACCTACATCTACGTAGTCTCCATTCATTAACAGAAATTCCACCTGACAAAAATTTAAAAGCATTTCATAACATTATGAATCTCTCTATTTTAGAACCATGTAGAATGATCTATTTACGTTATGTCTTTTATAAATGTGAATATTTTTAAAGATCCAATAAGTTCCTATATACAATTTGGTAACTAGGTATATAGACAATTTGACTATTTGACCGACTGTTCGACCCATATTTAGGATTCCGTAGAATAGAAAAAATTATAATTCCGTCGTAGGCGTCCATCGCCCGTAAGTTATACACTTAAAATTTGATAACTTTTCAGTCTTCTGCGATGATTTTGTTATATATGATTATATATATATATATATATATATATATATATATATATATATTTCATTATACATAAAATTTAAACTCTGTAAAGTTATTTGGAATATATTCCCCTTTTTCCAATTCGGTTAAAATTTCACATACGCTTTTTCAATCCAAACTTTCTAACTGAACATTTAAAAAATATGATAATAAAAATTGTATAGTTTTCAGCAATATCTTTAACGAAAGTCGTGCGCACGGTAAAGTTTAGTTTACTAATTTAATAAAAAAAATTAAATTCAATATTTGGTAATTTTTCTTTTTATATTTTTAGCATATATTAATGTAAGCTGTTTTCTTTCGTTTCAAATTCATCCAAATTCCGTGTTAATGCATTGGACAAGTAAATGAAAAACAGAAAAAAAAATATTTGTAGATTATAGAATAAATATTAAAATACGATTAATACAAATATGACTAAAAATATTGAAAAGAAAGGTCCTGAATCAATCAAATACTCCATCATATAGATTCTAAAGACTCGATTTGACCAGAAAAAAATATCGGGGCGGGGCCATGTTTTCCACAGAATTAAGCAAATTAGGCGCACAGGCATTCGAGAATCTTAAGCAGACATTGATAAATGCATACTGAGTATCAAATAGTTGGTGTCGTCATATTCCCGCATAACATTTTGCCACAAGGAATGATACCCCAACACTTGTAAGTTGTCAACATTATCTTTCAACATTTTGAGTAAATGCAAACTAAGATTAAACCTTCTTTTTATAGTTATGTTCAATCCTGCTCAAAAGAAAAATCGGGGAGGTATGTGTGAGAACTATTTTAAAAACAAAGGAACTTATTTAAAACATAATTAAAGTGGTTTCAAATTTAATATAAATGAGAATATTATACAAACCTTTTAGTAGTCCATGTCAAGAAATTGCTACTGAAAACTACACTTATAGTACATACGTGAACGGGAATTGGGAACATGAATAAATTAGTCACTGCGCAGTTATATTAAAAAAAGATTCCTTTTCAGACATCATCACAAAATTGCTGAGCCGACATCCTTCAGAACATCTTACAATCGCCGGCAAAAAGCATTTTGATTGCAGATATGATTTATTTTAATATTTATCTTGAAAATCTTTCTGCTTTGAAAACACATACGTTAATATTGTAATTGACAATAAGCTTTGTATATATGAAAAAAAAACATTTCCATTGAAACATTCGTGTAGGATTCGTAACAAAATGTTTTTCGCTACACATCGACCTTAACAGTAATTTAATTAATAAATAATAAACAAGGTATGAAAATTATGAATACTCTCATAAATTATAAGCAAACAAGCTAACATCTAAACAGAATAATTTGAACAGGTACACAAAGTAAATACGACAGATCATTATATGTTATGTTTAACGGTTTTGTGATTTTAATTTTCATATCTGTAAAAAGAACTATTCCCAAAGACTTATTTAATGAAACTTTCTTAATTGTAGTAATAAATAATATATGAGTAAATAGTTATCATTTTTCCTTAACCTTTTTTGTATTAACTGGTCACGGAAAATATAAGGTCAAAAACTTTTCCTCTATTATTTCAGGGAAAGACGTTAAGTTTCAGCCGCAGCTCTATAAATTCAGTCTGAAATTGAGAGGTTTCATAAGGTACTGTATATTTATATCGCTTCTCCCAAATCCATTTGGATTGCGAAATATGAACCTTTACAATATTCCTTTTTAGAGTCTAAGAGAAAAGTTCGATGCTGAGTTTTATGTCAGGGTCAAATGTAACTACGGATTTCCGCTTTGGGCTTGGTATGTTGTCGATCTTTGCGTTTTCTTTTTTAATTCTAAGACGGAATAGGAAAAATCAATTATTTAACTAAATTTTGTAAAATAATATACTGAGAAATAATCTGTGGTCAGTTGCACGTGAAAGACAATAGATATTTCGAAATATATCGTTACTTTTTAGTTTATATGGTTTTTCCCCCTATCTGCGTGAATTATTGATTACGACAATAAGATTAAATATCGGTCTTAGATTTCTAAAACATATCTGAAGTAGACTTAATATACAAGTTGGACCGTCTATTAGTATATTTTATTACAACAGCATAGTTATTGACTAAAAATACTCAGTACATAAGTGATATATAACATTTGTACTATTCCTGATGTTGAAAAGTGATCAACATATTAAATTTAATCCTTAACTAAATATATAGATCATACATAAGACTGGCAAAGTAACATACCAATTTCGTATTTATAATATAGTAGGGATGGATATTGATTCCGTGAATTTATATTATCTGTATTATTGTGTATTTTTAGTAATTAAATTGTCATCGTATTCAGCGATTTTAGGTATTTTTATTCTAAATAATGTTTGGAACTAAAATCTGTTTCTTTAAATCATGAAACGTATAACGGAAAAAATAAAATCAACAGTTGCTCTCCTCATATCATAATGCTCTGATGTACAGGTGTCAAACAATTTGGAAAAATAAACCACGTATCACGTAATGCAATATAACAACATGATATTCAGTTCACGTTTACAAAGTTTTTTCGTTGTAAACACATTATACAATGTTTTTTCGTGACTATGGGTTTTATTGTTAATAAAAAAGTATACAATAACGATCGTTTTTATGAAACTCGCAATACACGTAAACTTTAAAACGCACATCTGTAACATGCAGAGGTATCAAAAGTAGCAGAAGGTAATAACGTTACCTAAAATAGACTATATATATATATATATATATATATATATATATTATAATTTTGCAATAACAGTAAATGACAGTAAATGAATCCGAAAAATACCACAAATGAATTATAATATAATTTGTATATGTATAGTAACTCTTCGAACAGTCAACATTGAACAGAATATCTCGAAATCTTATTTTGTCTTCATACGTGTCTCTTTATTTTGGGATTCCATTCTACCGCATAGCGATCGCAAAATTTTATTGCCTAGCTTGGTTCCTGTATGTTATAAATATTATTCCTAATTCTGGTTTCTGATGTTAATGAATATACGTTCGGCACCTCTAGAAAATGATATTCAACAATACCCATAACCTTTTGAATAAATCAACACAGAATAGCTTTCTAAATAATTGAAAGGAAACTAAAACAATATTTCTTACAGAAAAGATATTTTGTCAGATTTTTCGTATCATAATCTTTTTAAATCTCCAGAGATGCCTCCAATATTTTATTGAAATTTATCTTGTTCGACATTTTGCTTTTTAATTATAATAAAAGCATTAAAATGTCAATTATAATGACATGAATTTTCTTGGATACATTTATTTATCAAAGCATGACACATAAATTTGTGTCATCTCTCAAACAAAAAATCTATAAAATGGAGAGTATACTGGAACATCCTCCCTACTTGAAAGGACAAAAACGAAAAGTATAAAGCATTTCCTTGCACGCATATATTTGTGTAAGAATAATAATAATATTTGCTAATATCCTTTCAATTAAATTAGGTTTTTAATATATGTATGAGGAATGAATGTCTAGTCATTTTAATTTGAGACAAAACGGTTTTATTTTTAGATAATTATACTTTAAATTTCTTTTAATCTAATAAACGCATTTTTGGTATTGGTAAAAAATTTGTATTTATCAATTTTCTTTTATTTACCTTATAGTGACGTTTCTCTCCAACGCTTATCAATTTAAATTGAAGGAACGACTTACGATGATGATCTACGAACGTGTTCAAATTATAATAAAATCTGTCCAGTACAAGTGAAACTCGCTCCTTGAGGTTTCCATACGCATTTGGGTACTCATAAATATTGAAAGCAACACAAAATTTTTATTAAATAATTTACAAATATTAATTTTTCACTGTATTGCCCACTATATCTTTTACACGCGTAAAAACATGGTGCATATTTAAAAAGTGACAAGATCTATGATAATCGCTATAATTCACTTCAACCTTTGCGCAGACTTTTAAAACCTTTGTTCTATTCATAACTTTAGATTTTGTAGCTTGGGAACTAAAGGGAGAAGGATCTTATTTTCTTTTTTATATTTTTCACTTAACTCCTGACGATACATTAACTTAAACATAAAAAATGGAGACTCTTATTGCCTAGCTCTTTTAAGGATATCGCATATTTTATACGGAATTAAGAATAATGTTAGTTACGTGCCCTTCTAAAATTCTATATAAATATTTTCGGTGTTAGTTTTAGAGCTATATGCGAGTTAATAAATACGTTTTATTGCCAAAATCAAATTTACAGATCAATCGAGTTCTGAGGAAAACGGCTATGCCAAACAAATTGACAAACACATGACGGATCTTAAATGGATTACCTTTTTCTTTAGTTTAAAAATAAGGTATAATAAAATAAGTTTGACATTAAGTTCATCATACGTTATTTAAGAATAGTCGGAACACAAAATTCTATTGATAATATATCTTATAACAAAGTGGCATAGGAAAATTAAACGTGATTTTTCTTTCCATCTCTTTGTCACATGTAACCATGTCCCTTATAGCTTATGCATACGAGTAGCTAGCGGCGCTGGCGAGATAATTGTAAGTTAGTTTTAAAATGCAGTAAATATAATGAAATTTTAAAAAATAATATTGTTTTTTATATTACCTTACTTCAATATTCTCGTAACTCCTGCGATAGCTTTGAAATGGTAGGCGTGGACAGTGAAATAAAAGTATCGCAGAATCTCAACAGGCATATTAACTTCTGTACGAATTGCCAATTGCAGAAATTGCATGTCTTATATTGGTCATTTCTTTGGTAATTATCGGATCCACTTTGTTTAAAAATAATTAAAAGCCGTTTCGGAACATTATCGAAGTCGTCTATAACTAATTCACTTCATGATATCGAATATACACTCTGTTTCAGCTAACTGGCATTGCATCCACCTTCGCCTATTTTTTTTCAGTATACCTATTATTAAGTTATCTAATAACAAGGTACATAAAATTAGCAAGCATAAAATTTAAACTTTATTTTAATTGAAATTCACATACTTGTAAATTGCTATAAGTCATTGAAATGAAAATACATCAACCTACACAATCTTGCATAAATATCATTATTAGCTACACGGCTGCGGACTAGCCTATCTCAGCTATCCTTTTGTTTTACATAATTATAGAGTAAAAGTGGGATAGTTGCTGTGTGTGGATAGATACCTCGACTGTAACCCGACATGTGTATAGACACGCATTGCCAAGTTTAATACTATATTAGAAAATTACTAGTCTCCCCCACATCGGTGTGAGCGAGTCAACGGACAGGACAAGATGTGTCGCCAACTTTCAACTTTACATTTTACGAGGTGAGTAAAGTGAATATGTTTTATTTTAGTTACCTGATTACTAAAGTATTGATGTGAGGAATTATTTTCATAGTAATTTATGGTAATTTTTTTCTAAAACAAAGAAAAAAGGACAGATACCTCAAAAAGAGATCTCAGATTCTTCGGTTAGGAGAGTACTCAGTTTCAGGGAGCATAGACGTCTTTAGAGGCTTCTAATGGCGTCTATCTCTCTATCATAGATAAACGCTTTTACTTAAAAATAAGTGTTTGTTTATTTTTTGTCTAACGCATTTTAAATAGATATAAAAAGCATAGATGAAAGATATGGAGGCTATGGAGCAAAGCGACTTTCCTTTAAAGAAAATAGCTCGTCGGTATGGAATACTAGCGAGAACTTTAAGAACGAGTTATGCAAGCAAAAATTCTAAAAAGACAACTGAGGTAAATACTTACCCACAAATTCGTTTTATTTCAAACGGCAACTATCCTTATCACAATATACTCATCACTATCCCATAATATATACAAGTAGCCGCTTTTTTAGAGGCTTATGAAGTTATATTTTTTCTTATGTAAGTACAATAAACGCTCCCTTCTCATTTATAATTTCAAATATTGTACCAATAGGCATTCAAATAATTTACATAATATTCCTTGTTTCAAAAATATTATTTTTTTGGTTAATTTCAAGATAAAGTTCAATGTCGCGATTTCAATAAAAGTTCACTTTATAGACATCGCCGTTGTGTTCTAATTACCTTACATTTAATTATATCATAAACTTCCATAGGATTTATTTTGTATTTAAATTTATGACACGGAAAGTATTAAAGATATATCCATAAAAACAAAATTCACCCGTTTTCAAAGAAGATATTCATAAAGAAAATATTCATAAAAATAAAATTCGTCCGTTTTCAAAGTATGTAAGCAAAATCAATCATTACACGAATAAAATATTATAATCAATGTCTATTACATAAAACAACATTAAATCTGATATTGCAAACATAATTGCTCTACTATACTCCACAAAATCATCTTAAAAGCAGCCTTGAAAATGAAAATTCATAAATTTATTGTCTTCGAAGCAATCACATTTAGAAAAAAAACACATTTCATAAAACTCAACATATACTAAAACAGCTGAAGAAATTTTAGTGTATAATATGTACATAATTTATAATATTCATGAAATTTAATGAAATTAATAATTCGCTTAAGAATATTGGACATATATGGGAGTCTTTAATCATCCATTAATAACATCTTTTTAACGGTTTCCTATTTTATGGACAGGATTTGCTTCTTTTGTATACCTCACTTTTTATAAATTTAAAGGTTTTTTAAATTCGCTGTAACTAGTATCTGTAGCTATTAATTTTTAGACCAGTCGGACCGTAAATGAAAAAAAAACCTCCGTCACCTTCAATTATTGTTTTCAAAGTCAAAGCGAGAGAAATAGATAATAAAATGTACATCTGAACACAGATTAGTATAGAGGCAGGTTAAGCATGAGACATATGTGTGGTGAAAAAGTAACTTCTCTAGGTGAAATGGGAAAGGAATATTCGATAGAGGAAGAAAATAAATAACGCAATACCTGCATTACAAAGGAATTGCTAAATAACAATTCGTCACCGAGGTAGCCTAATACAACAACGATCACTTAAAATGAGATCAATTTTATAAAAACAAAGGAAATGTCTGTTACATTACTTTGTTTATTTCATATTTTTACAGAAAAATCGCATCATAAGTTCAATCACTAACCACAGTTGGTATAAATTTTAAGTTTGATAAATTTTGGTTCATGAATGATAAACGTCTCTAAAAAGACTCGTTCAAACTGGTACCATTGCCAGAAGTGTACAACATAGTAATCGGTAGATCCATTCCTGGCTACAGTTAGTGGCGAAGTTAGGATTTAGAGGATTAACATGTCACGGCCTGTAGTTTATAGGTTAATCAGTTCTGTTCGAGACCCGCGTGGTATTGGCTCGTAAAAAAATCGTTAAATGAAATAATACGTACTATGCAAAGATAATGACTATTTATGATTTACCATCTTTATAAATAATATTTGGATAGTGTAAACATGTGTTGACGGACGAATTTATTGATTACAGAAGTAGAATTTAATAATTTCAATATAAAACTAAAAGTTACAAAAGTATGCTTTATATAATAATAATAATAATAATAATAATATAGTTTATTTGTGGATATAAAATACAACAGGTAAAGTAATAGACATGTAAAGAAATTTTCTTAGGGCTAATGACAATATTAGAGTTAAAAATTAAGTTACACGCCTTAACCTAAATTTTATTCAATATTTTATCCACAAAAAGGTTACTAGCTCGGCTTGTGCAGTTATGCTATAAGCAAAACCGACACAGCCGGTTTACAGCTAGCACCTGTTGATATACATACATATACAAACAAACACTCACATATACATATACACACACACACATATACAGTTTACACGCGCAGATACACAATATATAATAATATTAATAATTATTTTTAATACAGGTATTATATACAGACATATAACTACATACACATTATTATCCAAAGAGAAAATATAGCACAAGAAAATATAATTTAGATGAAATTATTTCGAAGATAGAAGCCGATATTTTCCGTTTATTCCGTTTGCATTTGCTGGGTCAAAAGCCACTTACGGATTGACCTTTTAAAAGTAGTCATGGATACAGCAGTTTTCAGGGGCGGAGGGAGGTCATTCCAAATTTTAGTTGCGGAAAATTTGAAACTACCCCGATAACCGGTTGTGCGATGTTCCGGGACTAAGAGAAGTCGGTCTCTGGCGCGCGTCATGTGGCTATGAGCACTGCCGGACCAGTTTAATATGTCGTAGAGATATTTCGGCTCTTTTGCTGTGAAAAGTCTACGCAAAAAACAAAGAGTGTGATAACTGCGACGATTGTGCATTCGGAGCATTCCATGCTCATTTAAATACGGTGATACACGGGATCGCCGCGGGATGCCGAAACAAAAACGCGCGCATGCATTTTGTATTCTTTGGATTGACTTGGCTGTTTTTGAAAGTAAACGCGGGCCGTATACGATATCACCATAATCGAGTACAGGAAGAATGAGGCTTTCAACTAGAATTTTCCTAATGGGAACAGAGAGATAAGGACGGTATCTGTATAGCGTTTTGAGACGCATAAAGCAACATTTAATTTTTGTGGTTATGTGTTCATGAAATCTCAGCTGTGAGTCCATTATAATGCCTAGATTTTTGGCGTGTTCCAACATAGGAATGGACTGCCCGTTTATGGCGAGCTTCAGTCTTCCTGATCTTGATACCTGAGCCCTACTTCCCGTAATTAGAAAACAGGATTTGGAAGGGTTATGTATATGTATATGTATATGTAATATATATAACGAAGTTTCGACTTTTTCTATTTCTTACTTCCATTAACGATACGTGAAACTCGTAACTTCGTACTTGTTTACGCCTTGATTAATAAGAACGTGCAATAACATAATATTGTGATCGAACTTATCGCTTGGCTAACAAATTAACCCACAATAAAAAGAAAACTTATAACTTATAGCCAAATATTGATAAAATATCACAACGGTTTCTTTATGGTTTAAAAAAAAACAAATAACTGCCTTAAAAAAATAAGAACTGGAACGAACCTGAAAAATTAAAAAGTTCTGGTAACTTATATGACGCATAAAATAATCATGTTTTATGAAAATGTGACAGTTGGATCCATGTTAAATCAGAATACGCAGTAGTGATAGTTTGTTTTTTTTTAATTTTATTTGTGAGTTACGGTAGTGAGCGAAATTAGTAACAAATATCTTCGTCTTTTAGTGTAATGGAATATTTGAATATGGTTTTAGAATACGGCAAACGTAATTAAAATACTGGCGAAAGCCTTAGATTATGACAATCGATGACTCAATTAAAATTAAGAAAACGAATTAAAAAGAGTGCTTCTGATCGCTGAAATAGTACAGTACAATAAAACAGATACAGTTTGAAAGTCAAACTCACCTTAAAATTACTGTTAGTAATGAGTCATCCACATAAAAGATAATGGAAAGTATAAAACCTAGAAAAACTTACCACTATTTGGAAATATAAAACATAGAAAAGTTATCATCATTTCGAATCACTACCATTTCTGCGATTAAAAAGAGGATATTAAAAATAAATTTGTATAGTCAAAACTCCAGGACTTAATTAGATTGATGTTCATAAACGAGTAGCCTAAATTTAAAATGAAAGCGAGTCAGTTAAAACTTAATGTGAATTGGTTTGTCTCTATCTTTTCTTAATTCTGAATTAAACTTCTAGAAATCAGGTCCAGGTTGAAAAAGCCCCTAAATATGGGAAGAAAAATATTTAAAAGTTCACGGCATGGTATTAAATAAACGTGAATAAAAGGCTACTTCGAGACACTATACTTTACTATATATATATATATATATATATATATATATATATATATATATATATGCATATATATATTTAACTAGCAACAAAGCCATGAAATGAATTCGTGATAAAATTGACCTTTTGCAAGTTATAGTCATGTTTCAATAGATGAGTTTTAGAAATTTGTAATTAATTCAGTTTATGTAAAGGATAACGAGAGAAAAAAATGTAGTTTTTATCGGTTTTAATTTCTTTTAATATCGTTTAATTTCTTCTGATTGATAAGAAAACGTAAAATATATAATAGGGAATAAAATAGTTCTAAAAGAGAATTATTGAAAGGGGTTAAGACCACTTGAAATATAAAGAATTTTTATCTTGCGTGTGAACGAGCGAACCACCGAAAGACCGAGCGATATGGCAAGCTGTTATTGTGACTTACTCCGCTCGTGCAGGACAAAGGCAATTGCACACGCAGAAAAAAATATACACATTGACAATATATTTCATTCCATTAAAACGATTTTTGAGAATAATATATGTACGGTTATTCTCTGTTAGGTACATTTTTAAAATACCATTTTTTATTTAACTGAGATTTCAGCACTTTTCGTGTAACTTCTCTCTTAGGGCGGCGCTCAATCTAATTTTATCTTGCCTTTTTTGATCAATAGTATCTTTGCTAATATCCCACCAAAGATATCTTTGCTAATATCCCACCTGAAGATATTGTAATACAATGAAACCTAGGTCGTGGTAAAGAAATTAAAGAAAGTAGAAATAATACTACATCACGTAGATTCATTTAATTGTGAATAATGAATTTCTACAAAATTAACGCCAAATATATTCAATAATGGTTCAATATTATATAAAATATGCCTCTACAAAGTAATGTGACAGACCAGACACTGCAAAATAAAACAAATATTGCAGCCGCTTAAAGGTCGTTGCAAATTTATATTTATATACCTCAAAAACGACCAAAATATGGTATCGAATTTATGATATTCAATAATGTGCGCGGATACTGCATTTATAATACCTCATCTACCAAATAAGTAAATTGTTTTATACTTTAATCAATTAATATAGTCTGCCTAATTGAAAAGCCTACTCAGTAGAAACTAATTAAAATAAATAGTTTTTATTTTGATATTATTATAAACGTTAAGGCTGATCCTGAACAATAAAAATTAATTATTACATGAGGTATTAAAAATGAAATTATAAAGTTATAAGAGGTTAAAGTGGAGTCTAGTGTACTACTGCGCCATTAAAATAGTGAAAATGAGGGCATATCAAATATGTCGGGAAGGTTATATAAAATAATGACAAACAAATAAACACAATTGAAGGCCATCAGATAGTTTTTCTCGACTACATAACCATATCGAATATCTCCGACTGCGTTTTTTTGTTTGTTATTATCACTTTTGTTAGTTGTAGCCATAACGGAGCCGTAGCCAGAGACTATGCAATAAGATATTTATCGACTGTTGCCTTTTTCGCTATATGTATATATATATATATATATATATATATATATATATATATATATATATATATATATATATATATACATATATATATATATATATATATATATATATATATATATATATATATATTTGTGTGTGTGTATGACAATGATAGTTACCGTTGGAAAATATTCTATAACTTCGTCTCTGGCTTTCCCATTTGTTCATGAATTTAAATGTCAATCATAAAATAAGAGTTCTAACATAAATATTGAGAGATTATTATGAAACAGTAGTCATTAAAACATTCCATGACATAACTGGTAGCATGGTGTTTATAAAAAGGAACCTATAATTTCAATTGTTTGTACTGGTTATGTTTTTTCTATACTGAATATATTGTTTCATAATGAATTTCAAGTATTTCAAACATTTTGTAAAATATTTCGAAATTATGATTAATTTTTTTTCTAATTTTTTTACTTATGTTCGATTTTCAGCACTGCCATTACACGAAAACCTACAAAAACTATTTTACCCCATTTACACTAATGTTTTTATTTTTTAGCACATAAAACCGCCTGACAAAGAGAAATTTCACTATGTACTCGTAACAAATTAAAGGGATTATCAAAACGCCGTATATCGAAATGTAGAGTATGTCCCTTGTTTCTTTTTTATGAAATGGTAATTAATTTTAATATATGTGTCACATGATGTATATTTATATTGAAAATTTTCCGTTTTCTCATCTTTCCATAATAACGTCTAGACATTTTCTTGTATCCGAAGTCCGACCTAGAATAAAAGAAGAATATTCGTTACCCACTCCGAAATAATCTCATCAAATTGTCATCATTCATTTTGATGTATTCATAATGTCTATTGCCTAAAAGCAAAAACTTTTATCTGAATTCTAAAAGAATGAATGATCACCAAAAACAGAGTTCAAATAATAACTAAACACATTTGACGCCGCGGATATTATGTTTATGAGTATGTAACGTTACTTCTCATAATATTGCTTCTATTTGAAATTATGTAGAACAGAAGTTTTAAACATAAGATATTTATTAAACAGTTTAATGGAAAATATATCTTATCAATTATCCTGGAATTTTTTAATGTTATTCTTAACCATTGCCAAATATCAATTATTTTTTATTAGTTTTATATATACATATTTTACATGCCGCATGTGTGTAACATGTACGGGTCACCGGTTTTATATATAATCCGATTCGCAATATACCATCAAAAAGGAATTTCATATTATATGTTTAAAAATTAAAAGCAGTAAATGAACACAATATCATAAAAGTTCAGTCATAACAGTGAGTTTATTTAAGCCGTATTTAAAAGCTTCAGTTTCTGCAGTTGCATGAATAGTGAATAAGGTTAGTAGCGGAGAAAGAGGTAAAATTATTGAACTAGCGACAAGTTAAATAATGTCCAAACTTACTTTAAACATTCTAAAATATATTATTTGCCTTTACGTGAATTTCCAGAATTATATAGGGTCCTTTTACTAGGGTCCCATTGGGAATTTTCGAAGACTTGGAAAGACATAGTCTTGAATACTTGGGCACTGTTAAAAGCTTTTCATTACGTAAAAAGAAAAATCTTAACGAAGCGAGTTTTCCTCTATTATGCACGATCAAAATAGGACAACCAGCGATGGAAAATAATATATAAATTTCTCATATCGTACTTATTTTTACATTACTTATTGTTAGGTACGCCATTTAACTTTTTAGCACTCTTTCGGTCATATTTATTGCGGTTTAATTAATTTTTGAGGTTTTTGGCAATTTTTAGAACAAATATCAGTGAAACATTGCCAAAAAAGGGTTATTATAAAAAATGTACAATTTTACATAAATTACGGAAACTCTAAAAAATAATGGGCATTTTTTTTCTGAAGATATAAATTACATCTTTAATATAATATGGAACTGAACCCATCAATATATCTCATCATTAACTTAATATTCTGTGTTTTTGTTGACAGCTAGATGGGACCGCGTAAATCAACCAATTTATTTACGACGAATTTGTCTTTGTTTTAACTATAGAGTTTTTGTGTTCCATTCCAGGTCTCTACTTTTGTCATTTAGCTACAAATCTTAATTACGGAAAACTGAAGCCTGCATTGTTAACTGTTTTTTCTGAATATGGAAGCTATTTTCTAATATAAAGTAAAGAAGGTAGATTAACCATGCTACAAAATGAATTAAATTTTTCTCGCACCCATCTCGAAGCCATACGTTTTAACATAATGCTTGAGAACCATCTTGCCATGAAACCGTAATGACTATCAGTATAATATGTAAGATTTTTTTTTATAATTATACAATCAATATAAAACAAAGCATGTAATTAAATAAAACATAAAAATTAGTGTAACTAGTACAATTTAAAAAAAGTATCATTTTCCCAACTCCAATCAAAACGAAATTGTTTTGTTACGGAAGCGAATACTTCTCAAACAATTACTCTTCAGCCATTTCATTTATAAAAAAAATAAAACGTTTTCATCATCCGAATAAAATATGGTAAACCGAGAGAGAAATTACACATTCAAATCTGAAGGTTGGAGTTAACGGCTAAATTGAATGTATACATTTCTCGTGTCAACCTAAATCACAGTTGGAAACTGGCTTATTTTATTGTCAGATGAAATAAAAACTGCATTGTTACATGGAAAGTGCTGTTTGTTAAAGGAAATTTTTCATTTGCAATTAATGTTCGTAATGGGCTTTTTCCTATCAAGCTACTGTCACGTGCTAGCAGTTTCGCAACACTTATTTATGATTTAGTACTCCATTTGGGCATAATTTGTACCATAATGAGTATTGAAATTAATATTCTTCTTTTATAATACCCGTCAATACATATATATTAAAAACTCACCAAATTTACGAAAATATATTAGCATTTTCCTTTTTTCACTTTTATTAAATAAGCCTTTTATTAATTAAGTAATCATTAAAATTTGTCAAAGACGTGGTCGATATCGTACTACGATGGTTCCGTACACATTTCGGCACTTATAAATATTTCAACGTACCTAATATTAGTATTAAACTATTTACAAATATTAATTTTTCACAACGTGAATATATTGTGATGCATTATATATTATGTCTTTTTTTACCAATCCAGTTTTTCTTATTTTTGGTTCAGTTGTTTCAGAAACAAGGAGTGGTGTGCTATATCCTTTGAATATTCTTTAGGTTGTATTTGATTTATGTAATTTATATTTCTGAAAGATTTATTTTTATATTTTTCAAAACTAGCCTTTTCACATGTTGCTCCACAGGATATGTAAAATGAGAAAAAAACGTTTAAGACTTATTTACTTAACTTTATTTACCTCTTCTTTATTTGATATGGGAACATTTTAAAAACGTTGACAGTAAAATATATGAAAAATATTAGGATTAAAAGGATATATTTTAAATATTTGAATGATGATGTATTTATGGATGATGTATTTTAAATATTTGATTTGCTATATCGAATTTAAAATTGATACGTTGGGTCGTTTCCGAAGGAATCGGTTTCATAAATGTAAAAATGTGGATGTATTTCCCATTATATCTGTCGTAGGCCACAAAACATGAGGGATATTTAAAAAATTACGACATTTAGAATTATCCCTGTAATTTTCCAATAATTTTTGTGTGCGCTTCTAAAAACTCATATTTTTTTCATATTTCATTAATTTTGGGTTTTGAAAATAAGGGGAGGGGAAGGTATTTTTGGCGTATTTTTACCCAGGACGAAACGATTTTCTGCAAAATATTTTGGACTAATCGGCAATAGTTCTTAGATAAATGTTATGGTGGTTATTCTCCAGGGGGCGCCGCAATAAACATTTTGTTGCAAACGAATGTTCCCATTTATCTCCAAAATAGTTGACCGATTTAGATACGGTTTTCTCCAAAACATTTGGGACTAATTGGCAATGGTTCTTAGTTAGGTGTTAGCTTGCCAGGGAGCGCTGCACCATTTTGTTGTAAACGAATGCTCCCATTTTTTTCCAAAACCGTTTGACCGATTTAGATACTGTTTTCGTTAAAAAGTTTGCGATTTAATGGCAAAGGTTATTAGTGTCAGGTGTTATATTGCTAACTTCTCAGGTGACGCTGCAATAAACTTTTTTGATTGATGTAGATTATCTACTTTGTAACCTTTCTTCGGCTTCGTCGCTGTGTTATCCACGTAACATGTCTCTCAAGCGATCTAATAATTCCAATTATATATGTGGATTGTTGAAGAATTTTCTTTGGATCAGATCAGTTAGTAATAACTCGCCGTCTAAATATCGTACTCTACTAAGAGCTACAGCTGTAGGAGATTGTACACCCTTTGACTTATTGACGGATTGGTTATTTCAAAAGGTGAATATTTTACACATATATATTTATATACATATGATTATATTTTTCTTGTTGAAATTAATAGGATTATGTACATCACAGTTTATAACTTTCTAATATATATATATTTTTTATAATTTCAACTATTTTTTTACATTCTAAGAAGAGAGGTTATTAATAATAGTGGAAAAAGATATATCTATTTAGTTCTCCTCAGTTTGAAAATACCCCTCTCAACTACAGGATTACTTCGGTGTTAATTAACGTTTTCTGATTAATAATCTTTTAAAAATGTTAATTATTTAAAAACATATAGGGAAGTTCGTATGAGATCGTCATTGTAAGTCTAAAATCCTGGGAATTTTTGAGGTTGGACGGATATGAAATTACGAGGGTTCTTTGTGTCACTTTATAACCCAAGAACTTAACAAATACATGTGTCGTAGACTCATTATTCGTAACAAGCAACTATCTTAATATTATTTGAATCTTTGTACAAAGGAAGTTTGTTTTTATCATAAAATTGTGAATATTTATGTTAATTCTAGCCGAATCGCCCAAACAGGGCAAATATTCTTATTAAATTGTCATATGAAGCGTTCAACTACCGATCCATATATATTCCGTCTCTCCATTAAACGCAAAGGAATTTGTGCGAATCCAAAATAAATTAATCCTTACTAATCTCTGAGTAAACATGACAATGAAGAAATATGTCTCGAAATTGCCTCTATGGTTTTCGTAGCGGATGTTGCGTAACCTCGTTTCGCTCGAATTTCGCAATGCCCCAGAGAAAAAGAAGCTTATAATGTAAGATTGGCCATCTATTTGCTTTATGGTCATATTAAAAATATTCTCTTTTGAGACGATTGCTAATTGTTATGAAGTATCTTCAGATTCCAAATACATTATATTAGTACATATTCCATTTATTAACACGGTAAGTTTCAGTTTATATTATAAGTTTTATTGCAATGCTTTTTTTATTTTTCCTTTATGATATTAATTAGTAGTTACGCCTTTATTTCTTACCTACGTGCACAAATGCGTGCTGAAATTTTATTAAACTCGGCTAGAGTCCAATAAAATTACAATAAAATAAAGCTCTAATTTCAATTTTTAATTGCTTTCTCTAGATAAATAGTATTTATTTGCATAATGAAACTTCTAATTCATTGTTTTTTATGTAATCCGCTGATATGAAATAAACTCTGATAATGGAACGTTTCATTTTGATAAATTTATTTTATCTATGTCAGCATTAAAGCACCTTTTTTAGGGTTCAGTAGCTAAATAAAAAAAACACGAAACCCTTTTAATTTCATCCTATCCATGTGTCTGTCTGTCCATCGGTCTATTTTTATGGCATAGCTGTTTTAGTCGAAGACTATTGGCCGCATATAGATAGATGAAATTTAGTTGATAGCTATCTTCTATTAACCGGTATACAATAAAATATTGGAATTATGAAAAAAATAAATTATATTAGGCGTGGCACTCCATGGATAAAAATCCAGTGCTCATAGACGTGTGGGGTATTATTAGATAGGCCTTAAAATTATATATAGTTTCCAAAATAACTTTTCTCTTTTAAATTAATAGTTAGATATGCGTTTCTAAAGCCTTTTCAACTAAATGTGTAAAATTCTCAGTTGTGTTGAGTAATTTTTGAGATATGCCAACCACCACAGTAACTTTGTTTTTCATAGTGTTTTTGAGAAATACAAACTTACAAGTTTAATATGGTTTGGTGCTACGGAACCCATCGTGCGCGAGATCGACTCGTTCTTGACCGGTATATATTTCTAATTTTACCAATACTTTTTGCAGACAATGTTTTACTTGTCTAATCTTGTTCCTTTCGTAAATATGTTTGTCCTACCTAGATTATGAAAGAATGACAATTATAATATTTTAGTTTTATTATAATCATCCATCTTTATTATGTTAAACTCATTAGATAGTAACCATTTATAGGCCATCAAACCACGATTATCAAAGCATATAAAAATATCAACTGTTTCTTTAAAATAATTGGGTAATAAGAAATATACAATTTGTTTCGTCAAATTTATTTGTATATGATGCTAATTAAAACGTCATTTATTTATAGTAAATTATACGGCTATAATTCTAGTCATGATTGTCTATTAAACTGTCAGCGCTAAAATTGACTAGTTACGAATCCTGTAATACATATTGTGTTTCATAACAGACTCTTCTTTTTTAGAATTAGTTGTGTTTGCGCGTATTAATCTCACTTTATTTATTTTTTTTTAATAATAGTCACTTATTTAACCAAATGTGGCCATAAAGGAAAATGTAAAACTTTACTCTAATATTGTAAATACTATAATAAGTATGCTTACTTACCGTGCCGGTGGTATATACATTATAATTCATATTGACACTTTCGTTTATAAAGAAATAAAAAATAAAAAATGAATGCAGTAAAACAATGTCTACTATGGTAACTTAATATGAGGACAATTTTTTGCGCCATTTGTAATTATAATGAAAGTTACCATAAAAATACCAAGAATTTAACTGATAATCGATTAATTGTGTTTTATCTGTACTATAGTTTTCTTGATGCTTATTCCATGAATATATTTACCCTTATCTAACTTTAAAAATTATTTCATTTCAATTTGTAATTCTAATAGCATTTTTAACTTCAGTTTCGCTAGTTGTAACTCAATGCATGCTTTTCGTTATAATTATAGTTATAGCGCAAGATGTTTTAAGAACATCGGTGAGTGACATTACATTTTGAAACAAAATAGATGGCATATGAAGCTGTTCACAGTTGCTTATTACGTTGGGCAAATTTTATGTACTTAGAATACATTTTACAGACGTTTACCACAAAGTATAAACTATAAGTGCGTTATTAGTGCACATATTGTGCTTAACGGAGTTTAGACATTGTGAACATACATCTCATGCCTATTGCAGTTTGTGCAATATGTTAATAAATGTGGTATGCGTGTTTGTTGCATGACCATGAATTTATTGTTAAAAAAGCAAAAAAAAACAGCGGTTCTAAAAAATTGTTTCGTCTAACACTCATCCGAATGATAAATCAATAAAAATATAATAAATTTTGGATTATCTGTAGTTTATTTGTAAAATAATTTATATTATACATATTTGCTGAAGTAGTAAGTTACGCGTGAAGAGTTTCAGAAATAATTATAAGATTTTAAACTAAAAGTTAACGACAGTCCGTTTGTGCGAATTTTTATATACACGTTTCATGTTGCTGTGAGTTCAGAGAAGCTTTTTTAAAAATAAAGGATCCTTCCCTTTTTGAGAGTTCCATAATCTCAGCCGGAAATCCATTCTATTTCTCTGTGCCTTGTATTGAATATATTTGGCGTTAATTTTGCAGAAATTCAAAAATTATTCACAATTAAATGAAACCACGTGATGAAGTATTATTTCTACTTTCTTTAATTTCTTTACCACGTTTCGTTGTATTACAACATCTTCAGATGGGCTATTAGCAAAGATGTTCTCTGTGTCTGTTCGTCAGTATGTCATCGCCCTATTATTCTGTCATTTTTGCAGGTATTGAGAAGAAATTTAGTATACAAATATGAGTTAATATCGTAGTAAATTTTGGAAAACATATTTTAACGCCCATTCTTCCTCCCTTAAAATAAAAGGGATAAAAATAAAAAAACCTACCCATCAAGCGGAACATAATTTAATAAGCCTTTTTATTGAATAATCAAAATGAATAACTTTTTTTTCGGAATTAAGTAATATTAATTCTTTCGTTTCGAAATATTTCCTTTTAAAATATTTATCAATTCATACCACTTTTAAAAAATGCTGAAACAATCTTAATAAGAATTTTGAAATAAAATTATAACGAGCAGTATTGCAATTTTTTTCAAAGAATTATTTCACAGGCTATGGAAGTTCTGTCAAGCTAAAGAATTTTATCGACGTTTTGTAATACCGTTCTAAATTTGCATATTTTTATAGCATGTAACACTTTTACTTTTTAATCTAAAGTTGCGGAACCCTCATTATCTTGACCAGTTTATTTATTTCACGAACTGCAACTAAATAATTCTTTGAAAAAAAATACTAACAAACAAAAACATAAATGTGTGGCTGCTAAATATTAAAAATAAGTGTTTATTTTATGCGTATTTAGATATCAAGTACCTTTTTAAATATAAAATGAAACCATAAAGCACGAGTGTACCTTCTGCCAGAGTCACTGAGTGTGCTTAGTGAACTTTTGAATAAATATAAAGGAAGAAAAACTAATAACTACGTTTTATAATAATAACGAAGCAGGAGTGCGAGTGACGAACATTATGGCAAAAAATATGAAGACGTCCCAGGGCGAATTCCTTTCCTTTAAAGTATCTGCACACACACACACGCACACACACACACACACACACACACACACACACACACACATATATATAGAGAGACATATATATATACATATGTATACATGTATATACATATACATGTATATTTATATACATTGTCTCATACTGAATAGGAATAAATAGTAGCCGACTCACAGAAAGTTATGGTGCTTTTTTAATCATAATTTCGAGTCAGTAAGTAAATTGGTTACTTTTAATGTTTGTACTTAAATATTTTAGATTCATTATTAAACAAAAGTAAATTAAACATAAAATTTACTTGCATTGACATTTCTGTGAGTATTTTATAAATCAAACAGGAATGAAAATTAATTAAATACTAAAAAAGAACTTCCGTATTCGTTACAAAGTATTTATGACGCTGCTTTAGTCGTCTTGAAATATGGAAATATAAATGTACGGAAAAAAATAAACGAAAAAGAATACATATTTGCGTGTGGGTTTACGGGTAAAGTTGAATAGAAGCGTTTTATGATACAGTGATCTTTTTACAGAAAACTTTAGTCTGGGTGATCCTATACCATTCATTACACTTACTTGCATCTATTGTAATTAATGAATTCAGTTTTTTTAATGACATTTAGTAAAACATTTATTGGATATTTAAACGTCTAAACTGGAAGCTATAACGATCGCATTACACTTTTTACTTTCACTATATAAATTGTTATTTTTTTTAATACACCTTTAGCAACAGGTACTGAATAATCTAACAATGCTTTTTATTATAATAAATTATTTTTATTAGTGTCTGTTAATAAAATAAACCTGTTTCACATGAATGGAACTTGTATTGTACGGGTTCTGTATAAACTTGAGTATATTTTAAATTGAAAGGTACCTAATATTTATATTTAATTATTTACTAATATAAATATTACTTTTCATAATGTAAATCTGTTGCCTGGTATATATTAAACAGACGGAAAGCGATCAACAATTTCTCAAAAAACTGAGCGATTAAGAATAATTTCTATATTTTTTTCGGTTTCTTTCATAATTTTAACTTTAGAGAGAGGAAAAAAATGGCAGAAAAACGGCCACATGAGTGATTATATAATGGTTCCTTTTTTTCCCTTATACTGAGCCCAAAAATAATGTCAGTCACCCACTAAATTGAAAATAAAAATTGTATAAATACCTTCAAGATGTATAAAAATATTATCTTTTATTTTTCCTTATTTATTAATAACTGCATTGAGTCTTAGTATAAGCGTTATATTTTAGGTAAATAGGCTATATTACAAAATTGCTATCGCATGTAAAAAAATATTGTACCCCAAAAGGTGTCTATCTTATTATTAGGTATGTGTTAATTCATTTATTTAAATTTATATAATTTATATATTATATATGTATATAGGGTAAATGTGGGATAGATGCCCTAGTGGGATACATGCCGAAGTAAACGTGTAGCGACCTGTACACAACGTACGCCCGCATCGTTTTGTTTTAATGTAAGCTGACCCCCACTCTTTCACAAGTAGACGTTGTGCTCTTCGATGGAACGAACGTATCGTATTTTATGCAGCGAAAAACGTCACGCGCGCTTACGGCTTATTGAATTTCGGTTTAGTAAATTATTTAAGGGCCCAGAACTTTTGAACTTATAAGGTAAGGGCTTATTTTTTTGTATTTTTAATCTGTATATACATTAAATAAAAACATTTAAAAGTAATTTCAGTATTTTTTTATATGTTTTATTTGCTAAATTGGTAAGCGTCTATCTCATGCAATAAGGATAGAAGCCCAGTTTTTTGTGAGTATAGACGCCCTTTGAGGCAACTATCCCACATTTTATCATTAACTTAATTCATTCTTTCCTCGATTTCTAGACATGCCACGTAAATATGTGCGCAAAGTAGGGGTACAGCCCCGAGGTGTATGGACCGAAGACGCTCTTAAAAGCGCCTTCGAAGAAATGAATGAAAACAAATATTTTCTTAATGAAATATCTCGACGTTATGGCATTCCATGTAGAACTTTAAAGAGACGATTTGCAAAGCAGGATACAAAAAAACTTACACTAGGTATGTAGGTATTTCGGTTTTTGATAATTTAAATACCTTCTCTTATTATGCAACGTTCATTAATGCTTGCTTAAATTTATTTTCAGGTAAACATCCGGTTTTGGACTTCGACAATGAAAAACGACTTGTTGCACACTTTCAGAAATTAGAAGCAGCAGGATTTCCTGTAACATGAGTTGTGATACGAAGACTGGCGTTCGAATTCGCGGAAAAGCTTAGCATTAAACATATATTTGACCAAGAAACACGCAAAACTGGACCTCATTGGCTACAGTCTTTTCTGGAACTCAATTCAGAGCTTAGTGTTCGACAAGCTGAAGGTTTATCCCTTGCTCGACCTCAGGGGTTTAACCGTGACGAAGTTAAGAAAATGTTTGAACTCTTGCTTCAGGTTTTAATAAACTATGATTTACGTGACAAGCCAGACCATGTATTTAACATTGATGAACTGAAGGTGTCCAGTTAAATAATAAATCTGGAAAAGTTATTGCTACAAAAGGTGCAAAATCTGTTTACTCAATAACATCTGGGGAAAAAGGCAAAACTATGTCCATAATAGCTTGTTGCAATGCCTCTGGGAATTTTATACATCCTGTTGTTATTATAAAGGGAGCAAACAGAAAGCCTGAGTTTCACGATGGACTTCCTCCTGGCTCTGATGTATATATGAGCAAGAAGTTATCAGCCTACGTTAATGCAGAGTTATTCCAGAAGTGGCTACAGCATCATTTTGTACCTCGAAAGCCTAAAGGTAAAGTTCTTTTGATTTTAGATGGGCATTCTTCCCATACTAATTCAATTGAAATGTTAAAGACTGCGGAAGAAAATGATATAATACTTTTTTGTTTACCCAGCCATAGCACACAAGCTTTATAACCTTTAGAACGCAACTTTTTCAAACCCTTTAAAACTTTTTACGCAACTGAGACCAGAAACTGGATGCTTACAAACAAAAAAAAAATCAACCGATTAGTAGCTGGCAGACTAATTGGCAACGCATGGATTAAAGCCGCTGTATCCTCCAATGCTATTTCGGGTTTTAAAGCTTGTGATATTTACCCATATAATCCGTCTATTATTCTCGAAAGTTTTTTTGCAATATCCGATTTATCTTCAAGCAATCCACACCGTAATGAACAAGAAAACATTTCGACAGATGAACAACTATTTGGTCCGTCATGTAGTGATCAGATGTTGCCAAATTTAAATGACGACAATAGGATTGGCATTACCCCAATTTTGGATGAAACCCGAAGTGAACAATTACCTGGTCCGTCATGTAGTAATCAGATGTTGCCAAATTCAGATGACGATGGGGTTAGCATTACCCCAAATTTGGCTCAAACTCAAAGTTATTCAACGAATCAAGATTCAATTTACTAAGATTTCTAATCACTCTAACACAAAGGAACAGAATCCTACAAATTCCCTGTCTTTACTTTCTGAACATTCTAGTGCAGGTATACAAAAGGAGACGCATAGTAGATATTTGCAAGAATATTCTCCTGTACCAAAAATTCCGGTCCCTTTTTACAAGAGGAGAAAACAATCTGCAGCAGTACTGACTTCCAAAGAGAACATTGCTACTATCTTTAGTAAAGCGTAAAGGTAAATCTACTCCTAACATACCATGTAAAAGTAGCAAACAGCCCAAAAACATAACTGAAAAAAGACCAAGAGCATCTTCAGAGGAGACTTGTGCTTCTGATGATTCACTCATACAAAGTAATACCAGTGTTATTAAGGAAAACAAAATAGAACAAAAAGCTAAGAAACTGAGACTTAGTCGAAGAAATCAGAAAAGAAGTGTGAATACTCAAAATATATTTCAGAGTTCTGTTCACAATGTTAATAATGAGTCAAACTCTACTGAGGATGCAACAAATAAATGTGTCGAATGTTTTGATGATTTTGAAACGACAAAATCGAAAGTGGACTGGATCCAGTGTGTTATGTGTAGAAATTGGCTGCATGAAACCTGCACTATGTACGGCGATTATTGTAATCAGTGTATGCGTTTAAAACTGCGTCAAGAAAAAAAGAACAATTAATCATAAGTTCTTTTTCACACAACGAAACAATTACGTGTGTATTATAATAAAAGTTATGCACAAGAAAATCAAAATATTCTTTTATTAATTCCTCGGGGCAACTATCCCACAAGTCGAAATGATGAGTCGGCGTCTAACCCACACAGTAGGCAACTATCCTCAATCATGAGTTTGCTTATTTTATCTGAAATTTACTACAAATTATTTTCACAGTATTAAATTATCCTCATTATTTTATTCATTAATAAGTAAACAATCCATCATACAAATTTAAGATAATTAAATGCACATCTTCTGTATCTTAATCGCTTATTTCAAAAGGTTAGGCAACTATCCCACATTTACCCTAGTAAATCGCTAATAAAAATAATTTATTTTTAAAAGCCAGTTACTGATATACTTACTTCATGAAATTTTATACTATTTGTAGGTTTTCGTATTTTATTCACTGTTAATAAACCAAAAAAAAAAACGATCATACTTACGATTCGAGATTTTACGCTCCTCAAGTCCATAGTATTTCCGAAATAATTCGCCTTCCAATTCTGATAAACGGTACACTTTTACGGATTACATATTCACCTATAAAATATCAATTATTCGTTATATCTTATTGATCGCTTAATTTAATTTTAACGGTGATCAATGAAAATACTAAATCTCATCCAAGCTTAATCATATTTTTAATATTTTTAGTTCTTCGAATAGTAATAACCAAATAAATTAGGTTTTTTTGTCATATAAAGTCATGTGAATAAATATATTCCATATTCATAATTAACAAATAATGTAGTAAAATCCATATATACACAAAAATTACGAGTAATTATAAATTTTTTCAACTTAGTACCATCAAAAATGTAATGTATAAATATATTTATGTAAATATGGCATTAAAAATGATATGTAAATATGGTTTCAAAAAAATCAATCATTGTTGGGTTGGATAATAAATTTTTAATTCCGAGTTGCCGTCAACAATATTTATTAAAAAAATTACATGTTACACTTAATTTAATTTCAGTTATACATTATTATCTACTACTTGTCGCCATCTAGTTTGCAGTGACAGTATGCCTTTCTTGTAAAATTCCGGTGATTGATTCAAAAAACTGTGCGAGGTTGTTTTGGAGACTTCCATGGTCGATTTTGTTTATGTAAATAGTTACTTAGAGCCCTGAATAACTGGTAATCAGAGGGGGCAATGTACGGAAATACGGTAGATGAGTGAGTAAAACCAAGCCGAGCTCCTCTAATATATCACGAGGACTTTTTCAAGATGTGACGTGACGTCTACGTGATAGTGTAGCATTATTACGTAGAAAATAAACTGGATCCTGTTGACTACTCAATTTGTTAGCTAATCGGTCCAATTTTTCACAGTAAATATTTGCATGAATTGTAGATCCCTATGGAATCAACTTCCAATGAATAATGTCAGTTTTACTCCACCAGTAGCTGAGCATCACCTTTTTGGAATTTATTTCATGTTTGGATACCGAAACTTCTGTTTCTCGGACACCCAGCCATTGTCATGTATGATTAACCTATGTAATCTATTTCTCATCGCCAGTTACTAAATAATTCAGCCAGTCGAAGTTACGTTTCAATGTCAAATATCAATCCTGCGCTGAAGGTGATATGTTCACGATTCATATATTTACACACACATCGTATTTTGAAACTTTTCCTAATTCGGGGAAATGTTTTTATATGATGCCGTAACTGCAGTAAAGCTTATCTGCCAATTGACGGATCGTCAGTCAAAGATTCTATTTAATGAGGCGTCGTAATCGTTGAATATCCAAATCTACATGACGTCGTAGTCTTCATTTCTCAAATTTCTGAACCAAATCTTTGCCGTCATGTAAGACAGCGTGGATTCGTCTATTACTTGACATATTATTTTCATTCTTTGCATCGTGGCTCAGACAAAATTCGTATAATAATTGAATCCGTATTTGATATTTATTTAAATCCATTATCTTTTCTGTAATTCACTTAAAACTTCGGCATTGAGTGTTGTCAACTGACTGCATTTTGACCTATTTATAGCTTACAGTAACACCTAGAAGTTTCGAAAAATCCTTCTAGAAAAACCCTATGTTGTGAATAAAAACTTATTAGCCAATCCAAAGGTATGAAAAGGGATTACTCTAGATTAAAAGTTTTTGGCAAACCTTTGAAGGAATAAATCCATTCCTTTACTTATTTTAAAGCCGCTAACTTTGGATTAGTGAATAATGCTACAGATATAGGCAATATGTTAACACTGCAAATAGATATGATAAACATATTATTAGGTTACGATAATTGGTTTAAAATGCAATGTTATGAATAGCAAAAATAATCATTGATAGAGATCAAAAAAGAAAATTCAAAAATATATAAATGTCGACAGAGACAAACAAATCGGTGAAAAATGCAACAAATTTGGATTTTGAATTAATGAAACGACTTTAAAAACATGTTTCATGGTTAATATATTAAGGTTCAGATCGAAAAATATTTAAATGTATAATAAAGCTAAAGTATTATTTTCATATTAAAAGGTAATTTATGAAAAATGTGCGAAGAATGATAGAACGGGTGGAAAAAGCAAGGTAGTATTAAATATGAATAAACCGAATCGAATTGAGTATCGTGAATCGCATAATATTTTGAATTAAATATCTAACATTTACAACAAAGCAAACATTATGAATTAGTATTCATCGCTCAGAATTTATTCTCACCCAGTATCACTGTAAAATTCTCTTACCTGTCTGTTAACTAACCGCGAAATAACTGAGCAGACAAAATTCGTATCACTATTGTAGCTCTATTATGTCCGACAAGAAAAATTGTAAGCATAACCACGATACAGGAATTCTTAATCCTTATCCTTATTCACAAATACCTACATAATCCACAATGGCCTGTTATCTCCTAATCATTTAACATTTGGGGACAAAGAGAACAAAAGGCCTTATTTATTATTGGGTTCACGGAATAAAATATTTATTGAACGTAATTTGTTTCGTAGATATTTATGTACATACGTATATATATATATATATATATATATATATATATATATATATATATATATGTATGTATGTATATATATATATATATATATATATATATATATATATATATATATATATATATATATATATATATATATAGCCGAGCTTAAAGATTTGTAGGCAAGGTTGTCGTTTCACATAGTATGTATACGCATAGTAACGGGGGACTTTCTCTGTACCTACAGCCCGTAGCATGTCATCGGCACGCTTCCTAATTCTTTGTTCTCGTTTTATAATATTATGTACATTATTTATGCTCATAAGCGATTATTTTTTCAAAAGAACCCCGCCATTCATACCACGGTTGTATTTATTATTTGCTGTTTACTCTCTCTTTGTTTTAGCTCAAATATAAATAACAGATGACACGACTATTAAGCAAATGTGATCCAATTTGCTTTTTGTCATGTTAAAGGGAAAATAGGAATAAGTACGATCAAGCTTCCGATGGTAGCGAAAACAATCTTCTGCTATATTAATATTATCCATCAGTGGCCACTGAAAATGTTATTTATTCAAGTAGAACATAATAGATAGTAATGAGGTAGTCTTGTTTGTATTTGGATATTAAAAGCAAGCTAGTAAATACTTTCTAGACTTTATAGGTGATAGTTCATTTGTAAAATTAATTGTTATGTTATATAATTTTTTTAAAGATATAATTACGTAAGTCGTTGCGTACCAGAAAATAATAATACGTTTGAAAATATAATATCTGGAAAGAATGCAGAATTCAAGGTAATATATTATTTATCAAGTTAATATATTATGGGATTTACACGCACAGGTTTTATGTATATATAATAGAATTACAATGAGGTAACTATTGATTGTATTTTAATGCAACTTTCCAATTTTATATCTTTCAAGCTTTATCAACTAGAAATTATCACTATATCTGTTGAAAAATTTGAGTTACACATATACTTAAGTAATTTCATAATTCTCCATCATGTGACGACACTCATTTCATATTAAGGGAAACCTAGTTTTATTTTTCAACTGTCATTTGTTAAGATTTAGTTTAAACGTTCAGAAATATGTATCGTAAGACACTTGTTCGCGCATGACGAGTGCCCAGAATAGATGATTGTTAATAAAATAATGTGACACAGGATTGTGTAGTGATGACATCAAAATTATATGTCTGAGTTTTCTATTTCACTGTATCATACAAATTTTTTTCAAACCTTACCAATGGATACAGTCATTTAATGCGATATCCCTTATATTAATTTGAAGAGAGTCATTTTTATAGCAGTTTTTAAATTATAGAACTAATACAAAAAAATTGACTAGTAAATTTTAGCTATTTAAAAGGTTTTCCCTTATTGTACCGTTTCTCTGTTTCTCGTTTCACTTTTTAAGGTCCATAGTCTTGAAATAAAAATTTTCAATAAGAGCAAAATTGTTCCATGGAAGTTTATCAAAACCCAGATATTGAGACAAAATATAGGCAACTCGTCAACTATCTATAGGTAATTCGTCCTTACGATTCAAACACCAACTGATGTCATTTAATTTGAAGATAATTTTCATTTCTTTAATATATTTGGTGTTCATTTTGTAGAAATTCATTATTCACAATTAAATGAAACTACGTGACTTAGTATAATTTTTACTTTCTTTTAGTTCTTTACCACGACCTAGGTTTCGTTGTATTACAACATCTTCAGGTGGGCTATTAGCAAAGATTAACTCTTAGGAACCTCTAACAGCATTTATATATATATATATATATATATATACATATATTACACAAAATAATAGCGAACCCCGGATTTGTGCGGGTTTTCCCACTGCTTATGTTACTGAGTGTATTGTAGGGGAGCGGTGTAGTTTTTATTATACTTTCGAAAGTTATGCAAAATATAAATATTTTAATGAAGGTATTTAATTAAATTGCTGTTATTTTATGAGGTTATACAATGCAAATATTCTGGTGTATGTAATAAAATTAATGGATATTATTTTCAATAATATATTTATACAATATCAAGGGTATTCGATACTAATTATACATTTCTCCCGTTTTATTTATTTTTTTTGTTTAGATGTGTAGCTGGGCTGAAACAATTCGAAGTGTAGTGCAATATCAATGTTGTCTAACTATATTATATGTAGAAGATATTAAGTATGGATGATGATATTGTATTTAGTTGTTCATTTAATATATTAAAGTTGGTATCTCTTTTATGTCTGTTTATTTATAATGTTTCTAGGCTATTGAGTTTATTGTCTTTTTTATTTATTTGTAATATGGGGAGCATTGTCGGTATGGTTATTTTCAATAAGGTGTTTTGCAAAGTCAGATGTGTCTGGTTTTTATTTTGCCAGGTGGCAATGTGTTCTTTGTATCTGGTAGTAAATCTCTTCCTGTTTGACCTATGTATACGCTATTACAGTCGTTACATTTAAGTTTATAGACACCACTCTTTTTATGTTTATCTAATTTTTCTTTATTATTAACAAAGGTTTTATCCAAGTTATTTAAAATACTATAGACACATGTGGTATTATTTATATTTTATTATTATTTAAGAGTTTTCCTAGTTTAATTGATACACTGCCTATGTATGGGATGGATTTAAAATAATTTTTTTTATTATTTGGTACGACAGGGTATATTTCTTGGATTAGTATTTTTCGTAATTTATTCTGGTACAGTTTTGTGACAATCGATGGATTAAAATTATTATTTACTGATATTCGTTAGATAATTTTTATTTCTTTACGTTAATTAGATTTTTCTAGTTGGATGGTTAAGGTTCTGTGAATCATCGAATGGAAGGCTGCTAAATTATGGAACCAAAGGTGTAGTTATGGTAAATAACTTAAAGAAAATAGAAATAACACTATATGACGTAGTTTCATATAATTATGAACAATTTTCATCATCAAAACAAATGTGATAATGTCAAAAAATTACACAATTAAGAGTTTTAAGTAGGCCGTGAACTATCCTCTAGAACTGAATTTCTAAACCCATTATTAATCGTATAATAGTAAATCAGATAAAATACGCAGCTCGCAACACCGGTTTAAATAAAGTCAACGAGCAAGAAATCTCAAGTACTAAACGGGTTTTATTATCTGTAAGCGATTTAAGAAATAGTAAGAATTGTTTAGTTCGTGACAAAGGATTTGGAATAAGCAGCTAAATTATGTCTGACACTAATATTTTTTAAACGTAAATTTTTAAATAAAAACGAAGCCAAACGTAACTCCTTCCATTATATTCAAAATCGATTGTAATGGAAACATATGTGGCTAATATTCACGAATTTTACTTAAGATATCAAACACCACTTTTTAATAATTTATTTAAAAAATATATACTTATGTAATTACGTATGAAGTTCCCATAAGTAAATTTATAACCCGACAAATTAATACTAAGAATAAGGGCAATAAATTGTACGTTAATACATTTATAATCTCAATATTACTGGATGTACAATATAAACATTTCAATAAGTTACATTTAGTTTAACAGACACTAATAAGATAAGTGTGAAATGAAAAAAAAAATTCCATAATCAACCCGAAGTTTTCTGTAAAAATATTTACTATTATATTAATACTATAATCTTCATGACTCATTCTTAATTGAAATTCGAACAAATATCTTTTACCTCACAAACTCGATGGCCCAAAACGAGATTTTATATATGTCATGCACGTATAAATGTGGTTTTCTAGTCAATTATTAAAAATATGATAAGTGACTTTATAACACAAGCTATATTTATACATGGAGACCTTTTAGTGAAGATCATCTGAGTGAAATTAAAGATATTAACCACAATAGATTTATTATTCAAATTATGTTCTGAGATAAATTTTGTTAACATCCCAAACGTCCATAACTTTTTATTTTTATACTTTATAGTGGAACCAAATTAATGTAAACAAATCGAATTATAGTATGTAAGGGGAATAATATATCTTTGCACTGAATAAATTACGTGAAAACGTAAATAAAAAATATAATGTAGTCATGTATTACCATGAGTAAACATACAAAGAAAAGAAGATACTTGGTTTAAGTAGTAAAAGATACATGAACGTATCTGGAGCAAACGAGCTGAATATGAATATTTTTGTGTAACAGTTTGAAGTGAAAGTTATTAAAAATGGAAATACGTAGGATCTACACATTTATCAAGAATCTATTTGTCGTCACGGAACACGGTATATGAAAGCATCTACACTTTTGTCAAGTATGTACAAGCGGCCAGTGAAAGGGATAATGTTCATATTGTAACTCCAAATTGTTCCTGTTCCTAAGATATCCCATTATATCGCAAGGTTTATACTCTCGTGAAATTTGAGAGACAACAATTGGGATCTAATTCTGTCATAACAATAATTCTACATTGATGGTATGATAATCAATAAGAACTAATAGAAAAATTAGGTAATAATTGTTAAGATGTTCGTCAGTTAGATTGGAATATGATTCTGTGAATGTGTTAAATCAACTATCACAATATATAATATCGTGATGATGGTATTTTGTTGGAAAATAAAGTTTAACTATTGGTTATTCGACTCCTTAGAAAATATCAAGGCATCTCAATACCTTTACCGCTTTCATTATCTCTTCAAGAAAGAGTAATTTCAAATATTGCCGTTTAGTGTCCTACTAAATTTATATAAAGTATTTACCAGATTTTCAGTACTACTACATAGAACAATAGGGCATACAAAAATCGCAATAATTCTAATGTACGCATTTTTTTATCAAACAGAATTTTGTTGTGGGCGCGTCTTGAATATTGAATTAAAACATGAGTTTCTTCATATTTAAATTGACTTTTACTGTACTTTTTGTCACAAATATTCGGGGAAATGCATTTTACATAGATAATAATGGATTTGAAAATATTTCGAATTATTTTACTAGATGCGATCGTAAGTAAGAATAGAAAACGGTCTGTAGTAGCTTACTAAACATTATTTACTGTTGAACAATACCAATGTAAGAGATGAAAGTGAAAATTATTAAAACAAAATAACGAACAATGAGTTAAATTGTAGAAAATATATTATATATTCTCTGTCAATAGCAAGAATACTCTTGTATAATACAAAATGTACGCCATGCGGACCAATTCAGTTGAAACAGAAGTGTATAGCTGTAAATATATCGTAGCAGTGTTTCTCTAATTTGCACCCTCCCGATTGAAACAACAGTAATTCATTTGCCGACGGGTACGGTTTGTAGCTCGACAATAAAAATATTAACGTAATAACGGAGCAGACGCGTGTTAGGAAATACATTAGGTATTCCACATAACAGTTTTAGCTTTCGGTGCGAAAAAATATTTCCCCGTAGAGGGAATAAATCGTGTTGGGAGGTAGGTTTGCGGAATGAATAACATTCGTTTATGTTAGGCGTACCCTTGTTAACTAATTCTAATTAGACAATTAAGCAACCAAGACGTACACAACGTCAAAGCTAAAAGGGTTTACTTAATAAGGGTAGTAAAATAACGAAAATATTCCTCGGAAATAAATATTCCTTCAATATTTTCAGTGAAAATAGATAAAGAGGTAATGATTGAATTTTCTTTTCAAAACTTTCATAGATTATTCTAATTGTACAGACAAAAGAAAGATTTTCTAATCTTTTGTTTTATTAAACGTTAAGCAAATTTTCATGGGATTCTTCAAATTTATCTGTAGAATTTTACAAATGCAAATGTTACTTTTAATTGTTACTAAAATTCAAAGGATTTAATAATAAAAATAAGTTTATTCAGTATTCGTAACTAAACAATTTAATTTTGTTCAGAACAAATATGATGAGATAAAGAGCAAATAAATAGTCTAAACATGGCGTCTCCAAGACAACAATGTCTATTAAAAACCTAAGAACAAAAACTTATTAAATACGACTAGAAGTCACATTACTAGGTTTTGTTCACTTTGAGGCGCTGAATAATATTTAAGGGTGCATAGTATTTCTGTTAAATTACTTACAAATATAATGATTGTTTTTTTCAGGTGAAAGAATATTGTGAATTTTCAAAATATATTATGAGATCTAGAAACATCGCAATAGTTTTCTTGAAAATTTTAGGTAAACATCTAGCGATGTTTTTTTTTTAAATTTCCATTCATAATATTTACTTTAGAAGATGGGAAAGGGTTTGTTTTTATGGATATTTTAGCAAACACCTTTGAAATATCTATAGATAAAATAACATTTTAAGAGAGTGAATTCATGGACAATATTTTTTTAAAATTGATTCATTTAGCATGCACTATGATATTAGAAGCCAACAAACCTGTTTTTAAATTTTCTTTCTGTCCGTCTGTATAATAATTTGATCTTCAATTAGGTGGAATCGATTGCACGAATTTTGATAAAATTTGGCATGGTAACAAATTATACCTTAGAGCTACAACATTTAAATATTACATATATAAAAAAAACACCCTGACTTGGTGCATATTACAACATCGGTACTGGCAGCGCCATAGATTAGACTTTTAGTAAACTTTTTGGTCATCTCTATGAGCAAAAAGTTTACTGAGAAAAATATAACAAAAAAATCCCAATAACTTTTTTAAACCGAATTCCATCCGAAGGATACGTCGGCCACAGCTAGTATCATATAAAATTATTGAAAAATTTTGGAACTCTTAAAAGTGAGAATTTTAGTTGGTACTACATGACTAATAGCTATAATATATATATATATATATATATATATATATATATATGTGTATATGTATATATATATATATATAATATATATATATATATATATATATATATATATATATATATACATATATATATATATATATATATATATATATATATATATATTATAGCTATTAGTCATGTAGTATCAATCTGTACATTAGTTTGTTAATTTGTGTTATCGATATATTAAATTTCAAATTAAAATTTCTACGTCAACTGCTTTCTTAGAAAAAATGAGGTTGAATCTAACTCACAAATGGACGTACACGTGTCCGTCCATTTCGAAGTAAAAGGGGGGAGTCTAACTTTTGAGGCACGGAACCTTAAACATTATATATTCAATAAATCCTCATTTTTTTTAAATTACTGTCAATAATTCCTATTAGATAACATTTGTTGTAATATTCGCACATATATTAATGTAATAATTACTTATAGTATGACATGAATCTTTATTTAATTTATTCATCAAAAATAACCATTTATTTCTCCATTTATTTAAAACATTGCTATAAATTATATATATATATATATATATATATATATATATATATATATACATATATATATATATATTTATATATATATATATATATATATATATATATATATATATATATGTGTGTGTGTGGGTGTATATAAACATTACCGAAATATTGACAATGTTACGGAAATCTTTGACATTAATTCGAATTGGGGCTGTTAGGTTGTCTTACGTAGTTTACGTAGTCAACAATTTATAAATAAGCCCAGATAATTAATAAAATTACAAAGCTTTAATCATAATGCCCGTCCAATTACCAGGGATTACTGGATTCGTTTTTATAATCGTCTTTGTGTCAGCCGAGGAACCGCGTTGGGAGTAAGAAGCGATCCTGCAAATGATGGTATCCGTTAAGGGTGGCAAGGCAACCAAAAGATAATTTAACTGAGACAGTTATCGGTTCCGTGTACATGTACTTTTTATGAATATTTTATCTGAAAAATATTAGATGAAATAGATTATTCAGACTAATTGAACAAGTTCTTAACTTAAACATTTTCGTGTTTAAACGGAAACTTAAGCTGAATAATTTAGTAGGAAAGGAAAAAGGAAAAATTCAATTATTACAGCATAATGTAGCCATTTAAGATCAGTTTTTACTTTTGAAAACTTATATTGAGCTAGGTTTGACTAGCAATTAATCCATTTTTAAAATGTTTTCTTCATTAATTAAACTATTATCCTTATATTTATTTCATTAAATAGGAATTTTAAAACGATTTTTATAACGAATATAATGAAATGTTACCCAAATGCAACATCACATATCAAATATTTTCGCACATTCCTTTTTCATGTTCTAATATTTTGAAATTCTAAATTTCGTTTCCAGTTTGAAATATGTATTTCTTAGTTTTTTACCATATTGTGTTCTTAAGCCTTCTATATAATATTTAGGAATTTATACCTATAATAAATTGTTAACGAGACTAACACATTGAATACCAATAATAAGATTTTTATTCATTGTTCTTTAATAATGCGATGAATTCTGCAACCAACAGATTCAAATTTGTATTCCTTATTCTGCATTTATTTCACAATTCTTATCAATTGACAGAATTTCTCAATTTTTAAATAAATATTTCTTCAAGATTTTATCCCCGCTATTTTTTTATTCATCTCTATACATTACCCCGTATAGGGTGTAAAACATAAGTGTTAATGACTCCTTTCTTAAATTAATTGTTCTTTTTTAAAGACTTCTTTCTATTTCGCTAAAATTGCATTCATCACCAGCTTTAACTGCCAATAGGCAAAAAGTTTAACAATGATATCTCGACGCAATATTAATGCGGTATTCACGCGGTTCTATTAGTTTTCACATTTATTATATGACTACGCGAAACAACATTGATAGTGTGATCATTGAAAACAAACATTGATCGTGTGATCAATGTTTGTATCTTTATATAGTTTGACGTATTACTCTGAGTGAGTTGCTGTCAGATTTGTCTTGGGTGTTTTATTCAAAAATCTTTCGTTAAATCCATTCTATTGAGGAGAATACCCATTTCAAGGGAAAAAAACCTATTTGACAAAAAAATCTGTAAATAAAAAAATTTTAACAGCGTTCAAAAATTTGTATATTCATTTTCATATTTTTGGGCTATTAGTTTTTGCTTTTCAAAAAAATTATTTTTAAGTCAAAATTAACGAGAAATTTTCGAGTTTCATAGTTTTCATTACATAGTTACAGGTCGACCTAATAAAAGCGTAATAAAAAGGGGTTTAAAATATTTCTTTGAAATTTCTGTAAAATAAAAAAACAATTGTATAGACTGCGCTTACAGGAAACGAACAGTTGTAAAGATGGAATATATTATAATTTATCGTTTCAATAATTCTAATATTTCAAGAGCAGCTAAGATATAGCTGCTTTATATGAATATGAAATATTTTCAAATAACTATATGTGTACTCTTCAAATATTGGGATGACTGAAATTATAAATTATAATATATTTATCTTTAGACCTTTTTGTTTCACTATAAGGAGAGTCGTGTGCAATTTTATTTTATATCTCGTAATTTTCTTTATTATTTGAGAATCTGAATCATTTCAAAAAAATATTTTAAACCCTTTTTATCAGAATTTTATTAGGTCGACCTGAAACAATATAATGAAAATTATGAAACTACATTTCATGCACTTATAATTATTGCATCACTAAGAAACTTGGGAGTTTTATATAGTTCTGCAGGCAATGAAATAATTTCATAAAATATAAAATTTGTTTACACTTAAATAAAAAATAAGACTAAAAGTAATTATGGAATTTTCCTCTACTTCCAGATATCCGAATTGTCCTATGCCAATATAATATCTCTCTTAAAATATATGGCAAAACAATTGTTCAGTCGTATGACAAAAAAGAAAACAGAGTCTTTTAATTAAATTTTCACTCATTTTCAAACGTGCGAATCATTTAAAATTTTGGACACACATCGAGAACCAATGGCGATACAACAATTTCCTAAAATAAAAAACCGTCTTGGAATAAAAATAGAAAACTGAAATTGAAAAATAAAACTTTATTGTTAGAGTAAAAAAAAGCTTATAAAAATACTGCACCAAAAACTAAAAATAATTATCAAACCTGTTTTCTTCAACGTAGAGGCACGTACATAATTAAAAAAAATATTTAAAAAAATTATGAAAGAACCTATATATTGAACCAAATAGGTTCGATAATTATTTTTTTGCTTTTCAGTGCAATATTAATAATATACAGGCTCGTTCATAATTAAAAAAATATATATGAACAAACTCAATTTAAGAATCTGTACCATTTTCAAAAACTAAGATTACATAACCGTAAATAAATTAATTTATAATACATAGTAATAAGTAAAAGTAAACGTATAATATATAGTAATACCTAAACGTAAAGTATAAGTAAACGTAACTTACTTTACATATACTATTCTAATATAGCAGCTGTTACTTGATTAGTGGAAACATAATTAATATACTATCGCAACAAGAAGATCTCATTTCCAATAGGAAATAAATCATTTTGTAGCCACACCCATCCGGTACTAGACAGGCCGCGTCTAGCCGTCTACGAATTCCTTAGCTTAATACTCGTAAGTAAGATCATACGAACCTTTCAGTCATTTCGACCCGCAGAGTATCTTCAATAGATTGGGCCGCGGGCTCGCGCCCGCCACACACGTGACGCGCGCTATTGAATAATGATCGTGGCGTGATTAATCGCTTTATAAAATCAAAAACCTACCGTTACGACCCGGTATGCGGTCCATTAGTTTGCTGAGTTACAATGTTATAATGTCGGTAACTTTGTGTTAGATTCGGTACAAAGTGAATGTAATGTGTATTCGTAGCGAATTTGAAAATTGCGTTTTGTATGCTTTTCTCCGTGTTCGGTGGTGGTGTAGTAGCTGTCAAATTATTTCTCCACCTCATTCATCTATGCCAGCATTTCTGTTCTATTTAGAAGATTTTTATAAGTTGCTTTCATGAAGCACAGTATTGTAAAAAGCTTGATTTTTCGAGTCATCAAATAGGCAACAAATATGGAAATCGACATCATTTTGACAAACTACCCTTCTGTCATATATCAATAATAGTGCTAAAATTACTCTTCTTAGTTTCATATGAAATAAAACATTCATGTAAATAGAATATTGTTATTAAACCTTATGTAGATACGTAATAAACATTATGTAAATATTTGCAAATACGTAATTCGAAATAAGTCTAAATAAATCGCTATCGTTTTTCTCATTGATAAATTTTTATTCCGTTTAAATATTTTTAGACTGTATTGAATCCAATAGTAAAAAAATGCTCGGTAATATAATTTCCAAAAAAATTTATTTGTATTACAAAAAAAAACAAAATTTATCGAGTTTTTAAAAATTGAGTTAATGAACGTCTTAATATATATTACATATAATTTTATTTAAGTCAGCGAGAACATACAAAAAAAATTATATGGTCAGTTCCTTCCACCTACCTTTATATAAAATTTCATATTTCATTATTTGTATGATTGACGATTACAATTCACATGTAAGTGGCACTTAGTACCAGAAATATGAGAAGCCATCTTTTAATTTTTCAATTTCAAAGTTAACCTTAAAAACAGTTTTCAATATAAAGTATTAGATTTGACTCGCGTTTTGTTCGCACAAAGAAGGGCAAAATGGCAGGATAATATTTCGTGTTTATCTCCAATTACTTTAAATATTTTACAAATATTTCTTGAGTAATAATGAAATACTAACATTTTCAAATATAAAACTTTAATAACTTTTCAGTTTGGCATTTGATATGTTGTTGTGATGAAACTTGGATCTTTCAGTACGACTCTGAATCCAAAAGACAAAAAGTGCATCTGAAAACTCCGTCATCACCAAAAATTAAGAAAAAAAAACCGTACTTATTGCGTTTTTAGATAACAATATTGTAATTTTAGAAGCATGGATATCAGTTGGCCGTTAAAAAAAATTTTGGTCTAAATTTCATGTACAGAATTAAATCCATTAAGTTAACCAAACAAATTTGCACTGGTAAATAAATAGACAAAGTATAATTCAATGGACATTCATATATTTACAGATATGGATGTCCATTAAACCGGTGGTTACTTAATTATGCCCTAATTATCTTAGAATACGTCTTCATATAAATAAACTCATATACGTATTTTGGCACCTATTAAGCAATAAATCTCTCGGGTTTTTTTCAAATTCATTGATCAGAAGCACATTTATTGCCTGTAAATTCAATATAATTATTTGTCGTCATCGATAAATGCAAAAAAAATTATGGATATAACCATAAGTCGATTTATATAAACATACACTTCTCCCTTATTTCTGGAAAATAAAGGGAACAATGTGAGTTTTCCATCATCAATACTTACTGTTTCAATAGATGCGGTCAATATAGAAATAATAAAAATAATGTTGAAAATTAATTACTATAAAGTAAATAAAGAGAAAGTTTGAAATTACGGAATAAGGGAAAATTGTAAAATCATTACATTCGCCTTTAGTAACATTAATGAGTTACAAGGATACACTAGCATTAATTTAAATTATACTTATTTCAGGTGCTCTGTAAAACTTGGGTTTTACATAGATGTTGATAAACAGCAAAAAAACCAAGATTAGTGAAATATTTGTAATAAAGTGTACTTTATTTATTAAGTAAAATCTATCGTGATATTATTGCCGGGGTAATGAAATTAAGACCACCTTATAAAGAAACAAACTCAATGTAACATTGAAAACAATATAAGATTTACAATATAAGATAACACTAATATTTAGGACTGGCTAAGATTATGTGAAGACTATATTCCATTAGCGAATCGTCTGTCAGTTTATTAAATTTAAATAAGGCCGATAATTGAAGATGCTAATTTACTTTTATGTTTGTTTTAGAGTATCAACTAGACATCTAGTATTTAATATTACGTTGAGAATTATGTCAGGGTAAGCTGCAGGAAGACTGATGTTTTAGATGAAAAGAAAAATATTTCTAACAATTTTTTAATGAAATTGCTAAATTTGTTCATCTTTCCGCTATGTATCTTCGGTTTACATATACCAGAATTACTTAGTAATGAATTTCCATACAAGTTTTCTGGAACAAAATCAATAACAAAATAAGCAAAATTTTGAAATGTTTCTAAACGCATGTTCCATAGCGTGCATCAAAACTAATATAAATACAATACTGTATAAATTGTCTCATTTATATATTCAGTACTTACTAGTAGGATGTTGTACACGCAAGGAAAATCATTTAAAATTTGCACAGAAAATTCCATATAATTGTTTTATAACAACTATTAAACCGTTCCGCTCATTTATGATTACCGTAACTACTCATAATTAGATTTGAATTTCATAGTCATTTTGTCTTCCATAGTTTATTTCTAATTATCTTATTTAAAGTTATTTTTTTTTAAATTAGTAATACAACAATTAGAAGTTAGTAAGATAAAAGTTATTTTCACTCAATACAGATTTTTTTGTTTATTTCCCTAATAGTGGAGTGAGTAAGGCTATATTGTCGGTTAGCATCAGAACTTGGCAATTATATCTACTTATTGCACATATATTATTAATTCATCATTATAATTCGTATTTAAACATTTTCATTGAGAACATCTTTGTTCCACCGACACGTTATTGCTTTGATTGAAAATGTTACAAAAATATTGAAAAAAAGCTCGAAGTTTACCGTATGCTGTTCTTCGTTAGTTTCTACGACTTTATTTATACGTAACAATACCTAGAAAATCACAAGCTATATTATGATTGTTTAACGTAATTATTTATTATTCGAATATAATTTTCAAATTCTGTGATGAATTTTCAAATTTAATTGTTAAACTCAAATACGTGTATCATTTAACGGAAATATTACTACCGCTGCTGCATTGAAACTGCTATGTATATGCAAAAGTTTGTGTATATTTATATATATATATATATATATATATATATATATATTCCGCGCACATATTTCTCAGCTCTTTTTTAGTGGCATGGATTCAAAAACAATCATTAAAACGCCAATAGGATCATATTCTTCTACAATTCCAAGAATCTACTACTATATCTATTTCCGTATTAACCTTGTCAATGTTTGCTTACTTTCCCTAAAAACCTTCACCTTAAGGTCAAAAGTCGCTTAGAAAAATATTGAAAAAATGTCATTAACTAGACAAAACAATTGTCAGATTGTAAATAGAATATCCAGGATAGAAAATGGTTTTGATTGTTCTGTATTTTTACCGATATCGAATTAAGGTCGATTCTTGAATTACCATTCAAATTACTTTTGTAGAAAACCGAACAACCATTTCTGGGTACAGTCGTAGTCTTCCCCACGATATTATTATACGAAATAAATTTTTATAATTTAGTGGTGAAACAAAGACGGTTATTATATGTGCAGTGCTTTTGAGATTTTTAAAAACATCTTTCAAGATTTCCTTATTTACGTAGTTCCGAAAACATGAAAAGATTATTCTATTACTTGTTGCGTGCAGCTAAAGAAATATAGAATAAGTTTTATCCCTGTTTGTGAAAGCCGCAATTATGTCTACAAACTTACTTCATTCTTAATAAATTGTAAGCACCCTTTTTGAAGAAAAATTTTTCTCTTTAAAATGTATAGGGAGAGAATACCTTGTGCGAGAATTAATGAATAAATAATTTTCTTTCGAATTTAAGTATAATTTTTCGTAATTACGTAACGTTATGTAAATACGAAAGTATAATTTTTAATAACACCGTGTAGGACTATTAATATTTACTAGAATATTCTTACAATATACAACTTTGTCTATGTATTTTATGAAAGATTTCATGAATATGATGTGTATTAACGAATGGTAACATACGTTATATTCTTGAAATTATTAATTAAATTCATTGCAAACTTTGTAATGTCCATTAACCAAGAAAATGGAAAAGCATTTTAAGGAAACATTTATTACTAATAATATTTAATGAAATCTCAGTATTATTAAACTGGTATATTTATTTCATTATAAAAAGAAAATGTGAAATTAAAAATTTATTCTAATTATTGATATTGTAAGCCCTTAAAAATACATCTCCTGTAAACTTAATTAGACAACCCTTGGGGCTTCGAAGTAAAAAGTTGTTTGATGTGAAGTACGTGCAGAATTTTAATTTTTAAATGTAAGTGGAAAAGTAATAAAACCAGAATAATTCTCTTAAAAACGGGTATATTGAAGTAAAACTTCTTTACGCACGCGTGACTTGGGGAGTAAGCTGGTGAATGCGTGACGAGAGCGTCACGAACAGTGTGATCGGGCGGGGCGAACGGAAGTTGAGAGGGAGATATGTTAGTGAAGACGGAAAGAGAGAGAGAGACGTTTCGTATATTACTGTAGGGACAAGAGAGAGAGGTGCGAGCACATTTTCTTTCTCTCTTTCTCTCATAGCCAGTGCATGAAATATATATATATATATATATATATATATATATATATATATATATATATATATGTATATATACATGTATATGCGAGTTTGCTAGCGTTACGCGAACGGTAATTTTTTGATTCAAATTTGATTGAATTCATTTCGTTCTTGAACAATTTTATAAATTATTATTTTGTTCAATACATTAAATATTCTACGTTTAAAGTGAATAAAATTGTAAATTCATTTTAAAGTTCATATTTTGTGAATTTTAAGTTTTATTTCAGTCGTATGGTCTATATAACACATTCGTTTTTTTTATGATCACCAACTTACACAATTGGGTGTGGTAGAAAGTAAATCTATTTTATGCCTGAACACCATATTCTGTTTTTGACTTTTTCATCACATTTTTAGTAAATTTCCACATTACTTAAAATTTACTAACTGCTTGTATTATTCTCACACGTAAACATTTATTTATGTCAAGAAGCTTTAGAGGCCAGGTTATGGGCTCGTCACGATCGACACATATTTCGGGAATCTCTTTTAGTCACACTTTTGCATAAACCATAATATGAAAGTTTTTATTTTTGTTTTCTAATTAATTATGTCGTTTTCCTCTTACCCTCTCAACATTTCTTCACAAACTTGAAATATTTTGTTGTAATTTTTTCGTGGTAACTATTTAATTCCTCATATCGTGTCTGGTCCCTTAAATTTTTGGGTTCCAGTTTGGTATTCCAACACTGGGAAACTTGTCGAAGAATGCCTTTCAATTCCTTTGATAACTGTGAGTCAAGGGAGTCATGAAAATTTAGCGACTAGACATACTGTTTCGATTGCTTTAACCCTTCACATATATTTAGTATATGAAGATGAACAATAACGAGTATTACATTCATTGATGTGACAATTTCTTTTTTTTGATTATTTATAACTTTAAATGGAAGTGTTGCTAATGTTCGGAATTAGGCATCCTAATTCCAAACATGAACATGGGACTTTTTTAAAGTTACGTACCAAAATGGTAAAAAATAAATATTTATGGTGAGACTTCGTTGTCCATCCATTAGAAACTACATACATTATCAATTCTAAAGTTAGCATTGAATAATTTTCTTGCCATCGTCAAGTTTTGATATGACAATGTCAAAAACATATTTTCCCTTTTCTGGAGGGTTAAATATAGTGGGATAAAAAACTACTTCCCCTAAATAGGTCGAGTGGTATATGAAAGGCCATTTTAAGCACGTATTGAATTTATTTTTATCTTAATTTAAAAAAACATCTTTTTATATACTAGAAAAAGCATACGTGAAAAAGTAAATATATACGTAAAAATCTTTTCCTTTTTATCCCTTAAGTTTGAGAACCAAATGTTCGAATTATTTATGTAAATATATAGTAGTTAAAAAATTATAAAACAAATAAAACAATATACTTGACGGTTAAGTTTACGAAGAGAAAAAATAAACAAAATTTTAACAAATTTTTCGTCGCTATAAACAATTATAGGTCAGATTATTAATGAGCTGCATTATTTTATTAAAGCGATAAATAATCCCATGAAAAAGAACGAATTAAGGGACGAATTTAATTCAAAATTATCCGGATTTTTCACTTTAGTGATGATATTTTTTTTTTATTTACTATGAATACAGCTACGAATATTATTTAGAACATCGTTATGGAGTATTCGAAAAACATTCACTTTACGTAAGGTGACAATTTTTGTCCTAAATTCCTCATCTCTCCTAACACTTGTACTTATTCCACACGATAAATTTTCTTTCCTCGTTGTGAATGTTGAAATCATCTACCCTAATTTCAGTTACGATTTGGTGAAATGGTAAGTTTTTAAGAACGTGTGTAACTTTACGCCTACATTAAATTGGAGAGTTCCAAACAACATTTAAACTATTAAACGCCGCTCACTGTTACGCAAACTCTCCAACCGAAAGCACCCACACGCACACTGTATGCAAATGACATTACGACTTACGTGTGCTCAATTCCGTACAGCAAACAGCAGCTAAAGCTAGACACAGATGGAAATTTGAGGCTAATCCGATCAGCCAGTCCCTAATCCGGACCTACGCAAACTCGCAATGGCCATTTAAGTAAACTCGACGACCGCCATAGATTCGAAGCTACTAGCTGTTTATTTTAGAAGGCAATAATTTACTTGCATCTTCAGAGCAAGTATCGTTAGACAATTCCTTGAAAGCAAAGCGATTTCCCTTGCCACCCTGAGTACTACTGGGAAATAAAAAGCCGGTCAACGCATGTGTTAACCGCTTGTAAAATAACCTGGTTTAGGTTCTGAGACGCCAGTTCACTCGATTATTTTATGGTTTGTTTTGACAATCGGATAGATAGCACAGATGATGTAGGTTCAATTTACGATACCAATATTTTATGTCTGTCGGTAATACTATTAGGGAAATATCCTACGTTGTGTACTTCGAACCCGATCGCAAAATACATTTCGTTTCGATCAAATAAATATTTTAGTTCGTAGGTAACTAAATTGCTTGTTGCATCTTTTTAAAATAACGTCACATGATTTGGAAAGTTATTATTGAAATAAATAAAATTAAATTAATTGTTAGTGTAAACATAGTTGTTACTGCTGATGTTTGTAATTCTTTCCCAAAGTAAGAAGTTAGGTAAACTTAACCGGAGATCTGTTTTAAAAAGGTTTTTTATGTTTCTGAATTAAATGTACTAGATCGTCTTGGACGCCAAAATTAGGAGAAACAAAAATTTCTATCTTTCATAAATGAGTACAGCTTCAAATGCTGTTGTTCACATATTGTGTAATGCTTCATTCAGTTTTCGTCCTAAATGGAATTTACGAAGAAAGAGCACTCTAAGTTCTCTTCTTGCCTGTATATTTTGATATTTCTTTACTCCCTGAAACTCAAGTGCTAATTGAATGGAAAATCAGAAGCCAGCCTCTTTACATATTGTACGAAAGATTTTCTATAACATCTAATATGAAAATTGACCTTTGTTGCTCAATACGATTAAACGACGGAATTATATATATTTACTTTTTAGTTCATTTTCCTACTTTTTTAAGACTTATTCTCAGTAAATACATTTTTTTTAGAATTAAACTTTATACGACAAATACCGCTAAAAACGATAAAAAATCCAAACATACGCACATTATGAGTTAAATGTATATCCTGCAAAGGTTGTTTGAAATATAAATGACATTTCATAAATATCTATATCTCGAGAGCTCACACTTTAATTTCGAAGTTTCGGCTGAAAGTTGTTCAATTTCAAAACTTTCCTTCTACGCGAGCTGACAGGATAGTATTTTTCTCTCAACATAAATATAAATATATACTGACCACCAAGCTAAGCATAATACACAGCCACTATACAAGCAGTTTTATTTACGTAGTTTTGAGAACTTGTTGAGAAGCTAGGATGATGAACTGTAACATGACTCAAGGAGATCGATGACAGGGTGTAACTCTGCAACTTTTAAACGATGCTGGCATTTTATTCATTTTGTAGACTGAAATTGCCTTTTTTGATTCATTTTTTCTTATGTATTAGATTATTATTCGTGTAATAGATTATTATTATTTTTATGTAATTTTAAACTCTAATTTTTAAAAACAAACATTGTTCTTGTACGTATTTAAATTTTTATCTAGATTGAAATTGGTGTTTTCGTTAAATAGCTGTTCCACGACATATATACCTCACTTACGAGTTGTATTTGTTAAATACGTTTGTGCAAGCTATCTAATGAATCGAATATTAACTTTAAATGACTTATTAGCCAACCTCTTACGTTGTACTGAATGACAATATGTGAAAATGTTTACAAGCCAACTTATTTAAGATATTAATTTATAAAAAAATAACCTGTTTTCCGCAAAAATTTTACAGATGTTATGTTGACAATTATTAACATAAATTTAAGTGATCTCTTTTTCTACTTAATGAAAATAAATAATTCAACAAATTTATGTTAAAAATAATAAGCTTCTAGCTTGCATTTGCAATTATAAGTTTACCATTTTTTCCGATTTTAATAGAAACTTATTGGATAAAATAATTTAAGAAGTATACAAAATCTCATATTGTACCAGTATTCGCCAAAGTATTAATAATTTACGTTTAAAAACTATTTTGACGAACAGTATTTAAGTAAGATTATAAACAAGGGTTAGGTTTATAAGGTTTAAAAATATTTTTTTAAAATGGCTTACATTTATTATTTAAGAAAAACGCTCTTTCTTCATATTTGTCTTAATATGATTTATGAAATACACAAATTAGAAAAGTGGCGACATCTCAAATGATATTTACTTATACATTAAAAATTAAATTGCAGTAGAACCTTCTTAGCTACACATATTTTAAAATAAACTTTTCTCCATATTAAACGAAACAAAAATATTCATTGTTAGGGATACATATATATCACACATAAATTAAAATACTTACACGTCATCCAAATACAAACCTGAACATTGCAATTTACAAACAATTATATATTTTCTCAAGTAATTTTGTAAGTGTACCATTTGTCGAAAGATGACCGGAAATTCTTCATATAAGAATATAATGGTTCTGTAGGTAAAGTCATTTACTATCATTAAAGATATTCTATCTATAAATATATCTTTTTAATTTCTTCTAATTTTATTTTAAATTGGATATAAATTAAAAAAAATGGTTTATTATCAAGTTTTATGTTAAACCTAAGTTTAAAAAAATAATTTTTTTTATTAAACCAATAATTAAATCTTACAGAAAATGTTATATTTTGTTCGCAGTCTCAACACGATAATATTATTATTCGTATAATACATAATTACAACTACAAAAGTTCCGGAATATTGTTCGAAGGATATCACTTCTGGTAAAATAATATATTATAAATCCAAAATAGGGTAAAGAATGAAAACAGTATTGCTAAGATGTTTTCAGAAATAGAGACCATCGAAATAAGTGTATTCACAACTGAAAATAATTCAAGTACATTCTAGAACACGGGAGAAAAACACATAAGTTATATTTCAGTACTATCCTAAACAATGACTAGTTTCATTAAATAGTAATTAGTTTGAAAAATAATTCATTATTCAGATTTTCCCTCATATCAAAAGGATTTATGGGTTAATAGGGTTAATCAAGATATGACTCAGCGGGATAGTAAGCGGGACAGTGTCAAACATAAGAAAAAAACAAGAAATATAAAATAGGTAATAGAGTGTAAAGATTTACTTTTTGCATGTTACTCAAACAAATTATATTAAAACTTCCTTTGATCGCATAAATTTTACTTTAACATAACTTTTTAGAAGAGATTATATGCCCTTTGAATCAATATTTAATGTTCTATTAGATGTTTATGCTTTCCCCAAACGATATCTAAGAAAAATATTCTAAATTAAAATAAGTAAATGAAAAGATGAAGCCGATAAAAAATCTTTTGAGACACAATCTAGATACATTTCTGGCATCGACATAAGAATATAATACTAAGAAATGTGAAATGTAATGGTTGAAAATATGAAGTAGGAAATATAACCTCCAGCTTAAATGTTCACTTGCATTAATAAAAATGTATTATATATGTTGTTTTAAAAATTTCATTAATAAAAAATCGTATAATTTCATGACTGTGATATATATGTGCATAATAAAATATACAGGGAAACGAATTTTCAGATGGACATATATTTTGTTTGTATTTATTCAATATATTTCTTTGAATAGTAAGTTTTCTTCCTTTCAACCAAAAGTTTCATACGAATTCATTTCGTCAAGTACACTTATGTTATAATTATGTAAATAGTCTTATTTTTTGGTACCTATATTTATTTTGATCTCAAATATCTGATGTGACACCATTATTCATTATTCGTCCTTAAATTGAATGGTACTTTAAAGTATAGAAAATATATATAAATTTACCCATTCTATATTATCAAAATTATCTAATTCCATTCTTAATACACAAAGGAAGCTCAAAGATTAGGAAAAAACTGAAATTAAAATCGTATTCAATTGCTTCATATACATGTAAAAAGTGTTTTTTTTTTATTTTTTATGATTTGAAAAAATCCTTAAAGCTTGAATATTTCAATTACTTAATTTTTTTGTTGTTTATTTTTATTAGTCATAATATTCTTATTTTTGGCGGAAAAGTGACACTCTCAGAAAAATTAAAAGATAATAAAACAAATTTAAAATGTATTAATGTGAAAAATAGTTATATCACCTTTCAGTTTATGGTACCAAACATTAGAAGAGTTAAAAAAATAACCCCATAGTTTTTCATGAACTTTGTGTGCAATAATATTTTTGATATAATGGCAATAAAAGCATTCCGCAATTCGTTTTAAAAAATCGTGGAACTCTAAATTCTGACGTTTCATGTTTTTTTTAGTTCTATAATGTCACAAAAGACCTCCCGAAATCTCCAGTAGCTGTAATTTTTTTCCTTCGTGTTCACTCAATACACAATATGACTGAAGTCTTGCTTGTTATCTCGCCGCGGTTTTAATGCGCAACTCAACGCGTTACGGAACGCTAAAAAGTGATAAAAACTTCTTTATTATTTATTCGAAAACTATAAATTGCAAAGCTTTAAAATGATAGCGGCATCTTAAAATATAATTATATTATGTGTTGATCCTGTAATTAATTATTTTGTTAATTCTCATTGTTTTTCATTGAAAGAAGGTGGCAAAAATTAATGCTTAATTAAATAATATATTTGACATCTGCGAAAACGAATAAAATAAATTCGCAACAATTCGAAACTTGGATTTTTTTCGGTATTATTATTTAAAAAGATAACATATATTCCGTATATATTTTTATCAGAATATAAAGAAATCACAGAATGTCGTTTTTTAGACGTTTCCCGCACTAAGGTTAATGAGAAAAGAATACATAGATGAATAGAAGCACTTCAAAGGAGACTCATTCATGTTAAATATGCAAAGCCTTTAATATTTCTAAAGTTGTGGGTATTCAAAATAAAAAGTTTTTTGGTCGCTCTAACTTATAATAACTGGCTTAAGAAATAGTATGCAAAAATTTAGTACACAACTTTTAAAAAAAAGAACAAGCTTCTAAATGTATTTATTGGACTGCTTGAAAAATAATTTAAGCTCCATGAACGCGACCAAATTTCTGATTTTTTAAAGTTTGGAAAAATACGACGAAAAAGATTTTTGAAATTTTTTCATAATACCAAAAAGTAATGAGCTACAATTTATTCAAATACAATAATGTTTTGCAGAAATATAATCTTTAAATTTTTTTTAAATGTTTCAATTATTTATATTTTCCTTCATTTTTTTAAGGACTGTGTATTTTTAAAATTTACTGTAATATTGAGATAAATTTTTCAATAAATATTTTGGCAGTTATCAAATAAATTACAAAATATTGAGTAAAAAAAATGTTTTTGGCTTGAAGACGTTTAAAAATTATTCTAATACGATTTTTCGTCAATCGTTTGAAAATATATTTCAATACAATTGAACATTTTTGAAAATTTAATGATCCTATAATATTAAGACATATTTTTAATTAGAATTAAATATGACAACATCCATGGCTAATTGGAAAAAAAATTGTGCATGTCAGCTCCGACGTGCGACTGGAGTTTACTCCTTAAGTACGATTATATTGGAATGTATAAAATGGGTAACACTTTATATAAATGCAAAAAAAATGAAATTCGTGAAAACAAATTAATTCTACATTTTATTTTCATTACAAACGTGCATATTTGACTGTACTCACCCTTTCATTAATACTCGTAATATCACTAGCATTATATTTCTCGGCAATAGCGTCCCAAGCGTTTTTTTCATCTTCACACTTGTTCGGTTGGTGCGTTTATTTTGAATTACATCTTTGTAAGGGACCAATATCTGTAAAAATAGCCTTTTCTCTGTGTTCACATACTTTATTTTTATTGTATTCATTTTACTACTTTGCTGTTAAACGCAATACTTTCAGCCAAAAAGAAACGACACTGTCAATAAATAACTCGATATGTCAAGATATCCCTGAAATTAGCTAACGATTGATGCGCAGGCGAAAGAAATGAATCAAAACATAAATCTTCGATCGGCTAATCTTTGATTTTTCAAACTCGATTATTATTAGTTTAATATGCGTTTTTTGAACCGTCGGAGACATAATAATACAATTCATATAAATCTAGATTTACGTAATCGCGATTTAATCTGGTTTTATGTTTTGTCTATTAATACGAGCCCATGTGTATCAAACTCCATCTTCGCGTTTACGCCCTAAGAAAATGCCAAATATTGATATTTCATTCTAAAGCTGCGCAGAAATGTTGCGCAGAGAGGTCGTCTAACATTTACTCTTTTTTTAACGCTCTGAACTTTTGATTTTACTCCTCATGAAACTTCGTACCGGGAGTAAACTCCAAAAAAATTATCAAGGTTATAAAGCAAAATAAAATTTGAACCTAGCGTTTATCGGTATAATACTCGCAGTACGTGAAACAGAATATTGGCTCTATAGCTGAAATAAATTCTAAAATATAATCACACATAGAAATTGCTCGTATCGATATTATACAATTAAATAAATTGATATCATGTGAACGTCAATAATGTCTTACGAATATCAATTGTAGATGCTACTCTTTACATCCGAAAAAAATATTAGTTTCTAAAATTAAGTTTAAAAATACTCTAAATATTGTAACTGAAGACATAAAATATTCAATAACAATAAGTATTACTTAGTAACAGGCTTTTCAAATGTATAAAAATAACTTCGACAAACTTACTACATCTTTTTATTGCTATAGGTAAGCTTTTACTTTTCTTTATTTTATATTCATTTTTCTTAATGGTGGATGACCATAATCCTATTATCTTTTAAGTATCGTTTAAAAACTTAAACTTATATTTATGTATAGTTTATGTTTTGGCTTAGGACACATTTTATTTCTCCTAATACAATCTTTTAAATAATAAAAAATATATGTATAAATGTTCATATACCACTTATTATATATACCAAAACAAAATCCAGTTACGCAAATCTTTTGCATCGAACATAATGTAAATATATTTTATCGACATAGACAGCCCCGGAACGTTATAGCTGCATATATAGCTATTCGAAATTGCACAGGCGAGGACACTAAGCAAATAAGCTGCGTCGAGCGAACGCCATACGCGGCAACCATTGGTGACCGGCCCTTCAGCCGCACTATCGTTATATAACATTTTTATTCATACATACACATGATTTACGAAGATTGGGTCGCGTCACTCATCGAATGTTGATAAAAAATGATTTAATGCGCTTCTCGCAAGCAGACGGTCGTACAAAAATCCATATTCATAAAAAAGAGGAGAGGAAATCGTTTATTTTTATATACAAAGATATTTCATGGTCGCGGCGGCACACCGTATCGTCATTTATCCGCTAACGTAGCAATCATTCTTATTATTTACGAATGAGTCGGAGGGTACGCCAACAGATGTTTACTTTACACGCCTTATGTGCTTGAGGTGGGAGCAGGGCCTAAATCCCGCAATTATATCCCATCTGGGGGCATACTTCCGAGGGCGTCTCGGCGGATTAGGCACTGTGCGAAAACGGACCGAGATTCGGAGTAAAAATACAATTTAAAACGATTGTTTTGAGGATCGTTAGGGACGTTTGCATTTTAAATTTACGTGCATGCATGTAGCACGCAGGTTTAAAAGAAGTTTGTTCTTACAGATGCGATTCTTGAAATTGAATTGTCAATCATGTTTTACATTATACTAAGATACATTTTTTATTTCTTTATTTTTCTGTAGTAATTCTAACCTAACACAAAATTAAAAATAAGTCGAACAACCCAGAGGAAAAATAAAAGAAAATAATATACTGTACAGGGTAAAAGGATCCAAATACACATCATACTGAATATAAAAAAAAACTAAAAAATACAAGTGTTGTATGAACCATCCAATTACTTTATAATAGTCTATAAATTTCTCAAAGGAAAATTTCTTAGGAATCACGAGCGGCTTCTGAGGCTTGTCCGCGATTTAGAAAATAGTGAATATTTTCTTAATTGCATATAAGACTTTCCAACAAAAACAATATAGAAATAATACTAAACCCGACAAATATGGTTTGTAAACATAACTAAGATATATATCGTACATAACTAAGATATATTACGGGCCAAAATGTAATTATCTCATTCCTTACAGCTTCTTTAATCATAATTTAGCATTTTAAAATTTAAAGAAAAGTATGTTTTATGATCTGTAGGTAGCGTGATTTCGTGAGAGCTCTTAACTATTTATAAATTATATAATTTTTAATGTTTTGACCCAGTCAACTATTTACAATGTTTTGTGGAAACCAAAACATATTTTAAACTCACAATAGAGTGACAAGATACCCGGGTACCTCTTTGTGTCTTGTATGACAATGAAAAAAGTATTTATAATTTCGTACAAAAATGAAATAATAAACATTTGTTATGATGTTTTATTTCTACAAAAATTACGAATTCTTTGTTTATGCAGAATTAGCACAGCTCTCGAAGCAGGTGTTACATGTTGGACGAGTTACTGCATGTTCATCACAAACTGGTTTTCTACAGTTAGTGCAAGCTTTTCGTGTTTTTCTTTGCTTGCGTTTGAGTTCTCTGCATATGTAGCAACATCCAATGACTGCAACACGTCCTGTAGAATCTCGTCTAGTCTGATTTATAGAAGTTGTAGATCAAGAAGGAATCGAAAACCTTAGCTCTTGGTCAAGCACGTCGTGCATTGCAGATGTCACATGTAATTTTGATGTCACAATGCAATTTTTTGATCTTTTTTCTATATTTTTACCACACAGTGGTAGACTCAATGATTTCAAAAACTTTCTACGTCTGTCACTCGAGACAAATTGTGGGTTATGTTCCATGTAAATGATATATGCTGCCAAAGCTGCAATGTCAATGATATTGTAAAAAAGTGCTAAAGGCCACCGATTCATTCTGCGTTTTACGGTATATTCTGCTAACAGATTATTCATATTGTGCACTCCACTTTTGGTTTTATTATAATATAAAATTAGTTCTGGCTTGGCAGTTTCCTTTTCACTTTCAATAACGGGTGACATGTGCATTGATGACAACATTATTACTGTTTTATTCTTTTTAGGTACGTAGAAGTACACAGTTGCTTCTTTGCTAAAGGCGAAGTTAGAACAATAAATCACCCTCTCTTTGTGTGCTTGCATATTTGCAGGAAGAAACCGTTTATTTTTTTTTACCGTTCCAACTAGTGTCATATTCCACGAATTCAATGAATGAGCAAGTTGAAGAGACGTAAAAAAATTATCCGTAGTTACATTCAGTCCTGAATTTTTATATTTAGCCACGAGATTTAATACACTCCAACATTTGTTTGACGATTGCCATCACTTGACTTTCCTGTAAATATTTGTCCATTTAAGGGGTAGAAATTATTTTCATCACAAGCCCAAAATATTTTATGTCATACTTTTCAGGTTTTGATATTTACGTTCGTCAACGGTAATACATTCACGAGGCTTGTACATTTTATTCAAATTTGAGATGAACATAATCCAAATATCTCGTATAGCGGTTGCTTTATCAGCTAACACACGTTCAGGGCGCGTTACATCATTATCAAACCTTATGAAGGGTAACATAATTTTGAATATATCATGGGACATCGCAGCCCGAAATAATGGTAAGTTACTGGATTTCCACAGTTCAGTCAAATGCTTTTTATTAGATCTAACTAAAGATTAGAATGCCAAAAAATGCATCCAATTATTGTTCTGTGAATGGTTTGAATATTTCTTGTTTCGGTCCCTTGCTAATATCAGGGTAATTTTCCATCAGTTTATTATTGTATGCTTCAGTAATCTTAGTCCCTTTCCGATTAGTTTCTTTCAAGATTATGTCACACATTTCATTCGACAATATATTTTTAAATATTTCCATTTGATCGTAAAGTTTACTGGAAGATGCAACCCTGCCCCGTTGACGAATAATGTTTCGACTACTAGTTTACACGCATTAGTAAAATTACCTTTTACAAATTACCGTTTTCAAATTACCTTTTTTAGACGAAATGCGTTAGTGTGACATACACAGTAATAAGTTTGTTTTATTATAGTAGACGAACGATAATACGGGAATCGAAGTATATATATATATATATATATATATATATATATATATATATATATAACAGTAATTTAGTGGTGCAGACAGTATTTTAAGATAAAACGATAATTCAGGAAATGGTGTTCTTAAATATACCCTTATATGAAAATAATTTTTTTTTTAAATAGTGGCGTATAATTAAAGAACTACGTATATAAATTATAAATGAATAAAAAGTAACTACTCTCAGGAGTGACACAGGTAATTAATGTTATTATCATGCCAATCATCATTCATAATTCCAGTTAAATTAAGGAAAATGAGTTTCAAAATTCATTTTATTTAGTTAAAAGGATAACACTCATTGAATTAAGGAGACGATTAGCGTAATATTTTGATCTGCAGCTAAAAATCTCAGTTTAATAATTTCAATCGGTGTATTGACTTCCCAGTGATTGACAAAATGCACATACTGTTGGCGGAGTGCTCCATATATTAAAATTTACTATAAATATTAACTTTATTCGAGAGTATTTTATAACAACAATATGATCAATTAACAAAATAGGTTATTAACCAAGAATATCCCAAGTTTTATTTAACGTGCCATAATGCCGATCTATGAGTCGCGAAGCAAAAAAATACTTTATAATAAAATATTTCATTCACTCAGCAACAAAGTTAAATGGTGTAGTGTAAAAAAGCAAAAGTACGATTATCAGTATTACGTATTTAATCAGAGCTCCTCTGTGATATTGTTAGTCATATGTCTCAAAGAGAGGAATTAAACAGAGCACAAAAGGAATCCTGTGTATGCTCAATAGATATCATTGTTATCATTTAAGGATTGTCAAATTGAAAGCTTGGCTAATGGAGAAAACACTATCATCAGATGAGGAATTTTTTTAAATTTAATGACTTTTCTATTCCAGATATTTTAAGTACCGGCGTTACCCCTTTCTTTTAACAATACAAGCATTTCAGCGATCCAAAATAATAATATTGAAAAAAGAGCTTTCCATGCATCAATAGCGTGTCGATATTTACAGGACATGTTATTTTCAGTTGTTGCGTATTTATCGTTATTTAATATTTTATATATATATTTTATAATAGTTAACAACAGTCAGTTACACGTTTCGTCAACAGTACTTTACACGTTTCGTCTGGGTCACGGTGCAGACTGCCACAAATAATACATGTCATGCAGTTGGCGAGTCCACGGTATCTTACGCGACGGCAAGATTTGGTTCAGAAAGAAAATGAGGACTACGATCTTGAGGACGAACCTCGTACTGGACATCCTGTTGAAATGGACATTCAACGATTACAACGCCTAATTGAAGAGGGACCTCGACTGACGATCCTTCAATTGGCAGATGAGCCTACTGAGATGAGATACTCCAGTCATGGCAACACAGAAACACATTTGCACGAATTGGGAATAGTTACAAAATACGATGTGTGGATACTCCACGAGTTGTCATCTTATAGCCTTCAGTGACTAATATCTGTCAACAGTTATTGACATTGAAACTGAACTTCCACTAGCTGAATCAGTTAGTAAGTGGTGATGAGAAGTAAGTTACATACATTAACTAAACACGTAAATATCAAAGGATGGAGGTCGGGAAACAGGAGTTTCAGTATCCAAACCTGAAATAAGTGTCAAAAAGGTAACGCTCAGCTGTTGGTGGAGTGCCAATGAGCTTTATTTATTGGGAGTTGCTTCCAGAGGGATCTATAATTAAAGTAGATATTTACTGTGAACAAATGGATCAATTAGCTAACAAATTGAGTAGTCAACAGGATGGAATTTGTTTTTCTACATGATAATGCTAGACCACATGTTGCAAAACGTACTCGTGATAAATAAGAGGAGCGCGGCTGGGTTCTATTCACTTATCCACCATATTTGCTGGATATTGCTCCCTCTGATTATTATTTATTCAGGGCTTTAAGTAACCATTTACGTGAAAAAAATTCGACGTTAAAGAAATACTCCAAACGATCACCGGAATTTTAAAAGAAAAGCGTATTGTTACTACTAGCTACATGGCGATAAGTAGTAGATAATTATGGTGCATATTTAAATGAAATTGAGTGTAACATATACATTTTTTAATAAAAATTTTTGGCACCAAGTCGGTGTTAATAACTTATTAGCCAACCCTATATAATATTACATTATGCATTGAGGCCAGTTTCAGAAACTGGCCATATACACAGCTAATATTAAAAAAACTTTATAAAAGTTCTACTACTATTCAATGTTAAAGAACTATTTGACAAAATATAAAATACAAATTTCAAACTATTTAAATAATAACATCGACCAGATTAAAACCAAAGATATTAATTCACAAATTTTATTTCGTTAAGGTTCACTGGGGTTAATTCCCCAACGGCAAAGTATACTTTCTATAAAACAACGTATTAATTAAATGCATAGAAAATAAATAATATTTTGAAATATAATAAAATGAGCACGAATTCGCTTAATTAAAATGTATTACAAAATGCAACGGTAAAAGAGAAACTTGTCTAATTTAAACTTTTACAATGCGGTATAAAAAAGCTTCAGTACAAAATTTAATATAAGGAGATGTAGATTCAGTTAAAATACCTCCGTAATCGCAGCGGTTAATTAAATTTAAGCAGATTAAATATTTTGTTACAAATGAGTTTTCAGACTGAACACAAAATTACTTCCACCGATTAATGAAAAAGGGGATTCTAATCTAAGGTAATAACGTAACATTTCCCTGGGCGCAAAATTCCTCATAAAAAGCGTGGATTTATATCCACAAAGAAAGTTGGGAACTTTGCTGACTAATCTCTTTTATATCTAAAATATAATGACGTGCATAATATATTTAAGCGAATTAGACTACAGATACTAATTTACTACGCGCGATGTTCTGAGGAATGAAATGTAGACAAAATTAGATAGCCTTACTTACAGTCTCGTGATAATTTAGCTTAATTGCATTTTCCCTGAAATAAATTATTTTTTTCATATTTAAATTTATCAATACCCTTCTTTATTTTTTGATCGTAAAGAGACGGCGCAATGTATGGAAATAATGAGAGCTCGTGTACAAAAAAATTCATAACATTTTAAGATATGTACATTGTCAAGGGTAACTAAAATATTTTAGGTTTTTATAATTTAAATATGCATTATTTAGTTACGCTATGTTAGAAACACTAAACTATACAAATAACTTTTTTCTCCATAAAATATATGCAAACTATAACTAAACGTATTTGTGTCGTAAACTTTAAAAAAAAATTTTACATCTTTTATTTTTTATACTTTATAATGAACTTCAAAGTAAGCAAGACAGTGGCGACGGAGGTAGAGATATGAGTATACAAAAAGTCTCTTTCTGTTTAAATGGAGACTGTATTAAAGTAGTTATGGGTAAAAGCATGTTAAAAATAAATATATATAAATTGAAATTAAAAACGATTTTATATAATAGCTTATTAAAGTCAATTTATATAGAGTTTTTTAATATATTTTTATGGAAAAATAAAGAGTCTCTGTAACATTAAATTATCTGTCAAGTAAGATTAGCCCTAGCACTAAGAGGATTCAATGCATATTTAGACACAAACATATAAGGATATATAGCATTTCTATTAAACTATTTACAAATATAAATTTTTCACAATTTAAATATATTGCCCATTATATCTTTCACAATCTTAAAAAGACGATGGACAATTAAAAACTTGTAACAATAGAATAATGGCTATAGTTTTGTTGTAAAATTTATATAGATTTTTAAAAATTTTATTTTTCCGAAATTTTATTTGAGATTGAATTGGGATAGTATGAAACTGGTTTCATATATGATCATTGTATGTAGTAAATATTAATGTTTTTTATCTTCGATATAGAATATATTTTTAATCACGGACTATACCATATCTACTTTAAGGACTGATAGATTGTCAACAAATCACAAAACTGACCACCCACAGTAACAGAAAGCACTTTTATTTGGTTCGGGAGATAATCTCGATTTATAATTTTTATGTTAAGTCGATTATAATTATTATGTTCAATTGTGGTTTTGTTTGAAATATTGCCATAGCTTAATGAAATATTTTCTTACGTAAGTAACATAGAAATTTAAATACACTGTAGTCTTAATATGTCTTGAATAAAATTTCTTAATTAAATGATTGGGTTAATAATGAGAGTGATCCATTAAATATGTGAAGGAAGTATTTTTATCTGCATAACAAGCCCTTTAATATCATACTTCACACGACATACTATTTAAAAAAAATTGTTTTAAATGATTTGTTTACCTCCACTATAATTATTATATGAATTTTTAAAAAAGTTAGATGGTGCAATATATGTGGGTTAAATAAATATCTGACAGGCGTGTGAGTGATCTTATGAGGATTATGTTTTTCAGTTTGAGGTAAGGAACTCTAAAAAGGAAATTTCATGAGTGCCTAAAATATACTTTTTTGGTAGTCGAAGCTAAATACCATATAAATTATCCTGCACTAGTATATCCACATAAATAACCTGATATATATGACAAAATAACGAGTAATATTTTTGAATTTTTTAGTGAATAATATTCTGTGGAGAATTTAAAATAAACGTAAATAGGTATAGTCATTTTAATTAATAAATATCTCCAAATATCATTCAATTTCTTGTTAAAGCCACGTAAGGTAATATAAATTCAAACATTTCGGTTTATTAACTCGCACAAATAATTTTAATTATTTTCAGCTTTACACGAGTGAACTCGTGTAGATTTCTTAGAATAAATATCTTATCTTATTCAAACATGTCGTATTTAATCAATGAGATGAAACATTTTTTATAAGTTATATCCAGTTTACAAATCTTTGGCTCGGTATACTTGAAATATTTATTTACGGCACGCAATAAAAGGATGTTCACAAATACTTAATTTTATTAAAGCTTCTTCCGAACAATTTGGTCCTATATCTTCTTAAATATAATCTTTTATAATTATAGAAGGATAAAATGTTATAAGCAGGAATATATAACTTATAGGACTGAAGCTAGCCAGTTAAATATAATGTGCCAAAAAAATCCAAGAACTAGAGAAATCCGTATGGTGAGCTTGAAGTTTCGGATCAATAAATTTATATCTACGCTTTCAAGACATTTTTACCATCATTTTCACAGAAAAACAAATAAAATATAAAACTGTTTACTACGCAATAATCTTTAAATAAAGTCATATATTGAAGTGAAAAAAAATATTTTGCTGGGATTAAAATAAATTTCTATACTTTAACCCATATGAATATGAGAAATTGCGAAAGTACAAAACTTAATAGATTTGCAGGTAGCAAATATTAAGGTTTTTAATAAAATATTAATTGTAAACAAAGAAAGTTTCAGTCGCTATTGTTTTGTGGCTAAACTATGCAAATTCTGTTAATAAATGTAACGTTGAGTAAATATAGAATTTGCATTTTTTTTTCACCATAAATGGTTATAGATAAAATAGTTCTAAAGGTAAAGAAAAATATAAATAAACTAGTTATATTGTAATACAGGGTGTCCAGTGGCAGATTTCAAAGTTTGAACAAACATAGTTTCTGAACGCAACACATAAGGGGGGCGCGGGGGGCGTCGTTAGAAGCGCAAGCGGTGCGGATGTTTTAGTAGCCATGGAACAGTGGAGTGGAGAGCACCACGCTTTTGCCGTCGAGGCGTACATTTCGAGTGGATTTTCGCTGTCTATACCACGCCGTCGATTTAATAATCGTTACAGTATTCGTCGATTACGTGATGGACCATCGATCGACCTCATTCAGTCATAGGTTCAGAGCTACAGGATCAACATTAAATAGGCCCAGGCCAGGAGCTACACCATTGGTAGCCACGGATGAAAATGTCGAGCGTGTTATGGTTTCTGTCGTTGAAAATCCCCGTTTATCACTGCGTACACGTTCATCGATATTGGGAATTCCGAAATCAACTTTACAGATAATAATGCAAAAAAAGCTCAAGTGCCATCCATATGAAATTCAAATTTTTCAAGATTTACACGATTCTGACTTTGAATTAAAAAAAACTTACGCGGAGGTGATGTTGTTGAGATTTCATACTGCTACCCGGATGGGCAACATATTCTTTAGTGACGAAGCTCACTTTCACATTGGAGGATATGTGAATATGCAGAACTTTCGTTACTGGGATGTCCACAACCCAAGACAAATGTATCAAGAGCCTTTACATAAGCCTAAAGTAACAGTCTGGTGTGCCATGTCTGCATCTGCAATCATAGGGCCTTATTTCTTTGAAAATCAACGTGGCCAAACTGTAACTGTGAATTCAGAGAGATATGCCCAGATGTTAAATTACTTTTTCAGAGTAGAACTACAGAATAGTCCATCCTTCAACCAAAACACATGGTTCCAGCAGGACGGGGCCACAGCTCACACTGCTAATGTGTCCATGAATGCAGTGCGGCAGTTATTTCCAGAAAAAAACATGTCCCGAAACGGTACCGTACCGTGGCCACCTAGGTCACCCGATTTAAGCCCATGTGACTTTTTCTTATGGGGATACTTAAAATCCGTTCTTTAAAAAATAAAATCCGAGCACTATGACACAACTTAAAGAAAATATTCGAGCCGAAGTCGTTTTTGAAAACACGCGAGCTAGACTCGAAGAGTGTGTCAGACTCGATGGCCGCCATTTGGAAAACGTGGTTTTTAAAAAATTAAATCTGCATTTGTTGTTATAAAGTTAAAATAAACCTATTATGTATTAGAGGTGTAGTTTTTTTTACAATTGTTCAAACATTGAAATCTGCCACTGGACACCTTTATTTGTAATATCTAATTGGCACCATTATCACAAGCTACGATCTCATTAATTACTATTTTTGTATATCTAAGACCTACCAAAAAGCGCGATTATTTTCTCTAAAAACACTATATTCGAGTTTCGCTTACAATAGCAGCATCATGTTTTAAAAATACATTAGTCTGAAATCTGATGAATCTGACTTTCGCAAAGTTTAGACAGTATGTACTGTTAAATATGAACAAATATACTTTTAATATAAGATTTAAACTATGTAATCAATCTTAACTATAATTTAAAATATACCAATTTAAATTAATCAATTACAAAAGTTATTACCCGCTTTTAATAAATTACCTTTCTTTACTTTCGAATACCTATATATGTATATATATATATATGTGTATATATATATATATATATGTGTATATATATATATATTTATATATATATATATATATATATATATATATATATATATATATATATATATATATATATATAAACATATACATATACATAGGAAATTCATATGGATATTTTTCACCTCAAATAATTTTTTTTAAACCTCCCTTAATAATAGTTAATATTATTTAAACATTGGCAGTGTTTCTTGAGATTGCAATTTTCGAGGAAGAATATTTAAAGAGGAAGAAATTTTTTAGAAACATTATTCAAGAATATATAAAAATTATTTTAATTATTATTCTTTAGTCAAACTTTAATTTTGGAGCCATACCTCACTATTAAATTACTCTTAATTTTTTTTAATTTGAGGTACATTGTTAAATGTACCTCAAATAAAAAAATGTATATACACGTTTTGGGTATTAATGAAACATTATTCTAAAAATCAACAGCAAATAGTAATTTAAACACATGAAGACCCCAATCTCCTGAGGTGTGCGAGATAAAAAATTAATAAAACGAGCAAAAACTAATACAAATTCCGCATATGATTTCATAACGAAACCGCGCAATGGGAAATTCAATATCATTTTTATCTAACGGGCGTCTTCGGCTTGAAATTTCAATATGGGTACGCTTCACGCAGGAATGCTAGATTCTGATAATGAAAGTGGTACATACCGTTTGTGGAAAGTAAATTGCTACATTTTTGCAGGATACTCTTAGATGATTAGATATTATAAAAGATTCAGACAAGAAAAAGGACGGTAACTAAATAAAAGGACGGTAACTACCGGGTACAGCATCCATATCTTGGAAGCTTGATGTATTTTTTCACCAGTCGGAAGGGCGCTTTTCCTGTGTATTTGAATTTTTTACACGAGTCTATCTTATATAAAAGCAGATATTGTAAATATGATTCCTATTTCACATATTTATAGGCTAAATGAATACAAACAGTTTTATATGAAGCTTTTCACGACTTTAATATGAAACTTACCTTGTTGAGATCATGTAGTATTCCCCTGGAAAATATTTTATGAATGCTATTTTCAGGAATTTAATTGTTTAGCGCATAAAACGGCGAACTGTTTGTAATTTGAATCTCAATCCCTATTTTGGGTATGTATTAGTTTCAACAAATACAATTTCGATTTTCGTAACGGCGCTTTTTGTTTTTTGTAATATTATTAAAATTACAGATATGATTATTCTACGTAAATATTAAAATTTTGAAACAGATTAAATTTGAGTCCTCAATATAAAAAAAACATACAAGTTCTAATGTTTAAACAGAATATATTTTTTACTTGACAATATTTGATTAAAAGAATCACAGGAACCGTTATTAATTGCTGGAACTATTATTTTAAAATTGAAGCAAATGCGTCCATTAAGTTAAAGATAGTCATTCTCCTTCTTTCCTGATAATAAATAACAAACCCTTGTAACGTCCTTACGACAACGATGTTAGCATGTTTATAGTATATAAAGCTACCTTCCTATAACAAGCTAACAGATATGGATTTCTACCACTGTGTTTTACCGATTTTTTTTCTTACGAGTTTATATATACACATTTGGATTAGCATTAACGTGGTTGCTTAAACAAAAAGAAGGTATCAAAATAAGGGCACATTAATTTAATAACTTTTAAAATCGCGAAAAATCTTTAATTACAGGGCTAATTAAATATTGTAAAATGATTTATTACTATTAGCAAATTAGAAACAGAGCAATATTATATTAGATATATATATATATATATATATATATATATATATATATATATGTGTGTGTGTGTATATATATATATATATATATATATATATATATATATATCGTACATACTATATATATTAACATGTGTGCATGTTTCGTGCAATAAATAGTTTTAAATTCTATAATTTAAAAAATGCATACTTATAACATCAATATTTTTCATGAAAAAATGGTATATGCTGAATACGGCACGAAGAAACCAATAAATTAAAATAAAAACAATTTTCACTGTTTTGATTGCCTCAGTAATGCACGATTAATAATCTACAGATATAACGCGAAGGCAGAATGTCCTATAACCGCTAAACGTCAGAAGTCTATTGTTGTTCCGGACTGAGAAACGAGGTAGTAAAGAGGACGAAGAGAGGTGGTAGACAAATTGACATATTTTATTACTTAGTATCAAAGAATTTAAATTTAAATTTAGCGAGTTAATATCCTGGTCTACAAATGTAACATTGAATTTAAACTTCGATTTATAATTTATGAAATTGTTGAGAAGTGAAGAGGGTCATTATTTACGTTTTCTTTGCACTCCAAGTGATTTATGGAATACAATAATTCATGTTACCTTGTTTCAAAAGCCTGTGTAGACTTGAAGTACCTAAGAATGAGTTTGGTAGATTTGAAGATAATTAATAAATTATTATTTATTGTATTCCAGCAATGTTACATACCAACGTCGTCAACGTAATCAAATATATCGATATCATATACATATATAATATATGTAGTTTTGTTTTACTTATTACGATTATGAAAATATGGCGCAGAAAAATTTATAAGTTATTAACTTTATTAGATCATATTTCTATTTAATGACAGGCTTAAGAGAAAAATTAAATTATTTAACAGAAATAAATAATTATCCTTTTTGTACTAAAATATAAAACTGACTTATTCATTTTCAAATGTAGATAAACGTACATTAACATACGGGCTAAACACGTAAACATATTCAATCTCATCACAGTAACAATAATAATAAAAATGAGAACACGAAAAGCAAACAAGTATATCATGTACTATCCTATGATGAAATCTTAGTTCGTACAAAAAATTGGTAGTAAAGTAGGATGTTTTCTTTGCCGGGAACTTTGAATAAACAACATCCCTAAGTGATTGATTTCGCTGCTGAAAGTTTCATGGATATTACTTATACAGTGTTATAATTCTGGGGTACGTACCTTACGATTACATTACTATTACTTTATTAGTGTTTGCTGACTTGAGAAAATACGCGTCTCTGGAAAATGAAAGAAGTAAACCTCTGGGGTATAAATAATAATAATAATACTTTCTAATGTAACCTACATTAGAAAGTATTATTATTACTATTATTATAAATAATAATAATAGTAATAATAATACTTTCTAATGTAGGTTACATTAGAAAGTATTATTATTTACATATAATGGGTTTTGATCTACATATTTTTTGCAATAATTTGTTTAATATTTATATAACTCATATACGATGATAATGTTTATTTCTTAAACCAATGTACTTGGTACGTTACTACTAGCGCACTAATATCGGGCCTGCCTCGATGTAATTATTTTACATGGTAAATTTTTGTTTCCATCAAAATAAAATCCACCATGTTATTAGTAAAATGTTGACTTTTTGTTAGTTACATAATAATTACGGCAAAATTTTATTTTTATAAATTGTTTGCTAGTTGGTGTGTTTGGACACTATTAGCTACACGATGGTGAGAGGATCATATAGATTTTGTACAATTTTCATGCCAATCTTAAAAAAAACAAACATTACAACAAAAGTTTTGTTGGAATGTTTGTTTTCCTCCAACAAAACTTTGTCCTTTTCTGATCTGTAATAATTGGCAATATATGCTGATGACTTTTTTTAGGTGTATTTCTGCTTTTAACATTTTCATGCATAATTTTAGTTAAGCTATAAAAGTTTACAGTTTAACTCAATAGATCTGGCATACTTTAATTTCCTTCATTTAAATACTCGTCGCTCATAACCTATATATAACAATATTTCTCATTAACCAGATGTGTTGCATACCCTACGGCTATCTAGGCAGCAAAAATTAATCGAGGCAAAAGTTTCATCTCAATTGGATAAGCCGTTAAAGTACCGAACTGTAAAAAAATAATAAATAAAAATTTAAAAACAAAATTAGTGCGATGGCAAAATCGTACAGAAAAATTGATTTTCATTTATATTTCTAATAACTGATGCCATGTTGCGTATTTCCGTTGGCCACTTTTCATTTTAATATTCGGTTTGATAATAATAAACAAATGAAAATATGTTTGTGATGTCCCTAGTTACTCCAATATACACTTTTATATAATCCTAAGCAGTAAATTAAATAGGTAAAAGCAAAATGGGGGCAAGACTTGGAGCAAATATTGACATGTGACTTGCAAGGCACACGGCGACCCCGTTTCCGGACTTGTTATTGTCTAAGTTCCTGTTACATTATGAAAGCTTGTGAGTTAATATCCACCCACTTCCGGGTCTGTTTGTAAAAATAAAGTATTCATAGAGTTATTACGACATGAGACCTGTGTATACTTTCCTGTAGCAAAACGTCGGATAACTTGATATGTTTGCTGTTTGGATCATGGTGAAAGTTGAGTTTTGCGTTCGGACACAGATAAATTTATTTGAATTTTAAATAATCTATCTCAAGTATTTATCGTAGTATTTATTTTTTACTTATTCCCATATTTATCTAATATATAAAGATAAAATTTTATTTTCATGTAAACACAAAATTATATTTAAAATTAACTTTAATACCCAATAATTGCCGTAAATCTATTACAGTAATTTCTTGTAATACTTACATAATATACAATTAATAAAGGTGTCTGGAGTAAATTGCATGAAGACGAAATTAAGCAAATGAGTGTTTCAGATGCAACATATAAATACGTTTTATTAGCAACGTATTTTGAATAGCAGGATCAGACATATTTAGTCTCTTTATAATTGTCCACCCACATCACAAAGGCTTCTAAGTTTGCATGAATTGATCATCAATAGTGTAGATTATTTTTGTTATTTCAGGGTTGGTTTAAAAATAGACTTATTGACTTATTTACGTAATATTTATTATGGAGGTAAGAATAAGCATTGGAGAGGGTATGAAACATATTTTACATGGAAGCCTAACTTGATGCAGAAAATTGTGAAGGGATGAAGGAAAATACAAAGTCATGTAAGGAAATTTATAATATTAGCATATAGTCAATAGAGTATTCAGTTGAGTAAGAGACATAGTTGCCCATACAATAATTTGTGCTACTTTTAGTAGAATATCGTAAAAATGAATTGAATACTTACTAAATATAAATCTTTCTATTAAGGGATCCCGTGAACAAAGGATCGGTCGGGTTCTTTCACAATTCGAAATGGTTACGTGGGAGCAAGATGCGAAATTGGTGTGTAATTAACGACTTTAAATATTTTTGGAAACAGATGGTTAATTTTAAGCAATTTTAGAGTTTAAATATCTTGAAAATAGATTGAAGCTTACTTCAATGAAATTTTTGAAAAACGGGCGTTTTTGACTTATTAAATTAAACGGCTTCGCAAAATATCTCAATATTGGAAGGACTAAGTTTTCTTAAATTTCGTCATGATAAGGAATTAAAATATTTTGGTATAAATATTTAAATGTTTTTCATCTACCTATTCGTATGTCAAACTTCGTCATCTTTTAAATCAATGAGAATATATACATATAAACAGAGTTTACTTTTAATATAATCTAAGTGCGCCTTTTCTGACAATATCGATGCTATCAATATTTTTTAAAAAGAAATACAGTGAGAAAATATTCTGCTAGAAAGTAATATAGAGACTATGGAAATATCGATGTAGTGGGTATTGTATAAGACAAATAATTTAATACCATTGCAGTCGAATAACAAATGTTAAAAATTAAAAATCATAAAAAAAAACGATTGACAGCCTGATAAAACCGGATACAGTTTGTAAATATTTACTGTAAATAAATTATTTATTCCTGGACTGTGATTTTAATATTGATTGGTTTTTAGCAATTGATTTAATACCACAAACAAAAAATATTCATTACGTTTAATGAACTCAAAATCAAAATTTATAATGGCCATAAGATTATGTATAATGTTATTGCCCGGAAATTAATGTAATAAACAATTTACATAAAAGAGATATTCAGTACAGAAACAGAATCACATATTTTGCGTTAAAATTAAAGATCCTAAAATCAAGTATCCTAAATACGTCACAAAATTAAAAATCCTAAAATTAAGTATCCTAAATACGTCACAAAATATTTCATTAATTTCAAATGACGGTTAATTATTTAGTGATAATATGTCCTGCAAACATTAAATAAAAGTAGACTTGCTTATAATTTTGAAATTCATATGTCTCTGCGTCACATTTTTTGCACTTTTTTGACGGCACATTCATCTATTCTCTAAGAAATGTGAATATACATAACGAATAGAAGCTATTGTCTAAGTCGACTGACTAAGTCGACTGACGTTAAAATTGTCTAAGTCGGTAGGTAGGTAGTATTTGTCTAAGTCGACTGACGTTAAAATTGCGAGTGGATATGATGTGCGTTTGCTTACAAATATTATGTTAAAAGATAACTCTCTACACCAATTGTATGGATACTTACTCCTCATATTGTGGCTACCATTACATATTTATCTGGGAATACTCTAAATCCTCTCATAACCTCTCATGCAACTATATGTAATACTAGTATAATAAAGTGGTTTTACGTTTCGAGAAGGTATTGAGGTATAATATTATTCGTCATATGTCACACTCAATTTTTATAAATAAAACCATTGCATTCTCACTATTCAAAATAGTCCGCTCACTGTTTATGAATTCTTAATTTGTAGTCTGAGCAGTTTTATTGTCTTGATATATAGAGTACCGTTGACTTTTACGATTTGAAAAATGCATAACTTTTTGAATTTTGGTCTGTTGGACTATTTAAATATTCGAGTAAAGTCGGTGTTAAAATCATCAGCGTTTTTATTTAAAAAAAATGCAAGTTAAATAAAAGAATTAATATTGAAAAAATGTAACCATATTACAGGCTTTACTTATTTATCGCTAGGTTAGTAACGTTTTATGTCATCTTCTCATAAGGTGTTTATAACTACTTATTTGTAAATGCTATTTGTAATCCGTTAAAAGTGTCATGATCCATTATATCAGTTTATTTTTGTTTTTGTTTGAAAAAATTATTTTGTCGCCATTTAGTTCATATCTTGCAATGATAATTAATAAACCGCAAGGCATAAACTATGCATTAGGCATGAACTAACAAAGTATATAATTTTCTTATGGTAAACTTTATGTGCCATGCTCACGAGTGAGCTCAGGCAACGATTTATTTACCTTAACTGAAAACAATAGCACTGCGTCAATAATTCGTAGAGAATAGCTTTCGTAATTTACAATTTTCAGTGAGAAATTTTGACATTTATATTCGGTACTTGTTAATATCCAAACCGACGCAAAGAACTAAACTAAAAAACGTTTTAAATTTGAAAATATAAATATATCTGAAATTACGAAATTGAATTTAAAATTTGCTTTGTTAGTTACATGATATTTTAGGTAATAAAAGTACAAAGTGGCCAACAGGCCTGAAAAAAGGAATTTTAATCAAGCAGTGACATTGTATGTAATAAAGAGGAATCATGAAAAGGGTATTAGCGTTAGGTAATTTAGAACCTCAATTGTATTGCAAGTCTGAAATCAACATGAATGAAGTCGCCGAGAGTAAGAGCATGTAAATAAATGAAACAGATAGAAAATTTAACCATATTTTCGTATTTTTGTTCGCATCATAATTTACCAATATCTTAAGAAAATAAAATGAAATCAGTTTCCGGAAAGAAAAATTTATAAACAAGATTTACTTTACTAATATCAGCGATGAAGTATAGTTTTTTATAAATTAAAAACATGTATGTTTCAGACAATATTGTTTTCACATAAAAGTAAATTTTCACATTGCCTGAGAGTAATATAAAAGAGCATAAAGTAAAATGGGCTAATTTAAATAATAAACTATTATTAAAATTAGCACATATTAAAATATTTCTTATGTTTCTATACAATGTATCATATAATTTGTATTGTGAAATGAAAAAAAGGTCATTGCATTTTTATTTTAAATTCATATTAAAAGTAACTGAACATTTTGTGTAAGACACATACGAAGTTAAATCTTAAACTTGAATTATTGATTAATAGAGGGTGCTGTTTAAAACGGTAAAACTATGTTTGAAAGTATGTTTCGTAATGTCGCGTGCTGTATATTTCAAAACTAGATAACAAAATGTATATAAATATGGTATAGATATTTCTAATTTGTTGAAAAAAAAATATCCAAAAAAAAAACTTTTAACTGACGAATAAAGCGAACTGATTCAAATGTTATTAGAGGATCTGCACAATACTGCGACTATTTTACAAGATTTGTATTTTTTATATTTTAATTTCCCAGAAAAATTCTGAAGTACGACCTACTAATGTCCATGTCTACTTGTTCATATAAGGAATTTTGTTTATGGGTGCATTATTCCTACTTAGTTATAATGATGTAAGACTCGACGACCTAATAAATAATTCAACAAATCCCTATTTAGAAAAGCTATATGAATTAAATTTACACGATAACAGATTAGTGATTACCCAATTATAAAGCCTATTTTATTATTTTTCTTTTTTCAATTTTATTTTTTTCAATATCATGTTTTTTACTACGTCACAAGCATGAATAACGAGTGTTTGTTAGAATGAATAAAAGCACTTACATATTTAAATTTAAGTAAGCTCTGTAATTTCATCCTTATGCAGAGGTTGACCTGTCAATTAACATTTGTTTCTCTCAAAGAGTAATTTCCCTCACATTTTCCTTTTATTTTACCTAATCCTCAACTAACTTAAATGTAGTTAACCAACGGGGAAAACTTGTGTTTCGTCTTTTATATTTGCTTCGTTTCAAGTTTGTTTAAATTCTCAGAAATGTCACAATTCAACGAAATCTAAACAATTATATTTCCAAGTTTAATTCGTCAATGTTGATTCATTAAACAGTAAAGCTAATAGAATTCTACAAGATATCTTATTTTCAAGTATTAATAGCTTCACTAATTTTTTTTACGTTAATGTGGCATGTCATAAATTTATTTTTAAAATTCTTTTTGTATATTCAAAAAACGTGTTAAATGCGAAAGAGATTGAATCACATTGTCATAATTTTCGTATTAAATAATATACAAGCAATAACTTATTATCGCCTTATATGAAAAAAATAATTAAATAATTCTTCTCACTCACTTAAACTTACTTTAATATACTTGAAGAATGGAAATTCCAAAAGTTCCGTAAACCATTTGATACATTTTTCAGGAGAATAATTAATGTGGTATATTTAATTGCATTTTAACGTTACATAAACAATAATTGATGAAAAAAGTTTATAGGTAGGTAAGTTGTTATATATTGTTTCCCCAATTTCAGACTTTAAATAGTTAAAACAGAAAGTATGTAAATAAATACGTTATATGTGGTACGGCATTTCGAACTATAGGAATGGAAATTATATTGACTCAGATTTTTTCTAATAATTTAACGATTTGACCACACCTTTAGAATTGTTCCTGAAAATTATAATATAATTTTTTTCAAGTACTCCCGAAAAAATCGAGAGAAAAAGATTTTTTGCTTGAGGCAAGTTAGGTTTATCAATTAGATTCAAGCAAATGTTCACAAAATGATGATTACAGTTTAAAAACTATGACCACTAATCAAACTATTTTGATATTTCCTCAAAATGACAAATTATCACAACAAATGAAAATCTATTACTGCCAAAAACATTAAAAGAGTTTATAAGTAATAACACAGGATTCAATTTGATTATTGCTATGGTCTTTATATACACACAGATGTTTTCTTTTTATTAGATACATGGATATTTAACTTAAAATAGTTTAACTGTTCACTGTAATACATGATTCAAACCCTTGAATGCGGCAATGGCAAAGCCGATATTAGTTATCAATCTCCCGTAAATTATTAACTGAAAAGCTTCGTATGTACTAAAATATTAAGCTATAAGAGATATAAGTCCCCTATAATATATAAATTAAGTCCCTACATTTAAATATTAATAACATCAGACTGAATTTTAAGTGTATTCTAAAAGCAAATATCAAAGTTTGATTTTATCGACTACTTTTTGAAACGAAGTTTTTTTACGCCGTTTACAGTAGAACGAATTGGCAGATGGTCACGTAAGGAAAAAGCATTATGCCTCTACCAGGCGACCTTGCCCTCTCTTTCTCACTGCATCTTTTCTCTCTGTCTCTTTCTATTATATACGGTTGTATGTGGGTGAGCGTGTGTTCGTCCGAGTATTCATTAGAGCAGCTAGCATTGTACGCGGTCAGCTGTAAACCTCAACTCTAAACATGTGTAAATATAATTTAAACGTATTTATATTGACATTTACAACAGTGAAAATGCCCAATAACAATTACCTTGCAATAAGATTTGTCTCTCATGTGAAATGCAGATCATATTGATGTCAAATGTCAACGTAATTTTTTTCTACTGGGTTTCTATTGTAAGCCAGTAATCTGCCAGACCGTTTCCAATTCAGTATGTATTTATTTGCATTGTAAATTATTACTTTATCTCTTATTGACCACTTAAAATTGATAAATTACTTGCCGAACATTTATTTGGGCAAGTTCGTTTATTTTCATTATTCCTTTGTCATATATTAAATACTTAAAATTAATAAATTACAATCAATTGTCAGCATATTCATTTATTTTCATTGTTATTTAAACTTTATTTAGATTGTTTGAGGAAATAAAAAAAAATAATTTTTAGAATAATAGGATTTCATATTAAAACTAATTTTAAATTAAATACGATTAAAATTAAAATATTTTTATTTTAATTATTTAAAAATTTAATTAAATTTTATTATTCCACCAACTTATTTTTTTCTAAAGTTAATTTTCTTTTATTAAATCATTGAAATTATATTTAAAGTTAATTTTAAGTTTAAACTGAACTATTTTCATTTTAATAATTTCAAAAATAAATTAAATTTAAGATTAATTTTAACATTAAATTTTATTATTTTAAAAATTTCATATTTTCTCATTATATTATTTTAAAACTAATTTATTAAATAAACAATATTTAAAGTTAATTTAAGTTTAAATTTAATGATTTTAAAAATTAGAATTTTATTATTTATATTTTTTTAACGTTAGTTATTCTAATTTTTTTAATAAATCAAATTTAAAATTACTTTTACAATTAAATTTAGTAATATCAAAAATTAAACCTTGTTTATTTTAATTTTAATTATTTTATTTTATATTTAAATATTTCAAAGATTTAAATGAATATAATAGATTGTTAAATTTACTGAAACAATCTAAATAAAGTTAAATTAATTAATGAAAATAAATGAAATTGCGGAAATTTTTTTGTAATTCATAAATTGTTAATATTTAATATAAATTTACATATAATATAAATTTAATACATAATATATAGCGAAAGGAACTTCGTTCCAACTGGGTATTCCACGACACCTACCGTTAATTTTTTATTTTATGAAAGCTTGCATATGCTTTTTATTCTATAAAGGATTGCATATGCCTACGAAATATTGCATTTAAACTTTATTTTTCCCAGCAAATTAAATAACCCTGCTTCACCACCCTTTTAAACTATGAAAAAAATTGTGTACGTTTTCCATGCCTAAACAAAAATATTGCATTTAAACTTCATTTTTCGCAGAAATTTAAGTTACCTCGCTTCACCAGTCTTTTAAACTATCAACGCTATCGCATCTCTACATAGAAAATCCGAATATTCTTTATGAAATACAGTATTACGTTCTTTATTCCATCAAAGGCGAACTTTTATATGTTTATACAGTAATTATAGAGAATGAAATATTTCCTAGAACTTTTATTCGATTTTTTAAATATTTCACTTTTAATGATGATCATCTATGACATAACATAAAATACTTTTTATGCCGTGATAAAATTGATCAATTTTTAGTTATTACAAAATTGACACATTTTATAAACGTAAATAAACACCAATAAACGTAAATATGTTTGTATATTTACCCAGTAAGTGGATAATATCGTCTCGGGTGAAGTTGCGGGTCAGAGTAAGTTATTTTATAAATAACATATCTAACTTCTTTATTTGCATTATAATTTAATTAAGGTTAGAATAAATTAATTCATCCATACTATTATGTAATTAACCCATCTATAATTTTCCACATTTTTTTTGCTTTGATGTGTCATTAGTGATATTCAGTCTTTTTACAGAAATGATTTACTTAATCTATTCAACACACGTTCTTTTATATTATAATGATTCTGTCATAATGTTCTTTGGAAGTCGTCAATTTGATGCGGCAATTGAATGCATCAAATTGACGACTTATTTTTCTTTTCAGATTTCTACACAGTCAACGTGACTTGATAACTTCAACAAGTTTTTATTGTCGTGTCCTGCATATTGGTTCGTGGACATCAAATTCTCACCCTCGCTCTTAAATTAAAGACAGATTTTTCTATTCAAAATCTATTTCTTTCTATTAACCTAATTGTTATTAATCTATGAATTAACTGAGCAATTATATTGTCATACACAGCCATCATCGATTAAGGTTTTATATCTCTTTCCTCAAATACTTTTAATTGAAGTGCTATTTATTCCCCGGAAAACATACTTAAATACTTCGAAAATAATTTGTTGCTTGATATTTTTTATATTTAATGATCTTTATAATCAATTACTTAATTAATAAATATTAACTTAAAAAAGGCTTTAAATGAATGAATATGTGTATATTAAATTAGATGCTTCTGTTGAATGAGGCACGTCTAATTGGAAATTCATTTGCTTAGAATTTCTTTCAAAAATCATTCTCAAAATACTGCAGTAACATATTATTATAAAGAATTTAGCTACCACTTTTGGTATGACTTGTCACGATTTTGGAAGAATCTTCTCTAGAAATATAATCTATAATGCTACGATTTCCAGAAAATTCTGCCAAAAAGCCCCATGGAATTCAAAATTATTGTGTACTTATTATTATCCATGAACATAATTAGACTAATGTTACACTAATTTATGATTACCTTGGTTAAAGCATTCAAGGAAAATGAGTCGTCTGGAAGATATTTTCTTAAAAAAAGTTTTTTTTATATTAGTTTCACAGCCTATGAAGAAATTTTTGTTTGTAAATCAATCCTGTTGAGAAGTTTGATCAAAACACTTCATTCACGGACCGCTGACAAATGTTATATTTCGTTGTCTTGAATGAATATCTATATTTAATATACACATGTTAACACATGTTTATTTTTTGTAAAGCGGAAAATTATATTTAACTTTACGGGTAGTTTAATTTTGTATTTTATTACCATTTAATTTATTGCTAGTTATTTCAGAAGAACGAGCATCCGTGGTTTAGATACAGAACAATAAAACCAATGCAAGTCACTCATGGTAGATGCTATATTATTTTATGCACACCACATTCCCTAAGACAATGATCAAAAATTAAATAGCACATGGCAAGTGTAGTCTATTTTTTAGAAATGATAAAATATTTAAATATTCTTTACAAACAATTTTATTATATTAACCCTTCAATTTAAACTGTCAAGGCCAATATGTACATGAGACCATTTTATTACATTCAAATAATAATATGCATCCTGAAAATTAAACAAGCCCAGTAATTTCATACCTGTGCAGAGCTTAACCCGTCAAATAATATATTTAATTAACATTTGTTTAAAGGATAATTATGCCCAAATCTTCTCTTTGTTTTACGTAATTCCCGATTCCCCTAACAAACATAACAGACGAGGAAAATTTGCGTTTCATGAAATTTTGCACCCGGTTTTAGCCTCGTTTATAGTTGATTAAGGTTATGGGAGACGTTGCTCCTTTAATTCCATGAAAGTAATTCGATTGAAAAGTTTCATATCGCGAAGGTCGTTCGACAAACAACTAATTCGTTTGTTTTGTAAAGTACCCTTAATATACCAATTGATATACATATCATATATTACTTGTTTGCTTAATTTATTTTTAAATTTTCATTTTTTTCATTAAATTATGCTTATTTGAGAGCCACTGACAAGCCAATACGTCAATACTGAAATACATATATTTTCGAAATTTGTGCAAAATATTGGCACTCAAATATAAATCGATTTTTAGGCCCATAGTTCTCTGCCTATAGTTTTAAGTGGTGAACAGAAGGACTATTAGATGGAAGTTAATACTTGGAACAAATATAGACATGCGGCTTGTTGGGAAAGCATCCTGTTCCTAGCTCGTTATCCTCGTTAAGTTCCCGTTACTTCACGAAAGTTAGTGCACCTAGTACACCTATATGTACGCATATTTGGATACACGTTGTATAAGTGTGTCTACAATCAGAATGACATTAAAGTCATGTGTGATAATTTATATCGAAGCTGAAAGACTTTTCACATGTATTTTGTTTTCAAGGCAAAAATCAACGTATATTTTTTCTTGCACAGCTAATGAAAAAACTCTTTGAAATAATTTCACTCGAAGAATTTTATAAAATATCGTTTTTAAAGTCCAGTTTATACGTAGGAAGATTAAGCATTTCTCCGTGTTCTTTCATGGCTCTTTGACATGAATTTTCAAAAAAGCTTTTTTGTATATTTTATTATTTTGCCTTGTACCTTCAGCACATAATTGGATTTTTATTTTATTTAGAATGGATATATTTTTCGTCGAATTAATGAAATCCTACAATTGCTTTCATAGTTAAATCCTACAACTGCACACATAACTTTTTAGGCTTTATTTATTGATGTTTTAAATGAGAAAAAAAAAATTATGACCGTCCATTCCTTTAAATTTTAGCGGATACTGGCTCTAAGTCGCATATACCAAAGCTCCACTAAATGCACATCAATACTATTAACTTATTTTACTAAGTACTTAGATAACAAAGACCTAGAGGCTGCGCGACAGGAAGTGGACCGCAACCCCGCCTCATCCATGCTGCAGCGCAGGCTATTGTCTGTTTCTGTCCATTATGTTTGTTGTGCTAGTCTCTTATGCCTGCCATATCTCATCGGCGATATATATGGTTATCAATATTTTTCTGCCATGCATAATTAATTACATAAGTAATAATAAAGCTAATATAAAAATAGCCCATATCCACCGAAGAGTATCATATTAAATAATTTCAATACTTCGATAAATTATTTCTAGCAAACCCTTGGTGGGTTTGCTCTTGTTTTCTCTCTGCTTACTTAACTTAAAAATAAATTACCAAGAATCAATTTTCCATAGCCTTAATACAACATTAAATGTATATATATATATATATATATATATATATATATATATATACGAAGGAGGTATTACTGGCATAATTTTCGTAAACGACTTGACCAAAATATTTTCATTTTTATTTTTTTGTGTCACACCAGGATAATGTGTTTGGCTATTTATGTTTACGTAAGTTGGTATTATTAAACTATGAACTGTCGTATAGCAAATGACTCAACCGATTTGAATAGTGTTAAAATTTTTAATTTCCTTTGTCCGATAAATTTAATTGGTGGGTCGAAATTTAGAAGAAGCGAAATCGAAAAGTATTAAAATTATTACAAAACATACCACGTATTACAAGAAAACGGTATTATGTAGACCGTAAATATATAACTAAGTTCATAAAAATGTAGAGAATAGGTAATAGAAATAGAAATTAATTGAGATATTGGCCTGGTACCTGAAATAATTTGAAACTAAATTTATTAAATTTTAAACAGAAAGTATTGAAAACGATTTAATAACCTCACTTTTCTGAAAGAATTATCAATTATAATTATATTTTGTAATAACAAATAAATCGTTTTGATTCCAACGTTCCATAATATTTATGTGAAAATGGTTAAGCTGAAGTCAGGCATGTGATCGAGAGTTTCATATCAGAGCTTATCAATTAATTTTTATTAAAAAATAAATAAACCTAAGTGATGTAGTATTATATCTATTTTATTTAATTTATTAACTACGACCTAGACGACAACATCTTCAGGTGGGCAATATGAAGAGAATAATTAGATTTAGTAATTAAAAGACCTCATATTTAAGTTAATTAGAATAAATCTTATATATGATTCGATAATCATATATAAGATTTATTCTAATTAAGTAAATTCTAAATCTATAATTACTAAATCTAACGCTGGAATCGACAATGAACTGCTCATAGTGAGTACTGCTATTAGTTTCCCGACTGCGCTTTGCCAATTGTTGTTTGACTGTTTCAACACATTGATTTCCGATTTCGGAAAGGAGTTTATTGAGAGATCTATATATTGAATGTCGACCATCCAGGGCCATGAATGTCGACCATGCACAAGTTGAAGTTCGAATTCTTGATTTTACGAGGCGATGCGATAATAAGCATAAGAAGAATAGTGGGTTACAGTTTGAATAAATAGCATGTATGAATGGCCTTAAAAAACAAAGAAATGTGATTTCTGTTTTGAAATAATTTTATATATGAAATGATTTACTATTTTTCTTCATTTTCTTACCATTATCAACCTTTTTGCTGTCTAAACTTTTTGATTATTGATACGCCACAGAGGTTAAAATTTTTAGATTCATATCTTTAATGTATAACGTTTATTTTTTGCAGCACATTTATGTCCCGCAACGGTCTATTTATGTCCCGCAATTCATATATTTTGAACAATGTATCCTATGAGTCCAAATATGTGAAAACAATATTTCGTGGAGGGTATTTTGACCAAATGTTATAAAAATTAAAGTTGCACACATTTGTAAACTTTGAGTAAGCATTTTTATGCGAAATTATCTAATTTTAATTTCACGTCAGGCTTAAATCATTTCATCATCAAGTTCAGACAGCTGTCATCTTTTATTATTAATTTTCTTTTCCTAATTTCAAAGCAATTTCCAATTTACTCCCATTTTTACAAAAAATTATTAAAGGAAGAAGAATGAATAACAGTTAAAAACATTTTAAAATCTAAGAAATCTATAAAAATATTTAAAATTACACGAACCAATGCTTTTTAATTGAATTTAATTGAAAATATTTGGTTCTCGTATCTCGGTAAAATTCATATCTCCAAACAATTTTAGGTTTCAACTTCCTGAGTGACACTTCCATTTTTGTCATGATATGGTCCAGCAGCACCAATAATATGTACAACTAGGAATTTAACATTAAACTATAATAATATAATACGTGCGCATTTAACATTGATTTAGAAAGATGTTATATTAAATTTAAGTCAAAAAATTTATTTATAAGTCAATAAGTATAAACATTCGAGCAAAGGTTACCTTTCACTTAATGCTTGCGGCTCTAGTAAAATAATCATTCTCAAATGAACGTTAATATCCGTTGTTTCCGGCGTATTCCGGTATTTTCACGTTCGGAAATGCAAGTAGTAAAAAGATATAAGTTATCCAGATGGAAGTTAAGATTAGAAGCAAATATTGACATGGAACTAATAAGGTAGACTTACTGATCCTAGCTTGTCATTGTGCGCGTTTCTCCTACTTACTTACCTTTATATATACACATACACACACACACATATATATATATATATATATATATATATATATATATATATATATACATTAATCCTAATGTTGATTGTTTTTTTAATAAATTTTGTATGAAATCTTGAAATATCGTTTATGCTTTTTATGGAAAAATTTGCAATTGTCATACTAGTAACAGTCATGAAATACTATCGAAGAGAAAGATTTAGATCTTTTGTTGGTAGGGGATATTTTCAGTTGACGAATGTGATTGGTTAAAACTAAAGCACACAAATTTTATTTAGTTAATAATTTCATTAATAAAATACTATAATATTTTCGCCAATAGTTTGTGAAAAGTCTGTTTAAACAAAACAATTACTTATTTCAAACATATCGATGGAAAAACGAGAATAAACCTTTATAAAATAATTCAAAATTCGTATCCTCTCCTTGTCTTTAATTAAAAATGCAGCACTCTCTTTAGAAAACCTTTAATATTTTACTCTCCTTTTGCATCTTCATCATATGTAGATAAAAAGAGAACATCATAGCTGTCAACAAGCAAATCAATATCTTTTACATATTTACATAACTAAAAACGTTAACGGTACGTGAGCCATTACTACTTTATCTAATTGAATTCGGCTATAGACGTATTTTTCGCATCCTAACTAGATATAGGGCCGTCACTTGCACCAAGTGCTTGAACTTTCTCATTTTGTTTAATAATCACAAGTGTGTTACTAAGACTATCATGTTTATAATATTGCAATTAACTACACAAAGGGGTTACGTGGTTTAATAGAAAGAGAGAGAGAGAGAGAGAGAAAGGTAAAGAGTGAGAGAGGGAGGGGGCGAGATAGAGGCAGAGAGAGAGAGAGAGAGAGAGAGAAAGGTAAAGAGTGAGAGAGGGAGGGGGGCGAGATAGAGGCAGAGAGAGAGAGAGAGAGAGAGAGAGTTGAAGAAATTTATTTGTCCATTTGACAAATTTTATCTTTCCGAGTAATTATACGTTGACGTTTAAGCATTTACAATATTTGCATATTAGTACAGAAAAATTTATTTGGTCATTACGTCACCATATTATTTTATTATGTAGTATTTGAATAAATTTGCTTATAATATGGAAAGAAACAATCAAAATCATTTAGCGTACAATATAAGATAGCGTACATATATTGTTTTTTAGGACTTGTAAGTAATGAGTTATGACGATATAAATGTAGAGGATTAAAGTACGCCGAATGCGTTTTTGAATTAAACTTTTAAACTATTACACTAAAGTTAAATTGAAGAAATATTTATAAATATTACAGATAATGTAATTTTTTTTCCAAAAAGTATTCACAAATGATTTGTGTGGCTATTTATAACAAAGACTGTCTTAAGACTTTTTTTTACTGTATCCTACCATGTAAATATTTTTAAATAAAAAGAAACTGAATCGTTTTAACTACCTTAGTAGATAAAGACAGAACAATTTATGGATAACTTATTTATTTATTTACACACACAAACACATACACATACACATACACTTACACAAACACACGCACACGCGCACGCCCACGCGCACGCCCAAAAAATTAAACTGGTGCAACCGCCATCAGGTGGCTGAGTAGTTGAATACCGCAGAAAACTGTAGAGTTTCGATATAATTTGGTTATATAGAGAGGTATAGAAAAAGGTGATATTTTCCTGAGCGTAGGGGATTGTCAGGTAAGAAGAAAGACATTTTGTTCAATAGTATTATTGAACAATAGAGATATAGATTTTTCCATTTTATACCTGGAAGATAAATTTCATTAGCGCAAGTCTCTTCTTAGTTGCGAGGAATGGAAATAGGCATAGCCAAGAAGAAATCGATATGAAATAAAAAGGGGGAGTTAACTATACAACGTCGTATACAGATGTCGGAAGAACGTCTTTTGTACACTTTCAATCGTCAAGCTGTATTTGGTTCCGTATAGGCTCCAAATAATGAAGTTAGATTCTAATCGGCTATGCAATAATGAAGTACACAACAGGCGAATTGATGACATGAATTAAACATACTTTGAATTATTCAACAGGAATTCAAATTGTCGATACAATTTTTTTGCTACATTTTATGCATATGCCCACAAAACATCAATCGCGAATCAAATTTGACTCGGAAATGAACGACCTAATCCGGCCAATGCAGTGGAATCCCCCTGACCGTATATCAGTATTATTTGGGAGCATGTGCTAGCTGTAACATACTGTTGAACATTTTTTGCGTTAAGCTGTAAGCCGCTTACTGTAATCCACTCAACATAACTGCGCTAATGTCACGCTGTAACTGTTCAATATCTGCTGTATCCTTAACAACTGTAAAAAGTTTCATGTCGGCCGCAAATAAATAAAGCCCAGTCTTCACGGCGCAACCAATATCCTTTAAGATAATAATGAAAAGTAGAGGCCTGAAATTTGAACCTCCTCCATCCTATTTGAAGTCTCCGATATAAATTTACCCACTCATACGTATTGCTTTATATCCAAAAGAGTATTGTTTTATATCCAAAGAAAACAATGGTAAAAGTGGAACAGAGTATCCTGTCTCGCTAAGACTGTTTAGTACGATATCGGTAATCAAAATTTACATCATCTATTAAAAAAATCGAGATCGATATGATAAAAACGTAGTCAAGGAAAGATACAACGTTCGTGGTCATCAAACATCTAAAATAAAACCCATGCTGCCCATTATGGATTTAACATCTGTAGCTCGAATAGATATTGCAATGAAAAACTAAGTCAAATAATTTGGCCGGTCCAGAGAGAGCAGCAATCGGTCTAAAATTAGTTACGTCTGATGAAGGCCACTCTTAAGTTTAGGTTTTAGTAACTGTCCAATGCAAGAAACAGATGCCAGTTGTTAGCAAAACTTTGCCAACAACTGGCACCAAATTATTCTCCAATCTTAAATAAAAGTATAAACGCAAGCTTTAATTAAATACGTACTCTTCAGTTTGAATAAAGTAAGTTGATGATTACTATCAGAAGTACGTATGGTATCAACGTCGACTCCGGCACGTTAGCAAGAAACTGCAGCCACAACGTCTAGTCGAGAAACATTTGTTATACTGACAGGAAATGGCTAGCAAAAGCTTCGGTCGCCACTGGGTCATCGCACGAAGCAACATCGTGAGGACCGAGGGTAGCTTTTTAATGCTTATATATGACAAACGATGCACACTTGTTTGTTTTTTTAAATTTAATTCTTCATTATAAATTTCACCAGTTCCAAGATTCTTTATACCACTTTTGACAGTATATTGAAGCGATCTAAATATTTCGTAGTTGCTAGCGAATCGTTGTGGTTTGTAACGTCGATGAGAAGAATGTTTACGTCTAATATTGGCAATTAACTACTGAATAAACCAAATCGGATACTGTATCTCAGCAGGCTTTTGGGTCTTAAAGGGAACACAACAGCTAATTAGAGTATATCGAGCTGTGGAAAAAAATCGGTAGCGACATTCACATCGTAAACTGAGCGTAAATCGCTCTAATCGATCTCAGGAGACGATAAATCGAAATTTAGTCTCCCTTCGAAAAGTTCTAGTAGATATAGGTATTGATGTTAGAAAATGGTTGGCAACTAAATAGAGGTAATGCAGGATACTCAAGGAAAGTGCGAGATATTGTGAGTCCTAGCGAACACATGACTGCATCGTTCCGCGGTCGCGCCACTGTCACTTGAGAGTGTCATACGTAGCGTTCTTCCTTATGCTTAACGTATATTATTACAATTAATAAATTATTTTTAGGATAACATATATTCATATACATTAAACGATTTACAGGGACCAAAATAAATATTAAAATCACCAATTACAAACACTTTAGACTTAGAACGTTCGCAAACATTGGTAAAGTGCATAAAATCATAATATTCAGTTGACGTTGGCGAAGGAACATATACTATACAAATATATTCATTATTTTGGCTAATCGATATATTAGCCAACAAATGCTCGCCGTCGATCTCATATTATGTGAAGCAAACCAACGCGAAGGGCTTGATGCGGCCAGCGCGACACGGCGCCGCGAGTAGCCCGATCGCCTTGAATTGTCCGTAAACGCAATTTTTGTGGTTTCGTACCTCAAAATGAAAAAAAAATCCCTTATAGGATCACTACGGTGTTCGTCTGTCAGTCTGTCAAGACCAAAATCAAGCGAAGATATTCATTTCAAATTAGAATTGGTAATTATAATTGTAATTTGAAATTAGCGTCAAATACTTAGGTCTACGGTCTCTTGGAGCTGTAAAGAACTTACGCTTCTAAGTCAAATCAATCAAGAAGAACCTTAAAAATAAAATCATTTATGCCGTATATTTTGACATTCGTAAATAAATCAAAATCTATAGGGGACTACTCATTGGCCTAGAATCATGAAATTTAGAGTTTGGTCTCATAGCACAAGTAAAGGAAAAAATTGAAAATCGTTAATTTGCAATTATATTATATAAAAAATATTTTTGAAATATGCGCCTGTGCGAGATATAGAAGGCAATATTTTTTCGTTCTAAAAAAAATTAAAAATTTTGTGGATAGTTTAATAGGAATATTAAATACTATTAGTAATTCATAAACGCTTGAATATGTGCGGAACTTTTGGAGTGCGAGCTACACTCGTACTTGACCAAAATTTTTTCAAGTCTGGATGCTTACATAGGCGAAAAATTCCTATTAATGTGGAAAATTATAAAAGAACTGTAGATTCTGTTACAAATTTCAATTGCAAGATAGTTCTTTTATTTATGTAATGAAATGATAGCGGTGATAAAAAGGTTTAATATTAAAATTTATGCTTTTCTTTTCATTTCCTTTATAGATCTTCTGTTATATACATAATATTTTACGTCATTTTAATATTTTATATCAATATTTAATAGTTATGTACAAAATTTTTTTTTTTGAAAACAGTAAAAAGTTTTTTCTAGTCCTAAAAAGTATTACGTATACATTGGTACAGAAGTTGTGTTATAAAATGGTGCATAACAATACGACGCAACGTTATTTTCATAAAATTATTAATATTTTCATAAATGGAAACGGTTAAATTTGAAATAATTCTTATACAAGCATGATGTAAAAGTGTAAATGTTAAAAAGTCTTCTTGTTAATGAAATTAAAATTATTCTGTTAATGAAACAAAAATTAATTATATGCTTAAAAGTAGATGTTAAAAAGTCTTCCCATTAACGAAACCTAAAATTATCAAGCTAAATAGTAATCAAATGCGGGCCTCTCTGAATGAAGGGAAAATTAGGCAAATAACAAACTACACTTGGCGCAAAAGCAGTCCGTTATTATGGTTGAAAGGGAAATATAGAGCATTAATACCGGCGTATGTTTCCAGTTTATCCGGAAGTAAGTTGGACAAGACCGCATATTTCACTAGAAGTAAAAAATGTAAACGAAGGTCTATCAAATATAACAAATGCCAACAAATAAATTCAGGAGCCGGGAATATTTTATAGAAAAATCTAATTAATTTATGCTTTACAGTGATATGTAAGGCTGCTAACAGGTCAATAGCGATTCATTTAAATATTGCCACCCAATTGGCCTTAAGGCAGTAAGGCATCTTAATTAAACTGATGGGATTTAGTAGCAACACGTTACACCAAGCAATATCCGATTGTATCGTGCTTGTCAAGGAGTAATTCACTGGTTAGTAATATTTTAAATGAGATATATGTTTAATGTCTAATTTTTGGGAGGCCAGAAGGAAGTATGTTGCAAATTTTTGCTGCAAAATATTAAAGTTCGCAAGTAGTCCTGGTATTTATCAGCAGCACCTCACCATGGTGACGTCTTGAGTCTTGTAGACGTGATGAACGACTTGCGATTGTCTTTATTTTTGTAAAAGTGTATTAGCATGAATGCGGTAAATAATTTCGAATGTCAAATACCGAAAAGTCTTTCAGTAATAAGTAACAGGGATAGCGGTATTATTTTTTTATTGATCGCCCTGATCGAAGCTTTCTGGGCTTTGAAATAAGAAACATTTTTATTTTGTATATAATTTCATGTTAAATCTTTCTTGATTTAAAATTCGAATTTAAGATCAGAGATGGTCAAAATCTACTATAAAACTTCTAAAATAATCTGTACTAATTTGTTTCTTGTTAACCACTTACGCATATTTTTCCAATTTTGTATCTGTGGCTTCATGCTATCTCCGTAATGGCTAGATGAGTAATTTAAGCAGTATTTACATTTTTTTTACCATGGTATTACTTCAATTCTCTGTTTTTTATATTTTTTTCAAATGTCATAACTATTACCGTTTTTAATTTGTGGGGTATTCCACAATTCGAACCATATCTTATCAATTTTGATATTTATTTTCGATTTTTGATATTTTCTCTTCCTGTATAATAGTTTGTTTCAGTGCTTCAATATTTTTTGTACTTTTAATATAATTAAAGCATCCTAATATTAAAAAAATATCCTTGATGACTAAACTCACTCAAGGGCTCAAACACTGAATTTGAAATTATTATTTCATTTATCTTTCCATACGGTATTTTCATGTATGAAAACCTACTATCAGACTAGAAGAAATTATAGGAATGTTTCTATATTACTATACTTCTCCAACTAGTATAGGACTTTAAAGAATACAACGTTACTTGTAAGTAATTAAAGCGATTTGCAAAAATGGACTTCATCTTGCCAGAGGAGAAATTGTGATTTTAATCACATTTCTATAGAAGACAATAATATTAAGAAACAAGCTTAAAACAAAATAATTTCAAAATAAACCTTGAAAACTGGAGTTATAAAGAATTATTTTTAGACTAAATCGTGTTTTAAATAAACAAACAGTTTAAAGTTGTGAATGACGCTATACGAAATTGAATTTAACTCAATATCTGTTTCTTGTTCTTACCTTTTCATAACAATAACAGGGTATTTACAGTTTATATATTTGCCTCATGCTTACTTGTAAAATGCAAATCGCAATAACAGGGAACCTTCTGCTTTGTTACTTCAAGTGGACGCTAGCGTAGCTTTAAGAATTTTGAAACTAAACGAGATTTTTGGCTCTTCCGAAAGTTTTTCTCGGGCAAAACGGACCTTCCATTTTCATAGACCGAATCATATATACATACATACATATATATATATATATATATATATATATATATATGTATATATATATATATATATATATATATATGTATATATATATATATATATATATATGTATATATATATATATATATATATATATATATATATATATGTACATATATAAATTTGTTTTTTTTTCTATGTCATAAACAATCAACGTATATAATTAAATGACAATGAAGTCGTGTCTGTAAATATGTAAAGCTAAAATCACTGCACAAATTTTAATGATACTTTAGAGTTGTGCACCTTATAATCATAGTCAATATCTGCTATGAAAATCATGAATCTAATTCCTGTATGGGTTGAGTAGTCATAAATTAGTTTATACTTAAATACTAAATAGCGACATTTTGTCACCTCATTTGTCGTGTCAATTACACTTAATAAAAACGAACATTTAGAGATTATAAAATGGAACATTTAGATATCTAGGACTCAGTAACACGCAAATTTTTCCTGTGGTAAGTTTAGAAATTTCAATGAAATTTAGAAATCTGAGCTATTTGTTATTTTCGTTTCAATACAGATTTTATTTAATACTTGTTAAAAGCTGTGGAGATTATTTCAACATTTTTTTATTTCGGAAATAGGAAATATTGCTGTTAAATTTATATAAAACAATAAAAAAGTATTACAAATAATTCCCTTTTTTCTAAAACTTTAAAAAATATTAAAAGAAAATCATGTCCTAAATTATCTAAACTTTTTAACTATAGCCAATTTGGTTATGGAGGTGCCATATCTGACAGAAAAAAACCAAACATTCTCACGAGCGTAAATATATTTACGCGATCCACGATATCGATATACGCAAATCCTAGCAAAGAGTTTATTTTGCAGTTAATAAAGAAACCACCGAATGTGATCTAAATCTACTATGCCTTATTTAATAAACTCTCTTATTAAGGCGAGATTGATCACTGTACACGCAGATGCTTTAAGTATTGTTTACAAACACTTAATCACCCTCGCTCTTTACATACAAATTGCCGAGGCCACAAATTAAAGGAGTTTGTTATATTATATTCATGAGAGGATATTTAGGAAAATGAAATGAGCTCCCTAATTTTACACTCTCCTATTTAACCTGTCAAGTAAGTTATTAAATTAACATTTGTTCCTTTATAATCTTCGTAGCTTAGGAATAAAATTATTCCACCCATGACCAAAATACGGATAAAATATCTCGCTAAGAATAAATAGATATCTATTATATTACAGCAGTTTTATATTTTAATGTGAATTGAATATTATAAATTCAAATTCACTAATCCAGATAGTATAATATTACAAGCAAAATCCAGCTATTTCCAATTAATAAAATTAGGATTAAATTATTCATGTGCCTGTAACCGTGTAACGTAACCTGTCGCTTATAGCTAGTCCTGTCTTTAATATAATAACTGATTAAGTCAAAATCAGGTGTCTGAGAAATTTAAATTCAATTTAGTAAAGGTACTCTATGAATTTTTTTAATAATCTGCAATAATTTTATTTTAATTATTCTTTTGCATTATCCGAAAATATTATATTATATTATAGGGTAGAATTAAAAATAAGGAAATTCCAAGGAAATGTAATGTGAAGATAAAACTCTGATTATGATTAAAAGAAAAGAAAATTAGATATTATTTTCTTTTATTCTTTTATAGGTTCCCAACCAATGACGTTATAGTTAATATATCAGTTATACCTATATGAAACGAACAAAAAATGTGTCCTAAATTAGATCCACTCGCGTACTATGATGAAAAATATAAAGAGTCGACGATATTAAGTATTCTTATATGCATGTAGAAAAAAGAGGTAATCGTATTCAGATTACCTCAATTTCAGAATATCATTTTTAAAGCGCTAATGACATGTCTCTTTAATATGAAATCATCGTTATCGACGAAAGCAGAATGTTACACATTTTGTAGCACAAAGACAGAATGTTTTTTTACTTTACGAGATACTTACTATTACTTTACGAGATTCGTCCGTTATTTTGAGTGCTTTATAAGTAGAGAAAAACAATGTTGGACTTGTCATAGTCATAATTATAAATACATTGTGTTAAATGTAACTTTTGTTACTCTCATATATCTCTAACCGTTTAATAATAAATAAATATTCGGGGAGTTTATTTTTTAACTTTGAATATATAACTATGAAAATATTTTGGCCTTGTGTCAAATTTGGCTTTGCGCCAATTTTACAATGATGTATTTTCATTTAGAATGATGAATATCCAGCCTGCAATAAATTTATAAGTTTCCTTACTGTAACTTTTTACTATTTTAATTTAAATTTAATCACAAAATTGTATTTTACAAATATAAACGATTTGGACCTTATTAATATATAAATTGTTTGGACCCAGAAACGGTTTTATTATTATTCTAAAATGTTGTATTAACGGTAAATTCAAGTTACTGGTATACATTTGTACGTTGTATGATACATATTGTTAAATTATATTATGATAGAACCACTAAATATGAGTACATGTATATATATAGCGCATTCAGTAATTTGTGCTTCGAGGAATCATTTCTCCGTTCACAATAAGTATAATCTTAAGAATTCATTAATTTTGAGTGATTGATGTAGACATCCAACGTTTCGTGAAGGCAGATAATGATGAAAATAACACTTATTTAATACTGTACGTATACAACTCAACTCCCTAAATCTTTATTGTTTTTCTATGCTATAAAATCTGTTATAAATTAAACTGGCTTATTAAAAATTGCCATGCCAAAAATAACACACTCGCTTTTCATGCATTGGTGTTGTATTTGTTTCTTGGACGTTTCAAAATATAGTAACAAAACGATAAAATATATTTTTTCTCTCAAGTTACTGATGAAAGTGTAAATAAATAAATTCATAAACATATTTTTTCGCACATCAAAAGCACTAAAACAGTTCTTAAAAATTTCTTTAATCAAAACTAATAAAAGAGAAGAAAATCATCAAATACCACGCATCGTTGATTTGCCTCATTATAAAGTTTTCTTCTTAAAGACATTCATCATTCCATCATTATAATGACATTTGACAAAAATAAAATTGGTACGGAATTTAATCATCTATTGTTAAAAGTGAATCTTTAAGGCGACTTAAAAAATAACTAAAAATAAGACTTTTTAATATACCAACCAAATCAACATGAAAAGAATACTAATTTGAGTTACAGTTTCATACGAACATTTTTTAAGGGGGAAGCTATTTCCTAAACAAATTTAGAAAGAAAAGCTTGAGAAACATTTATGAAGTGTCTATGACAATATTGTTAGACGCATTCTTTGCAACTATGAAATTTATACTTTTAAGTAAATCAGTAATATTAAAGGTAGCCTTCTATACTGGAAGGCATAGGTATTTGTTCATAATACAGGTTGGTTATATTGTAAAGAAAGTAACTTTTAACAAGAAGACAAGTACTACAAATGTAGAATTATTTGCAATCAGTTTTCAGACGTTTTACTTGTATGTTTTGTTTGGAAATAATATTAAAAACAGCTGGAATTTTGCTATATTTGGCTTTCAAACACGACAGGCCAGTAATTATTAAACCGGCTCCAGTTAACCCAATATAGTCAGCGAGCTCAGGACACTCAATAAGTTTTAATCATCTGTCGTGTCTATATCGTTAACAAACCTATAAAAGTCATTGTGTTTGTAAAAGCTATTAAAATTTAAATAAATAGTTATTTGTTATTATAATTCATTAATTTAATTAATGATGTTTGTTACAAATTATTTGTTCCCAAATCCCATAACAGTTTAGTCATTGGCTTATTATTTGATATATCTTCAACTCACTTCTACAAAAACAACACAATTTTATTAATATTCTACATCGATCCGAATAATATAGAAATAAAAGCAAATCGATAACAAGTGTAAATAGGAAAAGAAAAAATAACCAAAACAAAAACTGCACCCTGTGAGTATTTCATGGTTATTAATCGGAATTCACACATTTTAATAAATTAATTTATGTATTTTATGAAAGCAAATGCTATAATTTTGTGAGTTGGTAATTAACTTAAAAATGAAATTTCAAACGAGTACGATATTATCTTGCGGTGTATTTATAGTAAAACTTTTAAAAAGTCACAAAAGACGATATATACTTTAAAAGTTATTATATTATATTGACGCTGCCAACTTGCAAGATATATGTATTTTCATTATTTGTTTTTTAAAATAAAAGTTCCATTATTAAAAACAAATTTATCAACCAATCTTGTGTAAATAGTGCTGGTAATGTGATATGTAATGGTTTAAAAATCGTTGTAAAAATCTTTGTATAGACCATTTATGTTTTTCTTGACATCTTATCGTAGTGGGTTAGAAGGGTTTTGTTTAGTAACAAGACATCTCGAAAGATGGAACGCCCAATTAAATATATTCTTGCGTTAATTCTACAATACTAAAGAAGCAACAATTTAATAAAGCGAGCGTTTGTAAAAAAGAGGCTGCAGCTTCTTTAGAAAGTAGTTTTAGCATTATCAAAATATTCAAAAGATTCAATAACGTATAAAGCGACACGTATATTATGAACTCCAAAAATGAAAAATATTGTTCTATTTGTAAAGTATCAGCATTATTTTTTTATGAATTGTCAATTAATAAAAAAAGATGTAAATAAAAACTGTTGATATACATATCTATGGTTTACAATACCATTCCTCAAAACTAGAACAAACCAACACCAGAAAAGCAACATAAATTATAAAAAAACACTTTTGCTTCAAGTATAGTCGTATTAGTTCTTCTAGCAAATTTTTGACGATAAAGATAGCTCTAACAAATATTTGCATGCCATTCGTTTTGCACCTTTTCCATTATACTCTACAATAATGTCCTATGGCTAATAGAAATTCATTTTTATGTCAATTAAATTACTATTTACTAATAAAATGAAAAAAAAATATAAAATAAATTTGGGAGAAAATAAGAAATATCGTAGATAAATGTAAATTTAATGTAACGGAAAACAGTAACATTTATTAAACATAGTTACAGTATAATTATTTTTTAATAATCCTGAAATAATAAGCCAAATAATTGGACTAAAAATATAATATTTAATTTATTTTACGATTCTTCAAAGTACTGTTAAGTGGGTTTGAAGTAGACTTTGACTAATTTAAACTTCTTGCATTATAAATTAAGGTACTGTGTTTGAATTGTGAATAGTGTCCCTTGCCAGTAATCATTCATAGAATAGTACCACACTTTTAGGAAATTATACCTTCTTTTCTGTTTCCTATTTTACAATCGTTTGGAGAGTCTCATAAGTAATGACGAAATAAAGAATATGCGCGATATTGACGCTAGAAACCGTTCGAGTATTTTAACTAACGAAGACGTTTTTTTTATTAACAAGTGGTAACTGATATCAATTTTAAATACAAATAAAATCCAGCCATGGGACGACATATGTCATCTACACAAACAAACTAATTGAATATTTAAAATTACCCAAATCATAATAAAATAATTGAATATTTAAAATTACCCAAATCATAATATTATTTTCCACAACACATATATCTTTTAGTCTATTATTTCATAACTACCTTATTATTAAAAAAAATTCTAAATAATGACAATATTAGAAGTAATGGTTAGGAGTGAAATGTGTATTAAATTTTAATTTAATTGTTGGGTTATAAGCTGTTAAAAACTGTAAAACAATACAAAATCTTATTTTTCCCAAAATAATACTCAGTTGAAATGCAAGGTATTTGACTGGAATTTTTTTAGCAATACTACGTCTGATTAAAATATTTTTTGTAGTTTCCGTAACTAGAAGGTTTAGCTATTCACACTAACACTTGCCTAAAACGTACCTAAAACTTGAAACGATATTGCGAAGCTGCGTTAATAAAGACCCACATCTTATACCATTTCTGTCAATCCCAACTACTCGGGCTAATTGTATCCCAGTCAAACAAAATTATACGTTTACTAATTGTCCATTAATTCTATATGCTCACAGAAGTTTATTTGTGGAGTGACTAATCTAGATTGTAACTTTTCCGCCATGCAAATTTAATTAGTAAATATGTTACAATTATAAGTGTAAATTACTTCACTTATGTTTACAGTTTATGAGAAAAGTGACAAGTGCTTTATATAATTCATATACGCGGACGCTATTTCGAGTTCGTTATTATCCAATTTTCCATTACTTTACAGAAAGACAGAGAGAGCGTTTTCCTGAAACCCGTTGTTGCGTTACGTCCATATATCACTTTAACAAGATGGAAACCCTACTTTGCTTATCACATCACAAGCACTCTTGATATATATTTACTTTTTCAAATTTCAATAAAATTTTCTGTTTATTTTTTGTTTCCGACCCATTATTATGGGTCGAATATTTTTCTAATTATCAATATTCGAACCAAATTTGGCGATCGGAACGATACGTATGGAAATCATTCAAAATATTATAAGAGTTAATACGGTTCTTTGCCGTATAAAGGTAGGCATTGACACAACTAAATTATTTCTATCAAAATATGGAACGCAATTTTCTGAAATTTAAACCAGATACTCAGTTTTTATAATATATATATATATATATATATATATATATATATATATAAATTACTATTTATCGAAATGATGATATGCTATTATAATATATGCAACAATAAGTAAACTACAAATGATAATTTCAATTCAAAAGGACTATCCGTCGGTACTCCAATCAATGAGGCACTAAAAAAAACCTTTTATCAAATTGATATGTATGGGGAAACATGTTTGTTTTTAATGTTTACACACAATCATAAATTACAAAGGAAATTGAGAAAAAAATTGATTATCTACCGTTTTAAGTAAGAATCAATAAAAATATTATAATTATCTACGTATTTAACCAAAAGAAAAAAAAAAAATTTAGAAACCCTTGAGGTAAGTGAAATAAGGATCCTCTATTTCGAAAACTTCTAAAATCAATTTACCGAAAACATGTAGATTTACGAGAAGTTAGGTAAAATATATCAAAATCTATAGTGATATACGTTTTCAAAAACTAGGTTTTTGAAAACGTATGGCACTTTTACGCCTGCAATATGTGTAATAGATAATATATTCCTTGTCAATAAAAATCGCATCATTCCGCCATATTAGAATTTTAGAACATTTTATTCCCATCTCACTAGAAAAACTAGGACAATTTCAATAACCATCCGACAATCAAAATATTGCAGCCGTTTAAGTCCTAGGGTGGTATTTATTACCATACATACAGACCCGCATATATAAACCAAAGAGCACCCTTTGCCTCCTTGTTCGGATAAAAATGGATTGCGATGAAATTTTTAAACGAAAATTAATTCTATGAACTCGCAACGCTTTTATATTTGCAACCAATAATTATTTCCATCATTACCGCAAACGTTATAAGTAACAAACCAATATATAATGTAATAATTCTAAAATTGTTGATCCCATTTTTTTTAATATAACACTAAATTTTTGCCAATAAATATTCTACGTAATATTAAAAATTAGGATACGTTGTTTACATAAAAAATAACTATCTTTAAGACAGATAGTGACGAGAGCCACATATGTACAAAAAATTAAAAAAACAAATGTATTTGGCAATTCATTCGATTACATCCGCGAGCGCTTTTCGCAACACGTGTCAAAACTTGTTGACAAACGTACGTCTGTGTGTAATAACGATCGCTTTTTTTATACATATACATTTATATCAATACAAGTACATTCGTTTGTATTGTTTCAATAGATCTAATCAGATTGAGACGCGTATACAGTCTGTCATTGTCAATTAGTATTTCCTTCAAAATTCATTCGTGTTAAAATTTCCTCAATGTCATTAAAACTTAAATAACATTCAAGTTTTTAGACCAATATGTAGAACTACAAATTAGTGAGATATCAATATGGAGTGTGTGTAAAAATAATACTCAACCTAAAATGCTGAATGCTGGATATTTATCATTTAAAAAAAAGTTTTGTTTAAAACATCAATTTAAACAATTTTTTTTAATAAATAAATCCTTATATAATCAGAGTCATGTATCAGAAAAGTTTTCAAACAAACTGTTGATCTACAAATATAGTGACAAATAAAATTATCATCCGTACCTTCGAGTCAAAGTCTCAAACTACTTCTGGCAAAGTGAAGAGATAAGCAACAATAAATCCCAAGGGTAACAAATAAGCTTCCCCATGAATAGCTGTCAGGTTTGAACTAAAAATATATTAACTAAATCAGAATATTAATCAAATCAAACGAGGAGGCAAAAATATAAAGTCATTGTTTCTTCTTTCGCAGCTCTAGGGAATCGTAATTTGTCAATTTCGTACTTTGTACTTCCTTATATACCAATACAACTTATCCATTCTCATATAAACCATACTGGTAATGTCGATTTTTTATGTTATAAGTTTATTACGTAGAGATATTCACAAGTTCAAGATACAATTTTTTAATTTATTACTACAATTTTTTTCGTTTTCGTAAGTTTGGAGATGTTTTGTGTAAAGGTTTTAAAACCAAAATTATGTTAAACTATCTCGTTATTCTAGCATAATTAATTATTTCTATGAAAAGATGGAAACAACATTTTCCGAAATTTAAACAAGTTATAAGTTGTCTCGTTAACATACCATTGAAGTAAATTTCTTTAATTTTACCTTGCGTTGTAAAATAGGATATATTAAAACACAAGGATATGCACGGGGTGTAAGGAGTGCACGCAGTCTGGGATTTTTAGTTTGAGACCAGCTTCCGTGTGGTAACATTAGTCCGTAAATATATTCATACACATATATATATATATATATATATATATATATATATATATATATATATGTATGAATATATTTACTTGTATATATATATATATATATACAAGTTTCAATATGCACTACTAAAATACACCCTAAAGTTTTCGTAATAGTTTGCATGATAAAAATTTACTATGTCCAACCGACGGTTCACGGCCCCGAAAATTGAGTGGATTGCGTGTTGTTTTGCTGTTGAATAATTATGTGACGTATTTTCCCCATTATTTGCTGCTGTTAAATAAATATGTGACTTATTCTTCCCATTTTAAATTAAATTTTCATTTCAATGAAATAAATTATAAGAATGGTTTTAATAACGAAATTTTTAATTTCATAATTATTTGTTATATTTTTTTAAGCATTTTCTTTTTTTATGTCATTTTGAATCTGGTACATTATCAAAACCTTAACAAAACTATAAGTATATTTTTTTTAATATTGTACGATATTAAATATTTCTTGAAAATGTAATGGAAATAGTAGCAATGTAAAAATTAAATAGAAAATTAAATTTTTGCAGATAAGTAGGAAAGATGAAACTGAAAAAGAAATACTATTCGCCAGTTATTTCCAAAACATGCTAAATGTTACAAATTTTAACACCTTTTCCCCAAAGTTAAGATTTTTAAGTATAAATTTTTAAGTACATCTAAAGGTATAAATAACTATTACCACACAAAGACTACTTCCACATAAAATTCCTAGACTGTGACCTCCCCTTGTTAATAGTTTCTATCTCCCGTTTTATTTATATGGTCGTGAAGAAATTATTAACGGTTCACAACTATTATCTACGTGTTTGCCTTACACTTCTGAATAAATAATGGAAGATTGACATTTAGTTCATTAGTTAATGCTCGCCGTTAGAAAAGTCCTCATTATCATTCGTTTTCCCTTAGTGGAATCTACATATAATGCGGAACACGTTCTTTTCCAAATGCAAATGGCTAATTACTTACTAATTGTTTCCCAAAAACAATGGGGGCAAATGAACATTAACATGAAGGTAGGGTCTCTCGTCGTTAATCAATGACGGGATCTTAATTATGTTTAGTGGAAAGAGTGGCACCGTATTTTGCTTCCCGAGTTTAATTATCAGCGAGAAATATTACTCGCCTTTTAGGAATACGTAATGTGAGCAATGTCCATCTCGTTTATTTCGTTTGTTAGACAAAGTGACCCAAGAATATATTTTTTACTCTTTATGAAAATATTACTACTATTTAATAACATGAATTGGTTGTAATTAATTTATTTTCAGTTTAATATTTTCTAAAATTATACTAAACTAAAAACATATTCGATATATGAAAATAATCAATAAAATGTTAAACTTAATAAATATTTTGATTTTTTTGTATTATTTAGATATTTTGAAAATTTATATAAAGGTTGAAAGTTAGCGGTGAATGATTAAAATTTGCTCAACCACATTTCAAAATGAATTAAATACTTTTTTCGATTAATTTTGTAACAATTCTTATTTGTCAATCTTCTTCTTCGGACAAACGAATTTGTTTAGGGGGAGATTACGCTTTCCTATTTATACGACATCCCATCATTAAAGAATACGTCATGAAGGGTGTTTAGTGTCTGCTGTAGTTTTCGTTCTGCGGTAATAGCAATTATAATCCGATGGTCAGTGCAATGGAACTATCTACTATTCGTGTATTTCAGGTTTGGACAAGCGTTTCGATTGTGAATATAATGGTTTTTCTGAGTTTATTAACTACTACATTTTTATTATAATGTATTAGTCCATGCCATATTAGCGTGTACTATATTATACTTAATTTTATACGATTATCATAAACAATAACGAATTTATGGTAAATAAAATAGTTTTAAACACTCGCCAATTGATGATAATAAAGTATCAAGTTTGTTTGCTCATTATATATACACACACACACACACACACATATATATATATATATATATATATATTTATATATATACATATACATATACATATGTAATATAAACTTAACAAAAATGTGAAATGATTCTAACAACATTTGAAGTAGTATACTGTCGGCAGGAGCTGAGTAAAAATATCCTGAAAATTTTGTTTCCACCACTTTTAATATATGTCCCTATGTACCCTGTGTAATAAGTTAATTTATTTTATTCTTGACGAAAATTGAAAATATCCCACGCTTAATAATATTCACAATTGTCTTTTTCATAGCAACGTCTGAACCTACCTTTGAAAATTTTCTCGTAAGATCATGAAATAAATTATATTTTTATATAAATTAGGGAAAACAAAATCCGGCTCACGGCATAATGGAATTACCTTTCATTGATAACGTCTAGGGCGGTAGAAAAGCATCGAATCTATGGATTTAACGGTTCGTTGCATCAGTAGGAATTTCCATTCGAGTAGGTGCTTTAGACGTTTGTATGTTTTCTCGTTTCAATAGACATTTTCGTCGCTTGAGAAAGTGCTTTCTTTGCATAAAGGAGTATTTTTTTCTTTGGCGGAGTATGGAAGCACAACTGTATTTTCTTTCTATACTTTCATATGTTTGATTGTTTAAGAATATGTAATCGATGATAAACATGTAATTTCGTAAATATTTACCGTTTCAGGTAAGTACTAAGCATATCAAATTATTTTATATAATAATGCTATAACATAGTATAACGAACATCAATTCATAATTTTTCAAAAATTGTTTATTTAATTAATCTAAAATATACCATAAAAAGTATTGTAATCTCGTTGAATACGCAAGGCTACATAAAATTTTAATTTGACATAAGTAATCGGAATCGGATAAAAAACCACTAGATTTACTCGTATTTAAGAATTACTTGATCGAATTGTAATTTATGTCTCGATTCTCTAAATGCTGTTGTGAATTCCGTATCTTTATTTGTTTCAATTTTTAATTGTATTTTTGAATTCTGCAACAATTTTTTTATATATCTGCAATATGCCAAAATAAATAAGAAAATCTTATAATATAAACCGTAATACGAAGTTACATTCGTCAAATTTACGTTCGATATATATTATAACTTGTATTTGTGTACTTCATAAATGTTTCTCTTACAACCGAGAGTGAAAATTTTCTGACTTGAATTGTTGACTGTTTTTTTCAATTTTTATTAGGTTCTTTTTTCTCATTAATATGTCAAAATATAAATTGTTTTCCTACTTATTTATTTTTTGTCTTCAATTTATCAGATGTAATTACTATTATAATAACTGAAAAATTTAAGACAAAACAAATAAGAACGAAAATAATTTATATCTTGACCATATTGATGAATTAGCCTAGTCCTAAATGACATGACTATATTTAATTGTATGGGTGACTATATATTATCTACTATCTGCATCGAGATGTAATTCAGAATTTACATCAATATTTAGTTGATACTTTATTTATTTCCCTAAATAAATTGCACTGTAATATTTTAATTAATTTTCTATTTATAATTTTTATCCCCTTGTAAACAACGAAAACTCTTTTTACTTGGAATGATTAAAATTTACATTACTAATAAATATAATGTATTAGTTTAGAGAAGAAATTATGCAGTCTCAAAACACTTTAATTGAATATTAACGCAAAATATGGAATCAGTACTCACTTGAAGAGTTGCCAGCCGAGCTAGAGCTGTGGCTGCTAGTGGTAGCGGTATTAGAGGTCCAAGCAGGGCCTTTACAAGCGGCACAAGGTTCGCTCCCACCCATGATCGGTCGACGCATATGACCAGGTGGCGCGCGCGACGTGACATCTGGTGCTGGCGCGCCATATTTCTTGTCCTGGTGGGTAATGTGATTAGAGTTGAACTCGACGATATATTTAGAATTCATATTACGGGATGAACTTAATTTTAAACAGTTCATAAAAAAAAGAATGGTTCGAAATTTATAGTTGTTTCTTTGCTTTCTAGTTGTAGTATCGTATTTATATAAGCACCCTATTCTGGAGAATAAGTTCGATCAAGTGAGGATATCGATGAATAATTTTCGAAGAATAATTTTCTGAATTAAGATAATGTGTAACGTGAAAACAATAGTAACATTTTAAAAGATTTCATCCGATATTTAATACTGTAAGTAGTAACGGTGGAAGTTGCTCGATATTGTTTTAAATTACTGTCATAACAAATTGCTCCGCCAAAAATTACTACTACTCGTGGATTTAATTTCATGTTACTTGTTTTTATATTATGTATGATATTGCATATATACACACTCGTTATATACTTTTTTCCAAACAACTATTTTATTATAGAATATTAGAAAAAATCAAGCTGTCAGGTTACTGTTAGGTTTGTTAATATGCATTAACAAACCTGACAGTAACAGCAACACCTGTAAATGTAAACAGTTTTTAATTAATTGACGTATATTCAAAGATCCAATTGTCATTTCTGCTTGCTAGTAATGGACTACTTTAACATAGTGCACACATATATTATATGGTTCTACCATCTTTGATTTTCAATGTTGTCATATACTTTTACTTAATCGTTTTTTTTTATTTTGTTTATTTGCCCAGAATTACCTAACATGTTCTGTATCTTAATCTTTTCAACTTTTAAATCTAACTTATTATTTTAATAATAAATATTTTATATACGTTGACAGTGTAATTTATATGATAGGAGCAGCTTGCATGTTATAACCGCTTAACAATCACTTCCATAATAGTCATAATTTTCCCGTATATTAAGATAAACATATTTAAGAGATGCATCACAAATATGATTGCATGAAAATAAATCTATTTTTAAATTTATTCAAAGATTTGTCCGTCAAGAAATCTGTGTTATAAACAGAAAACCTGTTCATGTGAAAATTTTGCTATTTACGAGCTGCATGTCGATAACGTTAATCAACGTCATTGCAAATTCGTTAACCCTGTACCGTTTAGATATTTCAACATAGTGTTTCTATACCGGGATTGACGCTGCTAACAGCCGTTTAAAAATACAAATTATAATAAGTATAATATAGAGTAATCGTGGTTTTACATTATTATAAATAGCAGATCCTTAAGGTATTTTGTGAATGATATCCGGTGGTCAGTCAAACGTCTCGTCCGCTGAAAATCGGTAGTTTCTTTCCAAGCTACTATCTTCGATGACGCAACTTTTTAGAATTATCAGAATAATAACAGCAGGAATTTGTCCTTGAATATTTAATTTATAACGTTTAAATATTTCCTATTTTCTAGTCTATAGTTACATTGTACCTTTGTTACCTTGTTTCGTAATTTTAATTCATTTTAATATAATTTATTTTGCAGCAATTTATAGCAAAAATTATTTTCAGTTTACCACTAAATTAATCTTCTTCATTCAATTGCTTTAACTTCTCAAAAATATAGCTCTTTTAAAGATTAGTTCGCTGAATGTTTGCACTAGTTTCAATGCGCAGTAAAATGTTTCGTATATAATTAAATAAGTGTGTGCCAAGCATCTAGATTAAATCGGAATTCGATAGATATATTGAAATAATTACAATGTATTTAGACACAATTTTTAACAATAAAACCCTACAGACCATTTTTCAGTAGTCAACATTACTACATCTCATTTTAACACCAAAATACTCTAACAAAAACTTATATTATGACTATGGGATAAAACATATAATAGGAGTTTTTTCCGCTTCATTATTACAGGAACGTTATTAAGGAAAAACAATAAAAATGGTTCACCGTCATATCTGAAGCTCGAGTCCAATGTACGGAATGCATTACAATAAAAATCCCAGTAAGCGGACGCAGTCTCCTCCTTTCAAATAACTTTACCCATAGCAGATAACAACTTTTCAAGTTTCAGTTGACAGCCATACGCTGTAAAATTGGACCAAATAAACTTATTTCGAAAAGAAATAAAAGATTTCGTAAACTTGTGTCCAAAATAACGTAATAGGCCAAGTTCAATGTAGCCTCTGGTGAATTTAATATGTTTGTACTCCGAGTAAGATTGTGCCGTTATTTTATGGTAATCAGGGCCTTTCGGTTTATTTATTTTATTCAAAAACTTTAATGCTGACATAAAAACATTTCTGACAGCCATATTTATACGAAGCAAATTTTAACCACCTACCGAAAGCGTTATAAATTGGAAAATTGAATAATGTTGAAATTTAGAATAGTAAAAAAAGTTTCAAAATTTAATGTATCTAGACAGGATTAGGCATTAAACTTATAGAAAATATTTTTGAGCCTCAAATATTATCCTATAATTGATACTTCAAACCATCTTGATAATATTTTTTTAATTTTGTCTTGAAAGCAGACATCAATTCGATTTGAAAAATTTAGCTTATTTTTGATGTTTATATTTCTGAATATGAAGTTCCTGAAATTGAGGTAAAACTAATTTAATATAGAATAATATTAAGAAGATATTAAAAACTTAAATCAGGACTCGTAGATATGCATTAAAACTACGAGTAATTTGCATTAAAACTAGGAGTTGTTTACTCCTAGTTCGAATAATCTATGACATGTAAATATATTAACTAAGCCATGCGATTCCCCGAAAACTTTTTACGTATTAATTATGATTTGATATGTTTTGTTTTGCCGTATTTTTTTCTATAAATATATTAATTTTCTTTGTAGTAACAAGTACTTTAAGTAAATTGAAATATTCTATTACCATCTAAATCGAAACCAAACTCTGTTAATTAAATTCCCTCATCTCTCATCAATTTAACATTTCGAGCTCAAATAAAATATTTCAATTTTTGCAATAAATATCGATCACAGACAAACCCGTGATAGACGTTACCATTTTACAGCGTGTCCATATATATATATATTAAATTTACCGCCTAGTAATGTTAAGTTAGTTCATTCCATATACTGTGTTGATGCTCTGCAGAATATTATCAGTAAAAGCCTGGATATGACTGTTTAAATATTTAATTGTTGTTAGCTAATAATCGAGTTGCATGTTTCAATTTAATCTGTTTGTTTATATTTGCACATATATTGCCCAAGTTGATAGTTTTTATAGCTTGTTCTTGAATATTGTACTGTCACTTTCCTATCCTTAAGGTAGTTATTTTGGATTATGCTAGGTTATGTATGGTTATATTGAATTAGGTTAAGTTTATGTAGGTTTGTTTGGGTTAGATTAGGTTAGGACAGGTTAGGTTGGATTATATTAAGAAAAGTTTGTGAAAAGGAGTTTGTGAAAATTTCTATATTGTGAAAATTAAGATAATTTTAAAAATATTGACTATAGAGCAAGTTTAAATTAATTAAAACTTAAATAAGAAATAATAATGTTTTATGAGATGGAAATTTTTATTTTATTGTCTTGAATCAAGTATGAAGAATTTATTTACAAATTTTCATTTTTAAGCTCCGTTTGCAACCATTAGTGTTTAAAATAATGCGCAATGATCTCTCCCGATTCCCCTCTCAACTTTTCAATGGTTGGTTGAAAGACAATTTTTGGAATTGATCAGAACTGTTAAATTAAAATATTCCACTTATCTCGGATAGCAATTTAGGGATTTACGGGATCTTACTTTATATTTTGAGGAATACTTGGTCGGTTTTAATATTTTGTTTCATATCACGGGCGGGTTGTTATGGAAAACAGACAAACATGAAGACAATATGAGCTAAATTGAGCGTAGCAACATATCAGTAAGCTATCTAATATTCATAGCACTTGCGTAATTTGTTATTGAAGAAACGAAATATTTTATTCGCTTTGAAAGAATGGTGTGGTTAGATTACTAAAACTGACACTAATTATTATTTTTTTAGTATGATTAAACCTAAACATGAAAAAAATGTAGGAAACTGTTAAAATCAGAGATACTTTTACCAGAAATTAGTTCAATGTCAATTTCATTACTTAACATTAATTTTTTATCATAAGTGGTTTAATAAATTTGTTTAAAAGGACTGTAATCAGACTAGGTCTGATTTTTGGTGGATTTATTTATTAATTGGCATTTTTTATTAATTCATTTAAGTGATAAGCCTATGCTGATATGACATGAGAGTGGCTGCTAGATTGTGATATCATCTGATGTTCCGCTGGTATAAGTCAATAACGTTGAATATACTGAAAACACATACTGAAACATCTTAACTACACACACTTTTAGTCAAATCCTATGAGGATTTCTTTATTCAAATTTTGGAATGTATGTTAAATTTGCGTCTGTAGTCTTGCAAATAAAAATACGTCTCAAAAAATTACGTACGTGACGTCTATTCACAAGAGCGGCTTCAAGTTAGATATTATCTGTTGCGATTTTGTTAGTTTTGTAAATACAGTTTGGTACCCTATAGTTGTATCTTTCACAAAATCAATTTCAGCTCGGGGACATGGTTTTCATACTAACTAATTCAGACTTACCTCACAAGCTTTGTCAAGCCATCTATCGTCATTTTAATATGGTTTCCTATGCAGAATATTTAAGTCGATTACATATCAACCTATTTATTCTACATAGGAAATTATTTTATCCTGGTGTCTCTCGTTATCATTTTTCTTAATCTTTAACTTATTATTTACCATCAATTATCAGCGTCTCAGTTTCTTTTATTTATGGATGATTCTTTTTAATGGCTATAAAATGAGTCGGAATGATAGCGAATCGATAAACTAATTATATTAACGAAATTATTAATATTAGTTGTTACTAATGCACAATGTTAACATATTTTACTAAATTAATTGAATTTATGTGTTACATTTATTAATTATATACATGTATTTATGTAGGTGGGTGATTATGCATAATTCTAGTATAATATCTAAATATTTAGATTAGGATTGTTTGCAATTACTAATTAGCCACACGCATGTTTTGTAACATTTTGTCATATACATGTTATGCGAAGTCTATAAGGAGATCCTAGAAACACGCATGGTAAGAAACCCAGTACTCAAGGGCAAAATACAGGAGGTGGCAACTAAAGCTGTCCCGTTAGTAACTCAATCACATCCTGAAGAAATAAAAGAACAACTATACTCTGACATATTGAAAAAGAAAAAAACTAACCCAACAACTGCAACTGGCATAAACATTAAAATAGAAGAGCTACTAATCAAACAGTCGGAAAAATTCGACATGATCTTACAACAGATGAGCACTCTTATGAGCCTCATAGTCACCCTTGTTGAAAAAATATCAAAATGACTGCCCTAAGAGTGGCCACTTCGAACATAAATGGTCTTGCCCCAAACAAAACTGACTTAGAACTCTTTATAAACAATAACCAACTTGATGTTGTTCTGATTTCCGAAGCACACTGTACAGATAAAAGTAAAATCAAAATCAAAGGATGCAACACCTATGTGACTAAACATCCAGATGGAACGGGGCATGCAGGAACAGCCCTTGTAATAAGAAATTCCTTCTAACATCAGGTGCTACCGGAGTATAGGACAAACCACATTCAGGCTACCACCGTTGCGGTGGAAGAAAACTGTGGTCAACTGAACCTGTCGGCAATTTACTGCCCACCAAGGCACACAATTAGTGAAACAAAATTTGCAGAATACTTTTCAACATTGGGAGGAAGATTTGTGGCTGGTGGTGACTGGAACGCCAAACATACATACTGGGGCTCAAGGCTAACAACAACTAGAGGTAGACAACTAAAATTATGCCTTGACGAAAATAACCTCAACTGTATATCATCGGGTGAACCAACCTACTGGCCAACAGATCCAAATAAAAAACCCGATTTGCTGAACTTCTTCCTAATAATGGGACTTTCGACAAATTACATGAAGGCTGAATGTTGTTTAGACAGTAGTTCTGACCACACCCCTGTCCTCCTAACTATTAGTACGTCTATCATTTGCTACGAGAGGCCTGATAATCTGTACAATAAACTCACTGATTAGGAAGGGTTCAGAGCATACATCGAGGAAGGAATAGAATTGAAAGTCTCATTGAAAACACCCGACGAGATAGATGACGCGACTCAACACTTTACTAACCTTATACAAAAAGCTTGCTGGGTTAACACTCCTCTTAAAAAAGAAAAAGGTTACCAAGTTGTTGGGAACGTATCTCTTGAAATAAAACGTAAAATACTAGAGAAGAGAAGATTGCGCAGGATATGGCACCAAAGTAGATGTAAAAGTGACAAGACTGCACTTAATAAAGCTATTATAGAGCTGAAAAATTCAATCGACACTTTAAATAATGCCACACTACAAAATCAGTTGGAAAGCCTAACTGCCACAAAAACAACAGAATACTCCCTCTGGAAGCTTACAAAGGCGTTAAATAGACCACAGCAATATAAATGCCCCAAAATGGTTGGACTAAGACAAACAAAGAAAAAGCTAACATGTTTGCAAAACATTTGGCCGCCATCTTTACTCCTAATGAAGGCAACAATGCGGAGTTCGAAAATGAAGTTGAACGTACACTGGAGCAAGACCTACTGTCCATTCCGCCAAGACCAGTCACATTTGGAGAACTGAGGAGGGCTATAAAAGGACTGCAAGATAAAAAAGCCCCTGGATTCGATCTCATCTCAAAAGAAGTTATCATGCAACTTCCCAGGAAAGCACTGGTGTTTTTAGTTATTCTCTTCAATGGAGTGCTTCGAGTACAGTGCTTTCCCAATCTATGGAAGGTATCCATAGTAACAATGATACACAAGCCAGGAAAGCCCCCAGAAGACGCATTATCATACAGACCTATAAGCCTCTTACCTGTGCTATCAAAGTTGTTTGAGAGAATCCTCCTGAGCAGAATATTACCCATACTCAACAAAGACCTGGTGATACCTAAATATCAGTTTGGATTCAGACAATAGCATTCTACGGTGGAACAAGTGCATCGAGTCTATGATAAGATTAGGCAGTCTTTCGAAAAGAAGGAATACTGCTCCGCTGTATTTTTAGATGTCCAGGCAGCTTTCGATAAGGTATGGCATAAGAGCTTACTCTATAAAATAAAAACGTCTTTACCGCATAGTTACTACTTGTTGATGGAGTCATACCTCACGAACAGAATCTTCCTGGTGAGAGAGGACGGAGAACTGTCAATTATCCAAGATGTAATGGCGGGAGTTCCACAGGGATCTGTCCTTGGTCCTGTCTTGTATACCATGTACACCTCAGACCTCCCAGAAACAAAAGAGGTAACTACTGCTACTTTTGCTGACGACACTGCAATTCTTGCGAGCAACAAAGATCCGATTGTAGCATCTGCCGTTTTGCAGAAAAGCCTCGATAGGGTCAACGAGTGGATCCAGAAATGGAGAATCAAAGCCAGCACAACCATATCCGTACAAGTTACTTTTAAGCTGAGGAAAGGAAGCTGTAAGTAAAACTGGTGAAAAATGTTCTGCCACAGACTGACTCTGTTCGATATCTCGGTATGCATCTGGACAGAAGGTTGACCTGGAAGAAGCACATTAAATCAAAACGAGACGAGCTGAACATGCGGTTCAGAAACATCTACTGGTTGATGGCACGTAACTCTAAATTGTCAATCGGCAATAAATTGCTGATATACAAAATGATCCTGAAACCAATATGGACATATGGTGCACAACTGTGGGGAAGTGCTTGCGATTCTAATTTAAACATAATGCAAAGGCTGCAAAATGGTATGCTAAGAACCATTTCCAATGCACCATGGTTCATCACCAATACAGAGATCCACGAAGCTCTGAAAATAACAACAATTAAGAAGTTAAAATTAATAGGGCATAAATATAAAACACGGCTGGAAAACCACCCAAATGATTTAGCTACTGCCTTAGCAACCATATCCTACAATAAACAACTGAAACGCCATGATATAATTGGTGACAGATGGTAAAGGATGAGGTGTCTCCTGCTGAGGAGCTCCTTGGAAATGATAAAACGATATAGAACAAATCTGCTTATAGTTTGGAACTGATTGCAAATAAACACAAAAAAAAAATATATATATACATGTTATCGATTTACATGAATTAAATGAAACAACATTAAGGAATATCTGAGGTAATTAATATTTAGAATACGCGAAATCTATAATAAGAACCTATTTTATGGAAAAATTATTACATTCTGCTTTCCGAGAATCTAGTTGACGCTTTAGAGCCTAGGGTAAAATATTACAATATTGAATGAATGTAGTCAATGTGTGAATATACCTGATGTGTAAATACCACGTTATTTGGATTTCCAACGAATCCAGATTTCCAGAATTGTTATTGGCGAATACTAATCGTTCGGTTATAAGGATCATGGAAGAAAATTTCATAACCCATTATCGAAGGAAATCATTAGAATATCATTCAATTACTATATATTTTCAGTAAAGTTTGAATGTACCTTGAATATCATCTCTGTAAGATCTTGAAGTATTTATAATTTGTCGGCATGTATTCAGTGATTAAATTAGGGACTTTAAAACATTTTAAAAGATACTGCCAATGATTATTAAAAGAATATTTGTTGCTCTGATCCAGAGTAATATTTAAAACGGTAATTATGTTTTCTTGTTATAAATATATGTGATTGTAATCCATGGTAAAATAAATTCACAAGATTTTGTCTGTTGTATGTGGAATTGTTATCGCCATCAATTATATTATTCATTAATTTAATTTGAGATAAAAGCAAGTATTAGCATTTGCTTCCGAAGCTAGAGTTACACTTGAAAATAGAACATGGATGTGATATTCATTATATTATATTTTGATTTATTACACTTCACTTAAGTAACTGTTACTCAAGTAACAACAAATCTACATACCGATAACCTTGCAAGATTCGGCTTAAAAAAGAATGTAAATTCAAATCCTGCCTTTTCTACTTAAAATCTTTACATACAGTTAGCCTTATTTGATATATCCTTGTATATATATATATATATATATGTATATAAATATACATACATATATATATATATATATATATATATATATATACATTTATATATATAACTAAAATTGCAAATTGAAAAATCACTTAAAAATACTTTTACCCAAAAAGATTCGGAAATTGATGGCAATAAACGGTACGTGTGAAGTATTTATTAATAGCCCATCTCAGTCTATCTATAAGCTCGCGGACGTATCAAAGTTCAATGAAGAGAAATTATAAATAATTTTTTTCCATTACAGATGCTACCTGGATCTTATGTGACGTGGGAGTGTCCAAATATACGTGCAGGAATTGATATAAACAGCGATAATTATTTTCCTTTCCTCGACACATCTAAAAATAGACACACAACGTATGTGCTATCAGTTGTAAATACGACATAAAAGGATTTCTTTATCAAGATCCGTTATCTTATCCATCTCTTTTTGTTGTTTCCGCCTGTCCAACAAAGGGAAACTTCGGGGAAACGTTGATTTATAATGCAAGCGATATGTTTCGTCTCTTACAGTAAATGTATTTTTCAGACCGTATATCAATTTACAATCTTATTATATATATTTATATATATATATATATATATATATATACATATATATATATATATATATATATATATATATATATGTACATTCTTTCACAATTTTTTTTGCCGTGAATTATAATAGTAAGCTAGGGCACAATTCAAATTACGTGTAATCCAGTGGTAACGAAGACATTGACTTTTTTGCTTGAGATGTGGCGTCTTCATTATCGACAAGACTAATTTTTCTTAAGTACATATGTTTGATGTACTAGAGCAAGTGTAATTCTAGCCTGAGGGCATATTAACTAAAAACTTTAAAACCATCATCTTTGAAATTATCCTTTTTGGTAAAATATTGGCTCTGGCTAATTTTCCATCTACTCATTCTAATATATTTTATATGGTAGTGCTTTTTGTACGTGACATAGTTAATGTATATTTACGAAGTTTTTGTTGGGAAACTCAGCCTATATATGCCTTCATGCTGCTTCCTACTTAAGCAATGTAGTAGCGCAATCATGTCGGAACGTTATTTTCCTTTGTCTTGATGTACCTGTTTTGTTGGGATCATTAACCTTAAATAGGTTATAGTTATGCCTTTATTTAGTCTTCTGTTTGGCTATATGGCTGTTTTCAATTTTTATTTATTCTCACTTAATTGCAGTTATCGTTTTTTTTCCAGATGTTTCATAAATTATACTTTTCCTATCGTTTTACACTTCCTTTTAACCTTCTATAACTCGCATACACCAACATTTGAATCATAACGCTTGGGGCACAAGAGTGGCTATTGTTTGTAGAGTTATAGCTGTGAAATAACGTTTATATGCAAACGTGTAATTAATATTTCTTATTTTCCATTTAAAAAAAAAAAGACAAGTACCTAATCTTTTAAACCAAAGCAAATGAAAACTAGATACTCTTCTAATTATAAAAAGCTAACATAATAATATGTCGGTACCAAGAACTTAACTTTCTATTGAGCCAAATTAATAATTTTGAAGTAAATATTCTGTAGAGTCATAGTAACTCATTTCGAAGTCTATTACAATCAAATGGAGATAGTATAGAGTAGTCTAGTTGCCAAATGCGCCGATTATTTTGGTCGACGATGGAATCGAGTACGGGTATTAATCCATTGATTGGTATGAAAAATTTGAACTTCATGCTAGTTATGTGAAAAATTGTTAAAAAGTTCTACTTCTGCTTTTATTTACTCTTATCATAATACAAATTTCAATTGAAGCGACTTTCTGATTTTAGCAATATCAACTTTTTGGCGTCTCGTTCTCGGAAACAGTCATTTTTTTGTTTACAATATACATATTAGTGGATTATATAATTGTAGCGTTCATTCAGAGAGTCCTAAATATTTTTCTGCACGTACCTCTATGACTACTAAACTGGCTTCTAACATTAGAAAACTGGACTCTCATATTAGTTCCACAGGATTTTCTACATTCCACACCTTTTATTAAGTAACGCAAAATTTGAGAAAGTGGTGTGCGTTCGTCTGAAGTCTCGTGCTCCAAGGTGCATTGTTATTAAGATTAATATATGAACTAACCCGATTTAATGTTCCTGCTATTTTCCCTGATATGACTCTAACACATGTACTTGCTCCACAACTTTGCTCCTGTTAAATACTCTCTACCTTTATTCTGGACCACTTTCCATATCGCTTTCTTGAATCTAGGCAGTCCCCTCTTTTTTATAACTTATTATTTATTTTAGAAATTAATGAATATATAAAATAAACCAAAGGTGTCATATCTTTGAGATGAATTCCATAAAGGGGCATGTGTTTCTTTATGTGTGATATTAAGGAATAAGGCAGAAGACCAGAATGGGTTGGGTATGGGTTGGATTGCAATGTACGTACTTGTCAATGAATTGAAGGGTTGAAGGAAAAGATTGTTTGTCATCATTAAATTTTTTACATGAACCTGCAGGATATTTGCTACTGTCAATTATTTTCTTCTGCTCTATCTTTTTATGATTTTTTTTGGTTGTACCGCATTTTCCAATGAAAGAAACGATAATGAAAAATTCGTTCTTAGTTGATATAAAATTACGTTTTTCATAGTTTTGGTCCAATTTTTTTTCAATTGTTAATTTATATTCCGTACGAGTATCTGATATTTCTCTCAATATAAATCAGCAGTCATTCTTGTTTTCGATGTTTGAATACACTTCTTCAATGGTAACTTCAAGACGAAGGTCGACCGATCGTTCCTTGAAACTACAAAATAATTGAAAAGGATAATAGAAAAAATTCTTGTATCATTAGATTATTGTTATATCTTTTTCATGACCTTCACATCAAAATAAAACTTGTGTAATAATAAGGTTTTTTACGGTCCTTGCCGTATTTTTGCCTACTCTAAATTTTTATTTTCTAACTGAAATTTCCAAAATTTTTAAAAGTGTCTGTTAAAAGTAGTGAAAATTTAGTGCACAAGTTTTATTTTCCCTTTTATTTTATTTCATTAGCATTTTCCGACAAATAAAACACTATATTACAAAATTCATCTATTATTTATACTAAAATATTTTAGCATGTTTTATGTGACTATGATATCTTACAAAAACATGTAAAATTATTGTGATCAAGTTCAGTGAGACAGTGTTCAGTATATAACCAAAAACGCTAGAAGAAAACGATCTTTCTCTATTTCTTTACTCTCTGCTCTTCCACATGTCACAGAGACTTAATCACAAAACTATGTACACCATTTTTTTCATCCTTTGGTTCCTCCGTAAATTATTTTAAACACTTTAAATATATTTTTCAATAGAAAAGATATGTCGAAAATAAAATAAAAAACGTTGTGGAATGTACATATTGATACATATTTTTTTTCCGGGCTTAATTTACGGTATATCTTCAAAACGAATAGTTGTACCGAAAAAGAATAAGGAACATTTTTTGTAGACAGTTTTCTACTGTATTGATAATTATATTTATAAGAAGAGGTGTTATCGTATTTAATTATAAACATTAATTGGATATAAAAATATCAATTTCGGATATCAAACTCCTCGCCCTGTCTGATAGCGATAGTTGTAAAAAAATAAATTTTTGCTTTTGGCATTGGTAATATGAGTCTTATTCTTTAATAGAAATACACACAAAACAAAGGCAGATAAATGTCTATTTCATTTGTATTATGTCCTTTATCCCTAAAAAAATAAATTAAAATAATTACGGTAATAAAAATAATAAGGAAAAATGAAAAAGAAACGGAATCTTAATATTACTCACGTGGTTGTCAAAATGTTCGGCTATTCTAATTGTTTTTTTGTTATTTGAAATGGTTTGACATACAAACTCAAAATGTACCATAGTGAAATATAACGCATCTTAATAGATATAACTCAAAAATATTGTAATAAAATTTTTGGGTGGGCAAAAATACTAATCTATTTTTTTGTCAATTAATATATCCATGTAATAATCAATTCAAAGAGCAGATTACAAGGATTGCAAAACTATATTTAAACTATTACATAAGGTAATTATTGGCATGCTATTAATAATATCCAAAATACATACGCTCTTTCTCCTCTATCGCCAAAACAGCCGCCAAAGTTACAAAAAAATAGCGTCACTAGAAGTTTACCAAATTCTTATCAGAAAACAATAGCAAAAGTTCTTTATTTTATAGTTGATGATACATTCAAGGTATTTTTGGATCTGTGAAAGGAACTATGTACATATAATTTCTAGTGTGTTTATTTATACGTTGAAAAATAGTATTTATGTTTGCAAATGATTTACCAAAAACTCTACATAAAATATATATTGTATATGCACTATATATAAAACGATGAAATTTGATTTAAGAGACATACAAATTGTAACCAAATAAACTTACAAAGTACAGGTGAAATTTTCAAATTTTACACATACTTAAGTGTATACGGAATCGTCGTATCGAGAGTTCTACTCGTACCAGGTTTATCTTATAGTCAATTTTAGTTTTAATGCCCAAACTAAATTTGTCTATGATTAATTTGTTATTAATGAATAATTATCACTTTTATGAAGAATAATGCAAACTATTAATTAATCATTTATATTCTTGTTTTCAAATTTATCCCTTATATAATAGAAAAACTATGCAATAAAAATTACCATTTTTTTATTTTAATGGATGAGAAATATTTAAAGTTAGGGAAAAATGACATAACGGGATAACAATACTAAGTTTTAAATTACTTTATTGATTTAAATTTTTAAACGGATATGTACGAATTATTGAAATATCTGGATAATTATTATTGTGTCATATTTTATAACACTACTCTCGCTGCCTATCGCAATTTTATGTCATGAGAATTTATGCATCGAACGTATGTTTATTAATTTTTGTCAACGTCATTAAACGAAGACTATTTGGAATTCATAATTAGTGAAAATTTTCTTAATTTGGATTTCTTTAATATTTTTTTATAAGTTTCATGTTTTTCTTTTAATAAAGCTGATCAAAAATTCTGAAAGTAAAATTTTAATTTTGCACATATGAAACAGTAAAAAATCTGCATTGGTAAGTCAACTTATTTAAAGGCAGTGTTTTATATGATTGTCGCAGGTTATTCCTTCATAATTGTTCAAAAATATATACCTAACTTACTAAATAGTTTGTAGTACAAAATTTTGCGTGCATTGTGTAACATATACCTGCTGATTTTTTTTAAATTCCACTCACGTTTTTAAACACCAAAACCTCTGTTAATATTAATGTCAAATCTGGAAATATTTATGACCTCATTCAATTTATTACATGTATCGCCATTATGAATTTCGCATTTTCTTGCTACGCAATAAGCCGTATGCAAAAACCTGTAGAATAATATAAGAAGGGAATGCAATTTGATTACATAAGGTCTATAAACGTAGGAAGTATTGAGTTGGTTATTTATCTGGTTCACCCGCAAATTTGATTTAAATTAAGTACGTGTCTAGTTTCATTAAGATTCATATTTTGAAAGGAAAAAGACACAATAAAAATTTTTAACTTTCGTTTCATTTCCGTAGTTTGTATATTTAGAAATGCGATGACAATAAAAGTAACTTTTTTGTGAGGTACTGCTTTAATTTATTATGTAGGCGCCTAGATGCTCTTTCTACCTCATTGTTTGACTTATTACTACGCAATAATTACCCTACGTAACAAAAATTTAAAAAGTAAATCACTAAAACACAGTTTTTTGGAAAGATACTAGATTAAAACAATATTAACAATAAGCGACCTTGGTTGAGTCAAATGAAGGATTCTAGGAGTCACTAACAAATTGAGATAGGAGTGAGAATGCTCTGTGACGCATCACAAAATCACAGACGTACTCAAAATACCAACTTGTGTCCAAAGTATTTCAAAGAATCATCAGGCAAACAGAGAATACGATGGCGTGATGAGTTAGAGAACAATACAGGTTTGACATGGAACCAACTGACAACAAACAAACAAATCTAGTAAAAGGTGGGGAGGATTTTGATTAACAATGAATGATAGTATTAAAAAAAGTTACTCAAAGCACTTTCAGCGACAATTAGTACATTTTCTTACGTGCCTTCGCTTTAGTTTATATAATTTTATATTTTATTAGTCAGGTAAGATACAAGCAATTATTTGTTTCCATTTGAAAATCGTATATTATAAAATTGTGTATATATCGTATACAGCGTATATTATATCGTATATTATATGAAAAAAAAATATTTAATATTTTTTTAATTTCAGTTTGTAGTAAAACCTTACGTCGGTGCATTTTCCTTTACGAAATGCGTTTTCTGAATATCCAGCATAGAAGAATATAGATGAATAATTTAGACGTATCAAATACAAATCACTTTTTTTCATTCGTCAATAATTGCAGAAACCTTTTTATTCGGCTACTTATTTTTATCGTAAAAAACCATTAATTACATTTTTAGTAAAATTATTAAATATTAATGACAAAAAAAACGTAAAATAAGCAATACGATATACATTTTGATGGATCATAATATTTCTCTATACCATTAAAATGATGTGTAGTAAGCATTGAAACTTGAGTACATTACATAGTTTTGATATAGGTAAGTTACTTATGGTAAACGATCATATTTGTATTTCATGTGGAAAATAATTAAGTGAAAAATAGTTTTAAACGTTTAAGTATAATTATAAAGAATTATATCATTTTCCTCATTCTAAACTTTTTTTTCTAATAAATAGTAATGAAATCCTAGAGGCACCCTATCCTCTTTTACTTGTAACGCGGAAATTACCATATATAATAACTCTGTATAACTTAAATAAAAAAATTAAATAATAGGAGTATGTTGCAAAGTTCACGCCTCTACAAGTGTTCATAAGAGTTACTTAATATGATTTCTTCATATCTTGTACCAACTTTCAATAAAATATGTAAATTGAAATGAACTAAATATGGCTAGTGTTAACTTTAGCACACATCGGAAGGATTTCAAATAATTCGGACCGTATCTTGTTATTAGCATTATATGTTTCATAATTATTTTAGTTTCGTGCCCCACTATTGTTGTGAAGTATTTCTCCATTTTTTATGTTTCAGCTGTGTAGATACTGATTCAATGGAACCCATAGGTATGACATTTATTTTACAGTTGCTTTTTTCATGACGTAAAGATTATACGTAAGTATATATTTTGCAGCACCTCATCGTGAAACTTTTCTTACTGTATAACCCTCTTGTCTCATCGTACTTATTTTCACTGCGTATATATTTACTAAAATTCTACTTTTGACTCTCAGAAAAAAGAAATATGTTATAAGTTTCACGTGTGTCTATAGCTTCGTATCTTAACAACAAGTCTGATTTTTATGCGTTTTATTTTTATTTTTAAAGTACGTGCTACGAAGAATGTTTTAATTATAGCTCCGTCGGATCAAATTGATTAAGTATATTTTTTAAATTATATATGATTCAGTAGGTGTTTAGCGATAATGGATCGATATTGATTAAACAGTTTACCAGAACTTAGATTTTCTTCGACGTTTCTGACGGAAACTCAATAGTGAGGTAACTTTACTCTAGGCTTAAATGATCAATTTGATATCACCGCTTCGACTCTTAAAGTTTGATGTTTCCCAATTAGTCTAATGTAGGTATATGAAATTTGGACCTTGACAGTTTGGCTTATGGTGCTACTTTGACATCAAAAAATATTCCCTTTAAATATATCTGATACCTAATTTTTTATTGTACCTAAACTTGACTCTGGGTTCAAATGATTAATTTGAAATCTCCGCTTCGACTCTTGAAGGCTTGATGTTTCCCAATTAGTCTAATATAGGTATATGAAATTCTGACCTTCACAGTTTGGTTTATGACGTCACTTTGACATAAAACTCCACGATGAAAAATACTTCCTATAAATATATCTTATATGTAATTTTTTATTGTTTGCAAATTAGAAGCCACACTTAATCTGTAAAATTTTTAACATAAAATAAATTAATAAATTAAATTAATTATGTAATAAAGACTTAGTTCGCAAAAATCGATTTTTAATTTTTTTGGCAAAGATTTGCTAGATTTCATAAGTATATTCCACCTCCCCATTTTTTATTTCATGACTTCAATATTTTTTTTATTATTATTCCATTATATTATACTTGAGTTTCTTTTAACATTAAGTCTTTTAATTTAATAAACGCAAACCTTGCTTGAGAAAAAGTATTATGAAATTCAATGGTATTTTTGTTCAAATTATGTTGAGACAATACACGTTCTACTGATGCATTGCCACGTCCTATAGTAGTAAAGCGCAGGTCACGCACCCTCAACATACTAATAAATGCGTTAACATGGAGCCGTACTCGCCACGGAATCACTGCGGCGCCGCCCTCGCCGCCAGCCATACGGACTGCCTATACGAAAGCTCTATTAACATATTTACTACATACATCAAACTATTACTTACTTTACAGGACATTTTAATTGTTATTCAATTGAATGCGTCAATCGAATTATGTGAATATATTTATGATTTATTAGCTTCAACTTGTGTCGTCATCGACGTTTATTTTGAATTAACGCACCGAAATTTGTTTCTGATCTGATACTATCGTAACACCTGTGTATAAATTATATTAAACATTTTTTTCTATATTATCTCGAAAAATACGAAAAACATATTTAATGTACACGGTGAATTATATATAGACATATTGCAGTTCTGAATTATTATTTTGAATGAAAATACTTATTTTCATCCTTGAGGAATTATGTTATTTCTCTAGTTAAAAATAGTCTGTATATTAATTTTTATCATGGGTATGATGAGGCTAAGTTTTTTGAATAACTATCTAGCCGTTTATATGGGTATTAATAACACACATTCAAACTCTCGCATTTATAATATTAGTGGAATTAGAGTGATCGAAAAAATATTGTCCAAATATTGTAAATTTACATTAATTGCATTTTATTTGAAATGTGCAGTTATTTTGATTTTTACAAATTTTGCACTTATTTAAACCGGTAGAAGACCTTTAGAAAATCTTATATTACAAAGGAGATGCCATTTAAAATATATTACGTGTCATTTTCGATTGTGCTTAAAAAGTCTCTTCAACAATGCTCCACTCGACTGGATCCATGAAAAAACTCTAATATGCGGATGGACAAGCGCACACGACATAATTAGACTGACTCTATCCTTAAGAAATGAAATAAATTAAGATGTCCTTATAATTTTTATTGATAAAATAATGTAAGTAAACAAATTCTTTTGATGCTACTACCTATTAATTAAAATTTCAAAAATTATATTTGATTCTGTATAGATTCGTATTTTAAACATTTTATAATATCACTGAAATGGAGAAAAAAACGTAAAACTAAAACTTTGAACATAATATGATATACTCAACTTGTTCTGATATTTATTTTCACAGAATCACTACAATTCCGATTTGTACATCGTGAGTCGGTCAGTTATAAATTCGATGAAGGCCGATCAGTCAAAAAGCTGGTTAGTTCGAAATTTGACGAAGGCCGTGGATATGAAACTTGTTTGTGAAAGTCATATGCATTTTTTTAACAGGAATGTTGAATGGCCGAACTTGCACTAAACTTTTACATATTCTTCTTCAGATACGGCAATGTTTAAATGTAATGTGTGCACGTACACACACACACACATACATGCATTGCATGCAATGCACACACATACATGCAATTTCAGACTTCAACCAAAATACTTTTATATGTCCATGATGGAGGAAATATAAAAAACTGTATCTTTATATCCATACTGAATTTCCAATAAAATAAAAGCTTTTACGTTCAAAGGAACATGCACACCGATGTTTCCGTGCACACCTAGACACATTTAAACATTTAAGGGTAGATAGTATTTTTTTTAAATGATTAAGAAATATTTATATTTCTTTTCTCGTGTAAAGTGTTTCAGGGATTTAAATTTAGGATTATTACACTTGTTTTCCGATAACTTTTAGGTAAACTATTAGTAAACCTGTGCTTTCATAATTTTAATTACGGTAAATTTGAAGATGGGGGAGGAGACTAATTTTTTGAAAATAATTTTAATAATATTTGTAAAATTCCTTGGAAGCCTCATAACTTGTTTTTTCATTTTAAATACTTCGATCACTACATTAATCTTTTCTAAAATGCATATAAATTTATTTAAGCAGTAATTTGCTTACTCTCGATTTAAACAAATTTTTATAAAAAGGTAAACAAGGTTTATTTTAGAGTTGAATTTTAGTGTCTGCATTTAAATACTAAAGATTGATTATGCTTTAACCCACGGATTGACAAAAAGACCCAGAGACTAAAAATTAAACAGTTGTTTTTTTAACTCCGGGTGCAAAACCCAATAGTAAAGTCGGGATTAATCAAAAATAAATAAATAAATAATAAGATAAGAAAACAAAAACACACAAGTTTGATTATTATTATAATTATTTTCAACTTTTTATGTACATATCAATATACATGGTTCGAATATAAATCATGACAGCCTGTCATTTTTATGACTTTTCTAATTTTTTAAATTAACGATATGAAAAACCTTTTTGAATAAGTGTTTAAAAAGAAGAAAAAAAATCCATAGATATTTCTTTTAAAAGGTAAGCTAGAAAACAAATCCTATTATATTTGGGTTGTAGCGCGTCGGAGGATAATGGACCACATTTATACGATTCACGTTTATGAATAGAGTGAATGTAAATATTACTCGTTGTAGAAAATTAGTTGTATTTTTTCATAATATAATATTTTTTCATAAATAATCTGATGCAAAATCTTCGTATAAAATATTGAGAAATTATATCTACTTACGTTTTTTATCCTTTGTATTAGGAATAAATTTGCAGTAATTAGAGGTAGCTTGGTAAGTAGGTAGGTAATTATATAAAAACAAAATCTCAGCTCAGCCTTAACCGAAATCAGAATGTTATGAAGATAAAAGTAAAACTAGGAATATACAAGAATTAAAGTTTATTAAATATTTGCGCAGAAAATGAAAAGTATGATAATAAATATTAGATGCTTCCACATTCAGCTTGTTATTCGATATTTATTTTTATTTTTATACAAGTTGACTTATATTTTTACGCATGAAAATAAACTTTAATTGACGGTTTATGAGTTAATACTCTGAAGTTCAAATTTGGTGAATTTTTTTTCTGAAGTAAGGTGAAAATTATGTCGTTTTGCCGTAATATAAAATACAGTTTTATGTTACAATTTCCAAAACGGTAACATTTTTTTTTGAGACAGTTTTTGAAATAAATGTAACAGATGATTTATTAAAATTTATAAACATAAAATAATTTTCTTCATGAATCCATATTGTGGTATTTTCTCAATTAATATTTTAGGCATACAATATTATCAATTTCAATACCATTTAAAGGAACAAAAATATTTTTAAACTTATTATCATAACATTTGAAATGTTTCTTTCATCGGAAATGGAGTTTCTTCCATTATTAGACAAGCTCTATAAAGTGTTACTACATTCTTTAAACATTTTGTTTTATTTCTTTCATATCAACGATTTGAAATAAAAATTGTTTGATCGTAATACCAAAAAAAATTGAACATTAAAAGCAGAAAAAGTAATATGACCAACTATTAATATATAAAATTTATATCTTTTTATAAAACCTTACAATCAATTTATTTACTTTATACAGTAATATATACGCAGAACTTATCGATAATGAAATTCAATTTCAAACACCTTTTAAACAAAGATTTTACGTAATTAGATTTATTTTATTTCATAATTTCGTTACAAGGACCATAATACATTTTCCATATAATACTTATTTAAAATTAATTTGTGGCTACTGAGTTTTTGAATAGCTTTGGAAGCCAATTCATAGGTATAATGATGAACTTGTATTAAAATAAAATTAAATATCTGAATTCCCTAGATTCTAGGTATTATTTGCTGAATAATTATATCTTATAGATAGGGGAAAACCGTTTTTTATATTTCAAATTATTTTATAACTTCTAAATATCAGTTGGCACTTACCGGCTTGTCATAAAAAATTGAAGATGTCTTCTTCTCCATAGTCTTTTTTTCATCATTGCCACAGGTACACCGACATGCATTTCTCTCGTGCGACGAATCAAAAACTATCAGATCGGTGTCCGGTACATAGTCTCTATTATACGATCGATCGTCATTGTAAGTTCGTCTAAAATATTCAGAATCATCCGGTTTCACTTCGAAATCCGAAGCGGGTTGTGGAAGCACTTTACGTCGTGGACTGAAATTCGGATAATTGCTTAGTGTTGTAAATTCGTTATATGACATTTGGCGCGGTATACTTCGACATCGACTATTCCTGCTTTCTAGCGTTGAAAATTTCAAAGGGTTATTACCAAGCGTTGTGGCGCTACGTTCCGATAAACGATCGTTGATATCAAAGCTGCGCATTTTAGGAATCTTGCCGAGAGGACGCTCGTCCATAAAGCCAGACTCTTTTGTTCCCACTAAACATTGGTCTATGTTCTCCGTGAAATTTGCATACGTAGGCATATCTTTTGAAACTTTGCTGGTGTACGGTGGAAATTTCGAAGCTGTAAATATACAACTTTGACTGTATCCTCTGTTTAAAGCTTCTTTTGACATCATAGACTTGCTCCCCTTTCTTGATGAGTGATTTGAGTCGATCACCATGTCGTTAAGTTGCACAGTATGTTGTTTCTTGTGCATTGCCTCTCCACTTATTTTCTTTAAAGTTGACAAATTTTTCTTCAACTTCTGAACAAAATTACTGGTTGGTTCATATGCAACTAATTGTTTTGATATATATGTAGAAACTCCGCCGGATTTAGTCTTCCCGTGCTTTCTGTCCAAGCTGTGATGAGTCCTTGGGGTCACATTCTTTCTACTGTTGAAATTATTAGCTCCAAAAGAGTTTCTAGTACGATGCTCATGTTCACGGCACATATAATTGTTGGCATAATTGTACTGACCTAAATCGCAGTTGCAAATTAGATCAAAATTTTGTTGCGCTCTATTTACGCCACCCCAATGACTCGTACTGTCATCGGGCCAAGTTTTGTCGGAGCCGGCTCTGAACTGCTGAGCGCAGGTTGGTAGGGTACGGCAAACTTCGCAGTCGACTCCAAGTAGCAGTTCCTGGCTAGTATTACGGATAAATCCGTCACTGAAAGTCCGAGAACGAAACGGCATGTGAGTCTGAATATCCTGGTTGGAGTAGACATGGTCAACTGTCGGTGGCGACTGTGCTTCTACCATGGTAGCTACGTCACGATTCACCAGTACGATTTTTGGCTGACGTTGTTGCCTCTGTCCTGCTCGTGCAGGTGATGGTGAAGCCTTTCGCGATACATCCGCTTGATACATATTTAGAATCTTCACGTTTAAACATCACATGTCTTTTAAGTTATTTACATATTTCCGCTGATTCTGTTTATGTATTTATACTATTATTTATGAAATTGTTTAAAACTTTTATACAATTATTATTTATCATTTTGAAAATTAATATTAATATAATATTGTAATTTATATTATAAAAAGATTAAAGGGTTTGTCATCTCCACATATGACTAACTAATTTAAACTCTTTTAGAAACGTTAATCAAATTTACATAATTATACACTTGTATTTTTAATAATTCATGTATTTGACAAATTAAGTTAGAGATGGTCACATTATGAAAATTGAATTAACAAGTTTAATAGTTAATACTTAAGGTAATATTTTATTTTACGTGAAAAATGTATTGTTAACAAATTAATTTTATTTTCATGAATGGTCTGATTTTTATAAAATTTTTTATCTTAACCAAACAACATTAATAGAAAATACAACCAGGGGGAGGGGGAAGGGGAAGGGGAAGGGGAAGGGGAAGGGGAAGGGGAAGGGGAAGGGGAAGGGGAAGGGGAAGGGGAAGGGGAAGGGGAAGGGGAAGGGGAAGGGGAAGGGGAAGGGGAAGGGGAAGGGGAAGGGGAAGGGGAAGGGGAAGGGGAAGGGGAAGGGGAAGGGGAAGGGGAAGGGGAAGGGGAAGGGGAAGGGGAAGGGGAAGGGGAAGGGGAAGGGGAAGGGGAAGGGGAAGGGGAAGGGGAAGGGGAAGGGGAAGGGGAAGGGGAAGGGGAAGGGGAAGGGGAAGGGGAAGGGGAAGGGGAAGGGGAAGGGGAAGGGGAAGGGGAAGGGGAAGGGGAAGGGGAAGGGGAAGGGGAAGGGGAAGGGGAAGGGGAAGGGGAAGGGGAAGGGGAAGGGGAAGGGGAAGGGGAAGGGGAAGGGGTTTCTTGGTATATTTATTAACATATTACGGACCGATGAAGACATTGCTGACGATTCGTGTAGTAGAGTTTCAGGACATTAATGTTGAGGGGGCATTTCCCAATTTTAGTCAAGAGTGACTAAATTATAACGATGAATAATAACATGTACTAACGACTTTTAGTTACTAACAAATTATAAGTAATTTACAAATATTTGAACAAAAAAGCTGGCCACTGGGTAGAATTGGAAATAAAATAATTTTTAGAACATTTTTGTGGACATATTAGCAGTATATCTAGGAAATTTGAATAATCTTTTGATCGATAGAAAAAGATTTTTAAAATGCCTGCTTTATTTACTATAGATATTTTATTGAATATAATGGTAAAGAAATTAAAGAAAATAGAAATAATACTACATTACGTAGTTTCATTTAATTGTGTATAGATATTTTGTTAGAATTACATTTTTATTATTTAATAATGATTTTATGTTGACATGAAGACGCTGTTCAGCTCCTTTTTTATTAATATTTATATACATATATATATATATATATATATATATATATATATATATATATATATATATTTCTTTGAAATTCTATACGATTTTATTGGTATAATATTAATTCATAATGCCATATTCAATTGCAATTATAAATCACTCTAAAATACCACAGATAATGCATATCCATTGATTTACTACACTGAAGTTTCCAGACAAAATAATTATAATTAACTCTTCCTACATACGTGTGCACTTATGTTATTAACGATTTTTATTACTTTGCCATAAATTGATTAAATGAATTTAAACTTTAGTATAAATTATCCATTTGTTTCCGTAAAAAGCATATTTTCACAAACAACAACAACTCTTGACCTATGAAAATCAAAACTCTTTAAAAGAACATTTTACTAAGGAAACATAAAGACGCGCATTTCCAGAACAACGCTCCTACCCATTCAAACTTCATGCTTACGATGCACTTCACGCCACACGCTCACATGCATTATCCTTGCCACTGAAGTGCGTCCTTCCACTACACCTTTACATTCAGGCGAAGTTTCCGCTAGGATCGCGTATACAGATGCCTAGATACCGCATGCTTTAGGCTCCAGCGCAGAACGACTAGTGTACCACTCATTTCCGCAATACACTTCGAAACACAGCCTCCCTTTCAGGAGCTTTTTCTTTTGCTCGCTTTTACACCGTATTTTTTACATTCCATCTGAAAGTGATGGTAGCACATTGACGGCAACGTGCGGTCATTGCTCTGCTTTATGCCTTTTTTTACTTTTCAAACGTAATGAATGCTGCAGGTTATGGAAAATAACCCGGTGGGCAAATTTATGGTAAGACGTAGATATTGAGATATTTGACGTTTAAAATCATTGGAGATTTTAATACGCGGCTCTTTTTCGCTTGAAGACTGTGGGTTAAAAAACAGTAATTAGAGAAGTTTGTGTAATCTAGACGAATATTTCATTTGGTCATGAAGGTTAGTAGTGTGATTGTTTTTACCCTGACAACAGTAATAAAAATAATATTTGATTCTATAAGATGTAGTTGAATTAGTCTTTGCTCAACATTTTATCCACAATTCATTTCAAATTTAATAAATATATATATATATATATATATATATATATATATATATATATATAAATTAGTATAAATAACTAATTGATTGAAAATAGAATATTTTAAGTGACGGAGACGCCTATCTTCTTTGCAATTCAGGAACAACATTTTAGTATTTTCAAATAGTCTAATATAACGAAGATTATTTTGATATTCAAATGACTTTAATATTTTTGTCGAACGACAGCTTTCACACTTGCTTAGACGTGAGTATATCTACTATAACATGTTTACAAAACGGCTGATTTGGCGATGGTGCCACAGCAGATGGCGCTTCCTTAAATTCGAAGATCTCGTTGAATAGAAAGCTTTAGATGAAGCCTAAGTGCAAAAATGTTCAGGTATAATTTAAGTATGAAATGTTAAAAAATTAAGACCTATTATTTATTTCTGAACATGGCATCTAAGCCAATTAGGATGCTAAATCGAAAAGAGTAATAATTAATATCTTTTCTTGTAATTTCTGTTTATATACATAGACGTTGAAATTGTATGAAACGTCATAGAATTTTCACTAAATACAAACTATTAAAAAAATGTTCCATAGTGAGGTAAAATATACGAACTATCAGAATTTTTCTAGAAGATTTCATAGAATTGAGACCGATAAGATAGACGTAGTAGGTGCAGAAATATATGGTTTCAATTAATCAAAGTAATGACCTTCAATATTAACTTACATAAAACAAATTGCATTCTGATAATACTTGTTATCACTCTGTTATAGATATAGAATAATATTAGTTCATACCTTTTTTAACGTTCTCTTTAAATACAAAAATTATTTCAACATATTTATTGCAAAGAAAGGGCCTTCATATTTATTTCCAATAGTAATTATATTTAATTATTCAGAATAAAGAGTAAAATTTAAGAAAATGCGCTTAGAATTTCATTTCAATCGTTTCAATCTCATTTTAAAAATAAACAACGTCAAAATATTGCCCTTTTTGTATAAAGATCGAGACTTATTGAACTTCAAATATACACATTCCTGCAACTTAAATAACGTATATTTTTAAGTATGAATGCGAAAGTATTTGAACAAAAAATAAATCCCGAAAAAGAATTCTCAAAGAAACGCTGGGCCTGGTACAATTCTATTTAGCATAATGATAAAAATTGAGCAATATTTTAACGATTATCGATTAATATTGTTATCTTAGTGATTATGATTATGATTTATTACAATAAATCAAGACTTTCAAATTAATAATATATTTCCTACAGTATATGAGACTTTCGTAACATAATACTTTTTCTAACTCCTTTGAATAATCAGGATAATTTAATTTATCGGAATATCAAGTTTTGAAGCTAAAGTGTATCTATCAACATTATTTTATATTTTTTTAAAAGGTCAAGATTACTTCCCGAGTCAAATTAAAATAAACTTCATTATATGGTCAAACAGATGATGTACTTCAAATATGTTTTAATCTTGAAGGCTTATTACCTTAGTTTGAAATTCGATAAATGAGAATTAACTACTGAGTTCATTTCTCATTGACATAGGACCTAATACAGTGTGTTTATTAGTTAACTTTTTATATTACTGTCATAAAAGACAGATAGAGCAATTAAGATTACACCATTTAAAATTAGAAATAATCTTTCAACAGACTTTGTTGGTATTAAAATTGTGACCAGAAGCTGAACAATATTACAAAAGTTTCTGAAGTAATACATTCGCTTTTTCCAGATGATATATTTTCCTTAACTTTGCTTTCGGTACTGATGTAATTTGAATTTTAAAAATGCCAAAGTTTGAAGAAAACATAAAAAATAAATTTGGGTTTAATTTCTTTTTAAACTACTTGACCAATTCTTGGGATATTTACATGATTAATGGAGATGTACAAGATGAATAACTGGAAAAGAACTGTAGTGGTAGGTTGAGAAATAACCACATTTGTATATAATTGTTTTAATTAATAAAATTGTTTCTATCTTATCTTGTTATCAAGGCATATATTTAACGTTTTGAAAAAAAAATAAACTATTTACTATTCAGTTTTGTTAAAAATCATTCCCAAAAATTATATAATCAAATTGAGAGGCATATGCAAAACTTGTAATTTCACCACACTTTTAATTTATTTAAAAATATGTAGAACTGTTTGTCTAAAACGCTAAGTTAATGTACAATTATGTCACATTAATATTTTGAAAAAATAGAAGAAATTATTTACATTGTTCTCAAAAATTGTACAATTAACATTAGAGCAGGAGTTCCCAACCAGGGGCGCGCACCTCCCAAGGGGGGCATAGAGAGATGTCAAGGGGGACAGAAAGCGTTTGCATTTAAAAAAAAAAAAAAACAAAAAATATACAAACAACATCAACAAATAACATTACAATGTAATGTTTAATTTACATGCATAAAATTAATGAGATTAAATATCATATTCACTATTATTACCACAAACTTGCGAAAAATTTGACGTTTTGGTGCACATTTTTTGTTGAGAAATCAGTTTTAGTGTGTAAAATTATTGTGTCTCACTGTTAAAAGTTAAGTTTGTGTATGTACAAACTTCAGTTACCATTTTTATTTAATTTACTAAATCAAAGAGGGGAGGGCATGAAAATATAATTTACAGTCCGGGGAGCCTAGAGAGAAAATTGCTAATTGCATCACACTTAATTTTTTTTAAAAATGCGTCGAGCGATTTGCATAAAAAAATAAGTAAATTTAAAATGATTTTGTATTAAAATTTAAAAAAAAAAAAATCATTCCCAGTTTAATTTGTGTGAAAATGGTTCTCAAAAATTATACAATTAACATAACGAAAATAAGTTTTTCACCACACTTCATTTTATTTAGAGATACGCAAAAAAAACTTAAAAATTGTTTTCTTTTTGAAATTAAAAAGAAAACAATCTTATTAAAAATACTATTTTTTATAAAGCAATAATTATAATTATATATTAAAATATAACAATTGAAATGTTTGTTAGATACGTTTGTTTAAATTTTCTTATTAACTCAAGAAATAAATGCCGTTTTCTAAAGAATTATTACATTAAAAATTATATTTTATTTTGTTTACAATATTTCACTGCAGTTTTCCCAATAATTTATCTAATACGTAACCACAATCCATAAACATTAACACCGAAAGTCAAAATAAAAAGAGAAAGTCAGTAAATTCAACGAAAACAAAATTATGTAATTGATTCTAATTTCGAATTTGGTACGGAAAAATTACAAAGGCACGCTCCATTTATTTTGTTGTTTTGAAGTAAAGTTTTATTATTTTATGTTATTTTTACAATTATAAATTATTTGCGTTATTGGTCTTATGAAACATTAATCTTTCCAATGCCTCCCCGCTACACGCTGCACAAATTGTATGAATGCGTGCAATTTATTTCAGTTTTTTATATGAAAATATTCAGATTTTTCACTGAAAACGAATTATTGTATATTATTTGATTTATGAACAAAGTCATGAACAAAGTTTGAAAATATCGACAGTAATTTTTAGAAAAATAATAGTTTGCATGACTATCTAAAAGTATGAAGTATGAGGAAAAACGTCTTCAGATATTTATATTTCTCATACGTACCATGGCCACCTTATAATGATAATCTTTTACAATACTGCTAAACGTGGAAAAACTGCAAAACATGGAAAATCCAGCCAAAGTGTCAATTTTTATAAAGCGGTAGAACTTGCAATTCGGCTACGAAGCATACATGAATAAAAGACATCGTCTTTTAAAAGACAGGGTAACTGTTTCTCACAGATGTATCATACATGAAATCATTTAGATGTATTGTAAATGTTCGAACGGTAAATATAAAAAAAAGTTAAGACGACAATATATATGATACTCTATCATTGACCGATCCATAGTGAACACCTAACCCTCTTCAACATGGGATGGTGTGATGTTATAGGCAGAAAATCCAATCAGTTTTAATGTGTCACTTAATTCGTCTTATCTACTTTACAAATGGAAATAAATTAATGAAAGCATTAATTACATTAGACGGATCCAGGTTTTAATTGAACAATATACTTTATATCTCCCTCATCAATCCGCGCGTGATGTGGAGATGTAAAGACGGACGGACACACCACACGCATCCATTCGAGGACCTCATTTGTCACGGCCTTGCGTCGTAAGTCCCCAACCGAATGACCCATGGGTCATACAAGACAATAATTTATATTAGAAACGAAGCTTTTTCCTCGTCTGCGCTGAAAATTGTCGGAAACAACGTGTTACGAGGTTAATGCCGAACCAGTTTAAATGTGGTACAAGACGAAATGTGATTACAATTTATAAATATATGTAAAGTTCGTATATTTCTTATGATTTAGTAAATAGTTAAAAGTTTTATTTTCTATTAAGAAGAATAATTTACTTTCTATATAGATGTGAACATATGTTGTAATACAAGAGAAAATTAAATAATCACAGTTTAAATTAGCTTTTTAAACAATGTGTACCTAAAGACTAAACAATCGTAACACCTGTTTTAATTTTTAGAAGCATTTGTTTTAAATGTTTCTTACACTTAAAATGAATAAAATGAGACATCTCCGAGAATTTTACCTTATAAAAACGATAGAACAGGCTAACTCTTTTAGATATTGCTTATCTGATTTTTTAAAGGAAAAGGGCCCGGTTTTTTGTATTACGTATGAAAAACATGTTCATCATTGAGTGAAATAGTTACGAATACATAGTAAAAACATTAAAGGTAAAAAAAATCTACTAGTTTTAAATATATGCTAATTAACAAGCATTAATGAAAATTTATTTGCTATTAAGAAAATATCAACATTTTTTTAAATCAGTAATATCTTTTTCTCTGCGTTTATGATGCTTTAGTCCTTTCTATTTTTCTGTTGCAGCCAACATGCAGGCAACATTTTGAACCAAATATATAAGTTTAGAGCCAAGACAAATTCTGTGTTTGATCAAAACATAATATATTTGGCTCTAAAACAAACATAAAAATAGTTACTTTGATGTTTATATCTGCTTTTTGTTTTCTTGTAATTACCGAAAAGATCTTTGCCAGTCTACCCAATAATCGATTAAATAGAAACTATTTCTATTTTTTTTTACAAAAATTCTAGCCTTTGCACTCGTACATATTTAAATCAAACTACATTTTTTAAATTTTGGCGTCGAATTCACTTACGGCTTACGTATTTATTTCCAATCGACTCGGCGTTATCAATTGAAACAGAAATCCAGAAACTTTGTAGTCAGTTCCGCGTAAAATTTATATACTCTATTTTTATATCCCTGGAAAACCAATAAAATCGTGTAGGAATCTTAAACAACAAAACATAACACACGCGACTTCATCCACAAATAAATACTTTCTATCCTTAAACTTAAAGTGAGGTAAACACTTCTATAGCTTGGAATCGTGAAGCGGAGCACAGTAGACTGCGTCTCTATAAAAAGCCTTTTGCTACTTTTTTATCGTCGTGTTTTTCTTGTACAGTTATGTATCGATATTCAATATTTTACACAACTTCGTCTACTTAAACAGGATTGCCTACGATAAGAATACGTAATGAATTTTCATACATGACATAAATCCAAAAGCATTAGCTGACCTAAGCATCACAAACTTCGCGCTTAAGAGTTCATGGACGAGAAAAAAACAGATGGCGTACTTATTGTGAACGTGAGGCAGATCTAACTTTGGGACGCGAGATGGGATCGGCTCTAAGAACTGGAAGCTAATATACAAGAATCTTTTTTTTGTTAATGAATTGTAATGGACCTTGAATGTTTTAAAAGGAGAATGGATGGAGCAAAAACATTACGATTAAAATAGCAACTGTGTAGTGAAAACGTTGAAGTTGTTTCAATAATATAATTTTTATATTTCATTTATCTATAAACAAATATATGATTTGTATTATTTAAAAAATATATATCGTGGTAGATTGATGAAAAAGTTTAAAATATTTATTAACTTATTTCTAACCTGCTCAAAGAAATAATTATAAGGATGAAATTTTCAGATATATTATTTAAATCGGTTAGATTCTTTTCATATCACGCAAAGTAGTTCCTTGTGGCCACACAGAATGTATATTATTGAACTATTAAACCGAAAACTATCTCCAATACGGGCACGGGATTACAGCTAAATTAAAATAAATAATTCAATAATGAAATTCAAAATTAAATAATGAAATTCAATAGGAACCTTCCAAACGATCAAAAGCTTTTTAAGTAACTAGACGACAGTCCATTTCCCGCCCTACTATAACTCAACACCATAAAAGCTCCATTCAGTTCGTACAGAAATATTTTACACGTCCTCGTCATAGCGGATATTATTATGATAATACTAATGTAAAACGCCCACGTTTACAATAAGAGCGAGATATACATTGTTAACGCAAAGCAAACTTTACTCTAATCTGTGACTTTGAGTTATTTACAATACTACGTTTTCTCCTTGAAAATGAGATTATGTAAATTTTTTTGAAAATCAATGGAGCTCAAACTAAAAGCGCTTTATATATATATATATATATATATATATATATATATATATATATATATATATATATACATATATTTGTGTGTAGGTGTATATATATCTTTGTTGTTAATTTATCACATTAATTTTTAGGTTCAATGCAAATGTTTCGTTAAAAATATATCATGAAAGCACATTTCCTCTTTCAGCAAAAATATAGGGGAACGATTAATGAAGGAATTGAAGATATATAGATAAAAGTGAAGGGATTGTTTTTTTAACGTTTAATTTATTACGCAAGAACATAGTTATAGAAATATATAGTTATAGATTAATCTGTTGGACCATTACATTAACTTTAAGGGATTCTAATTCAATGATTATTATAAGTAGAAATTCTAATTGGTTAAGAATTTATAACTTTGGAAGTAATACACATCACATCCTTTTTTCCCGTTTTTATAATATGACAGTCCTGATGATTGCCATTATTTATTCCTGATGATTACCATATGATTACCATTACCATTATTAAACGTAGAATTTTCCTGCAAAAACAGATATTGAATTTAAATTTCACTGTATACCTTGTAAATATTTGTTTATAGTCATTTTATGGTGCTTGAAAATATTTTGTAACAAATATTAACACTCTTGTTTCTTATTAGATTAATCAATGAAATTCATAATTTAATGATCCTGTACTCCAAAATTACAAGAATTTTACGTTTATCTTTAATAATACATATATTTTCTTCACAATGCCAGGTATTTAGACATTCTTCAAAACAACTTTCCTAAACCGTGTTGCGCAATACCCAACGTGTTTTTCCTGTTATTTTTAACAAACGCAAACTTTACATTGCGATATCGTTGAAAAGTTGTCGTGGAAATACGAACCCGTTTTAGGTAAACGGTTAAGATTAATCACTGGCATCTGGGCTGCTAGACGAGGCCATGATCCGAGATAAGCAGTGCAGGGTCGAGATAGGAAAGATCTTAATCTGGCCTGCAATCGACAAGGGCTTACAATGTTCTGCGAAAAGAAATTCGAGATCAGAGGTAAAATTAAATAGAGTCTATATTGATTTTTGCGAATATTTCTATTGATTACGAGGTAATATTTTTCAGATTTAATTGAAGATCAACGTGTAATGGCCAAGCTATTTTAATGTTATCAATTTTATTGATAAATGTAGAAAAAATGTGGACAATATAAAGAAAATTGTTTACATGTATACAGTTTATAAATTTAATTAATCAGTGCTTTAAATTTTATATGATTATTTTTGTTGTTTATATGCGTTTATATTAAACGTCTTGTCAAATTTATCAAAAGGAAAAACGCTACATTTTTCCGAAATTTTATCTCTAATGTGAAATATTATAAACAGTTATTAAATTATTTTCAATTTTACCTAACCTAGACTAGTGACTTAGAATACGCTTAAAAATTTGCGTCTGGTTTTGTTTGTTTTGATAATTATTCAACATAAATTTACTGTAAAAGTGTTTAATTAAGCGAAAAAATTATGTAGGTATGCTGTAAATTTCTTTGAATTAATGAACCAAACTCCGGAGGATCAAAACCTATAAAATGTAAAAAAAAATGTCAAAGTTTTAGAACCAAACGATGAATGAATCAATAGCTCGTCTCAATTATGAATTGCTTAATGTTTTACGAAATGACCTATCGCTGAAGATAAATTAAGCAGAGGTTACAAATAACTAACGATAAAACAGAAAGCAAATAAATAACCGTTTACCTGTTTTATTTTCATCCCGATTTGCAAATGTTTTTCAGCTGCTGCAAAGCGAGCGCTTCGCATCGTACTGGTATCACATTTTGTTTTAATTAAAACATTGTGTTCATCAAAGCGAGCTATTGAAAGTCAAGGTTGACCAAATTACAATGTCAAATTTTCTATATAAAATTAAAAAAAAGATGCAATTAAAATTTGCATACTTTTATATGAATGAAGTTCAATACACTTCTTTGTAATTTAGCGGAAATTACAACACCAAAAAATATCTACACAATTTCTCGTTTTTTTTATTAATATTAGATAAAGCACTATATTTGTTTACCTTCAATATATAACATATTTTTGTTCCATTTTAATAGAAACCTAACCATTTAATCCATCATCATATCATCTTTTCATATGAAAAGATGATCTTCTTTTTTAAATCCTTTTTTAATTATAAAATAAAATGAAATTATACAGTTAATTTAATTCGATAAATTGTTAACATATCCCATATTCAAAAATATGATTTTAAAACGATAAATTAATTTTCCAGTAAAACGTTAATTACAATTTAGAATCATCGCCTATTCATTTTTCCAACGTTTTGGTACAAAACAATGAAATTACTTTTCTACTTTCCCACATCAGATTTATAAATGTGTTATTCAATACTTCTATTCTTTTCCTAAGTAGTTCATATATTTAATGGATTATTATCTTATATAATTACTTCATTTGGTGTCAGTTTTCATATCATTACTTTAGAAGTGTTCGTATTAGAGTTATGAAATTAGACATAAAATGTAAGAAATGTTCACAATTAAATGAAACTACGTGATGTAGCATTATTTCTACTTTCTTTGAGTTCTTTACCACGGCCTAGGTTTCGTTATTTGTTCAAACATATTTACCGAAGAAGAGTTGATCAAGGATAAGCCAATTCGAAATAAAGTCTGAAAGCTTACTGTTTGTGTGTTAGGAGACCTAAAATTTTGAAGTGGCTTCGAAAGGTAGTAAAACTTAGTCCAGTGATGGATATATTTTTTTCTCTTTTAAACCTATCACCATTTTAAGATGGAAATATTTTTTTTACAGTGGATTTGAAGTAGCTCCTCCGTAGTTATCCTATATTTTATATTACTAAGCCCTTGTAGTAAGTCAAATAAAATGATTAATTTGAATAAAATATACAATTTGTATACCTACAACCCATAGAGTTATGATATTTGAGTACACTATTAACCATGAGATACGTTAACCAAACTCAATGCCAAATTGCTATTTCATGAGGATAAATCAAACATCCTTGATTAAATAACTATTTGAATATAGTAGAAAATTTTACAATATTTATCTATTTAATTTTTTTTATTACTATATATAGAATATCTTTCACACGAAAATTCAAGTTTAGTCCTTTAAAAAAAATTATAAAGTCGATATATTAATTAAAATATGCACACCACGAGAGTTGTAACCACTATTAATTGCTTTAGAACAATTATAGAGTAGTTATTAGAATTTATGACGATTAATGTTTCCAAATGCTTTTACCAAGTCTAATGGAAATTAAAAAAATATCAAATGAAACGTATGCGATATAGATATTCATATTTCAGTATATGAATTCATTGATGTTTAAATCTAATTCTATTTTAAATTTAAACTTAATCTGACATTTCGAAATGATTTCTCGTTTTAATTTTTATTACAACATTAAATACGTTGTGTTCCTAAAGTACCGCGCCCAATTTTTTTCGAAATTTTTTCGGGTTAAATATATTTTAAAAATTTAAAGACCATGCTGTACTTATAAATTATCAAATTATAAAATTCGCATATCTTTTTTGAATCTGGTTTAGCAGATAACATTAAGATATCATGGGTTAAATTTTTTTTAAAAGTTATATTCGATTCTTACATTCTGTTTATGGGGTAATTTATTAATGTTTCATAAAATCAAAGTTTATTACACAATAAATTTTAGAGTAAAAAGGAAATGGCTGCAGAGATGTAGATGGTAAAAACTACAAATACAATTTTATTTGAAATCAATGAAATGTTGAACATTAACGTCACTTTGATTATAAAAATCGTAACAAGTCGTGGAAAATTAAAAGCCATTGTTGTGAAGACATCTCGCGGCCATTGATGTGAAGAGGTTTGGTTTTCTTTGCATATTGTAGAATAAAAAAAAATCCCAGTAGCTGGAAAACTGAAATTTATAGTGAATTATCATCTATATTTATTCAATTTAAGTGTATTTTGTCTGGAACAATTGGAGGCACGGTCAGTGTTAGGTCAGTGCACTGAATCATATTGGAGTCTATTCGTAAAAGCTTTTGATAAGATTTTTGCTTCATATTAAAAAGTGCCGCCATAGCGTTAAATGTCACTACACAAGCAAACGAGCTCCTTTTTTCATTATAATGAAGAAATGATCTTATTATATATTTCATTTAATAATACAAATTTATATCCATAATCCAAGAAATACCATCATGTCTTTTGTGAAAAGTCTTTGGAAGGTTGTAATATGGTAATGTAACGACAGCCTCAAGTATAAATAATTAAAAATTTTAAATTAATTTTTTTGAACGAAATCAAAAAAATGCTTCCAAATAATACCTTAAAAAGTCTTCCTTTCACATTAAATAACATTTTGGGGTACATAAAAAAGAAAGAAATTTAAAGTTTAAGGAAATTAAAAGAAATGAACACGATTAGTGTTTTAAACACGATTAGTGTGTATTATAAAAACTAGGCATTTTCAAAAATACAGTTTTTAAATACTAGGCAAAAATACAGTTTTCAAATAATTTTACTGAGTATAATGAAAATTAAGAGAATATTTTATGGGTTAGAAGTATGCAACATATTTTTCAAGGTTTTTTCTATTATCCAATTTTTTAAAAATTGTTTTCCTAAAAACGAATGAAATTTATTCGTAAATTTATTTACAAAATTCAAGTTGTTTCATATTTAATTTTAATGTACTGACTAATTTTAAATGGTTATTTATTTTAATTTAATAGTGTTTTATTTTTAGGAAGCATGCCATTATAATGTCATATATGTTTATTCAGAAAAATATGATATCACGGTTTAAACATTACGTAAGCGTATAATTTGAGACATTTGAACTCGATATATATTCAAATTCAAATCGGTTCTTTAAATAAGAATTAAAATGTAGATGCAATAATTGCTGAACCTAGAAATTATAAATACAATAATATAATTAAATATATATTATAGAAAATGTTTTGTCAATGATATCATTTTTTGCGCTTATGCAGTTAATTTTTTCAATGTTATGCAAAATTAAAATTTTATATTTAAAACTATTTATTTTACAGATTAACATTGGTATCTCAAACAAACACTTGCATAATTTTATCGTCACTATACACTTTCGGTATATAACCTCTGAAATTCACAAGCATTAATTTCGACACAAAATTTTATTAAAAAAATCGGTCACAAATATAATACAACGTTAGAAAGTTGAGAAAAATTTGAAACAGACAATACGTATCATAGCGTTACTTTGGTTTATTAAAGCACGCCTGCGATTTCGCAAAGTTTTTCAGAAAAGTTTCGCGACGCGAGGAAAGTTCCGTCGGTCCGTAGCGCAACACGTCCACTCGCGCCGACAGCTCGGGTCTGACTGACTGCTCGAACTAATCCATATTCCTGAGGAGATATAATGTCTGTGATACAGTGCGTTCACCGATACCTACTTAGGCTAGCAGGCGTATGTTTCACTTGAGACTTTATGCTCAGCCTTATTGTTTTATTATCTACTCTGTGGCTGGTGTTGAAGGCGCTAAATCTTACTGAGTGTAGGTGTTATTATGGGCTGACACTTAGTATAGAAGTTTAGTCCTTAGAGTCATCTATACAGTAGTAGAAACTTTGAACACTTACAAGTATTTGAATAATGGATCGTATATAAAAATAGCCACCTGATTACAAAACACTTTGGTCAAAAAGCTTATAGTCGACATATTGGAAATTTTACTGTCTATCTTTTACTGTTTATTTTTCCTTTTGTCTTATTGCCGTTACGATTTTTTTGTTTCGTTATTTTCATATTTTAATTATTTCTCGAAATTTAACACGAAATGGTAAATTTGTAAATATGTTCGTTATCTCCATAAAAGTAACGTATATAAACGGTTGCAATTTGAGTCGACCGGAATAACAAAGATGTAGATTATTTGCGGTAATTTCAAATATGTTTTTTGGTTTTCTTCTCTGGAAAATTATTACCAAGTGTTTTAATAAATTAACAAGGTATTAATTTTGGTATAAATTAATACACAAAATTTAACGTGCTCCGTTATTACTCGTACATCTCTTCGACGTGGTTGGTGACGATTCTGCCTTTAGCTCGCTATGGCTTTATTTTATATTATTCCGTATTGGCTTATAAACATCAGTATGGTTATTTATGAAGAATTATGACAGAGATAGTAAATTGCTTATAAAAACTTTGGCTTAGGGTTTGAAAAACAGATGTAATTTTGCAATTGAAAAATGAATTAATTAGAGGTTGGAAAGCTTCAGGTTTACAATTGGAATTATCCCAAAATCATTAAATAAATAAAAGGTAAACAGGACAAAGAAGGAAATTCGAAATCTAGATGAAAGATCAGCATTATTGAATCTATGTCAGTCATCAGACTTTGAAGAAACTTAGCAAAAAGAAGTGAATTTCTACCAAAAAATATTATTGTAAAAATGGTCAATTTTTTCTATAAAATCATTGTTGTAAAAAGAGTGAGATTAAAGCAGCCAAGTGCCTACGCAGCTTTGCTAGAAAAGGGTAGATGGTTTACTTAGAGGTTTGCGTCTAGATTCCTCGCATATAATGTTCATTATAACATCGAACTTGGTTCTGTCGCTTTGCTGTATTATAAAATCTATAAAACCATTAGAATTTAAATATTAACATGAATATACTTAATAAATATGTATCAAAAGCTTTAACTCGGTAATTTACTCTTCTGCAGCAGAGCTTTGCAAGAATTTAGCTGCTTTTTTCTTACTAATTTCACAGCTTACTTGTGGAAGAAAATTTTTACAATTTTATAGTTAATATTTTTGATAAGATTATATTTATGTTTTAAAATTGACGTCAGTGGATTTACTTGCTTTCAAACGATCGAATATATAATAGTAATGTTGTAACTAAACATGACCTTATTATAAAATATGCTCAAACTTTCGTCGTTTGAAGGTATTAAACAAAAGATAAATAACCTTACAGCTATCAGTTATGTAAAATAAATAATATTTTATCTCATACGGCTTTTAACACAGTTTTAAAAGTTTATTATATTGGTGATACTTTTAAATATATTATTACATAGATCAATAGATATAGTTTGTGATTATTTTTGTAGTAATGGCCATAAACTTAAAACTTTTTTTTACTTATCTTACTAACATATGTCTTTGGCAGATATAAATGTATGGTGCTAGAAAAAGAATAAACCAATTAATTGCTAGTGAAACTCCTTCTGCAACAGTTTGTTACACAATAATGTACAGAAAATGAAATTTAAGTAGTTAAGGGAAGCTACATATTATACGCAATACAATTTAATACTGATATAATTTTTCGCTAGTTTATTACTAGCGTAATTCAAGTAACTTAGTGGTACAAATCTCTTATTTAATTCACGACTAAAACAATTTTGCTTTGACGCACTAACTAAATGCCATTTTTGGATATTTCACATGTGCGGTTAAATATTCAGAGGTGGGTTCTTCTCCTACATTGCAAAATGTTACAAAAAGACCAATTTCACATTTCTGATTATATTATAAATGACCCTTTCAATGACTTCCCAATCAACGGAGTCTGTGAGAAAGAAATATTGTTTCCAAGTTCGTAACGATAAGATAGTTCATAAAAATAAATAGAAAAAAATTATTCGCAGCTTTGAATTATTTTTTTCTATTTATTTTAATTTTAAATTACATGAATTTAACTAAGCCATAGAGTAAAATTTGAATTTATTTGGTTTTAAACTGAAAGAGTCATGGGGCTGTAACATTCAGACGAGCAAATGATGAACATTACGGAAATATGAGAATTCTGTTTTGCCATTCAATTATGATACCACAAAAAACTGTCGATATTGTGCAGGACATAATGTAAATTATCAGTTTCATAAATTTAAGCTAAACAAAGAAAAAAATAAATTACACAACTACAGGTATCTATCATCGGTAAGTCCTAAATTATAATAAAGGTACTTGAATAATTCTAATTATATTATTAAATTTATCACTTTAATATTGCTTGTAAAACTTAACTGTAATTTTTATAATACCCGAATTATTTGGAAGAAAAAGAATGCTTGCATTATCGTGACCTCGTCAAGTAACATCAGTCAAGTTTCTATAATAATTCTATTTGTTGTAACATAAAATATTGTAAACGTTTCATGTTATACCGTTGAAATATTAATTATATGCTTTTTTTTATCTTTAGTTTCATCAAATTGATGAAAGTATTCCGATAGTATTTATTTTTTTTCTAAATAGTAGAAAAGGGTCCATGAAAATCAATTAAGGAGCACAAAATGATGGATAAAGAAAAAAACATATCAGAGTCTGTGGTCACGTATATATGTTAAATATAATATACGTGCGTGTATATGTACACTCCATGCACTGAAAAAGGTTGTTAAAAATGTAAGGAAGGTTTGATTGTACTGGATAATAGAAAGAAGTCGGTCCTCTTAATGTCGTTGCTATGCATAATTTGTTTGAATCTTCATATTAAGAAGGATAAATGTTGAATGAATGGCTATTTCGCCAGGACATTTTTTTTCCTCCAATTGGTTATTGTATAGGACTTAATATATTTGTTAATAAAGGTATTTATTATAGTAGGGTCCGATTCAGTGAAAAATTACATGTAATTATGAAAGTGTGATTCAAAATGTAAAGGATAACTTGTATTAATTGTACCTAATTTTTTTATGTTTTATCAACGTTTTAATTTGGTTGAGAAGATGTTTTTGTCGTATTTGCCTAGATTTTATTGCAAAACATGTTACTAAGTAAAATGTACAAAAGGGAATAAGTTTAGCTTCATTTCGGAACATTTTACCTTAATAACTGTTATGTCAGTTTTTTGAAGATATTATTGAAATATAATCCATCGATTGAAATAAGTAATTTCGTTAAATAATACCAATACAAAACTACACAATTGGAATCGTCTATTTTAATTCGTTGAGTGTTGAGGTTAAATAAAAGCAATTTCTGCTTCACGAAAACTATACTATCTGAAATAAATTTTAGTAAAAATAGTTAAGAAAGAAATTAATAATAGCCTTAGGATTTTTTGAGTAATTAACTAATCCTTTCAAGAATAGTTTACTTGCCCGAACTTATGTATCTAATATGAGTAGAAATATATTTCCACAATACATAACAAAATGCCAAGCCAAAATAGGTATCAGATATGTTAAGTGTAAAATGGTCAGCACGTGAAGTCACTGAAGTGCGTAGAATTTGTTAAACCCTTATGTGAGTGACGAGGTACCCGGGTACCTTCAGCATTTTCAAATTTAAAGAAAAGTATGTTTTACGCTCTGTGCCAGTGATTGTGTTTTCTACAGCTGTGATTTCGTGAGATCTCTTAATTATTTATAAATTATATAATTTTTAATGTTTTGACCTAGTCAACTATTTACAATGAAACCAAAACATATTTTAAACTCACCATAGAGTGACAAGATACCCGGGTACCTCTTTGTGTCTTGTATGACAATGAAAAAAAGTATTTATAATTTCGTACAAAAATGAAATAATAAACATTTGTTATGATGTTTTATTTCTACAAAAATTACAAATTCTTTGTTTATGCAGAATTAGCAGAGTTCTCAAAGCAGGTGTTACATGTTGGACGAGTTACTGCATGTTCATCACAAACTGGTTTTCTACAGTTAGTGCAAGCTTTTCGTGTTTTTCTTTGCTTGCGTTTGAGTTCTCTGCATATCTAGCAACTTCCGACGATTGTAACACGCCCTGTAGAATTTCGTCCAGTCTGACTTATAGAAGTTGTAGATCCAGAAGGAATCGAAAACCTTAGTTCTTGGCCAAGCACGTCCTGCATTGCAGATGTCACATGTAATTTTGATGTCAAAATGCAATTTTTTGATCTTTTTTCTATATTTTTACCACACAGTGGTAGAGTCAATGATTTCAAAAACTTTCTACGTTTGTCACTCGAGACAAATTGTGGATTATGTTCCATGTAAATGATATATGCTGCCTAAGCTGCAATGTGAATGATATTGTAAAAAAGTGCTAAAGGCCACCGATTCATTCTGCGTTTTACGGTATATTCTGCTAACGGATTATTCATATTATCCACTCCACTTTTGGTTTTATTATAATATAAAATTAGTTCTGGCTTGGCAGTTTCCTTATCACTTTGAATAACTGGCGACATGTGCATTGATGACAACATTATTACTGCTTTATTCTTTTTGGGTACGTAGGAGCATATGGTTGCTTCTTTGCTAAAGGCGAAGTTAGAAGAATAAATCACCCTCTCCTTGTGTGCTTGCATATTTGCAGGAAGAAACCGTTTATTTTTTCTTACCGTTCCAACTAGTGTCATATTCCACGAATACAAGGAATGACCCAGTTGAAAAGACGTAAAAAATTATCCGTAGTTACATTCAGCCCTGAATATTTATATTTAGCCACGAGATCTAATACAGTGCATTGTCCAACATTTGTTTGACGATTGCCATCACTTGACTTTCCTGTATATATTTGTCCATTTAAGGGGTAGGAATTATTTGCATCACAAGCCCAAAATATTTTTATGCCATATTTATAAGGTTTTGATGGCATGTATAGACTAAAGCGAATATGCCCACGATATCCATATAGCTGTTCGTCAACGGTAATACATTCACGAGGCTTGTACATTTTATTCAAATTTGAAATGAACATAGTCCAAATATCTCGTACAGCGGCTGCTTTATCAGCTAACAAATGTTCAGGGCGCGTTACATCATTATCAAATCTTATGTAGCGTAATAGCATTTTGAATCTATCATGGGACATCGCAGCCCGAAATAGTGGTAAGTGACTGGATTTCCACAGTTCAGTCAAATGCTATTTATTAGATTTATGCACCCCACTAAAGATTAGAATGCCAAAAAATGCATCCAATTCTTGTTCTGTGAATGGTTTGAATATTTTTTGTTTCGGTCCCTTGCTAATATCAGGGTAATTTTCCATCAGTTTATTATTGTATGCTTCAGTAATCTTAGTCCCTTCCTGATTAGTTTCCCTCAAGATTATGTCAAACATTTCATTGGACAATATATTTTTGAATATTTCCATTTGATTTTAAAGTTTACTGGTAGATGCAGACCCGCCCTGTTGACAAATAATGTTTCGACTACTAGTTTGTGTTCTGGGACGTGGACCAGACTGCCACCGCGTTCCATCTTTTGAAATAAAAATATTTTCAAACGATTCCCCTTCAAAACTCGCATCGGAATCGTATGAGTCAATCTCATTGTCGAATTCAGCTTCTGGCTCAACATCCGAAATTTCCAATCCACTCCCTTCAACCAAAGGAATATAATCGTGTTCATTATCAGAAGCGACAAACTCACCTTCGTCACTAGAAGATTCTGCTAATATGGCTTGTAATTCTGTTGAATTATATATTCGAACACGTTATCTTTGTTTAGAAGTACTCGCTACAATAATGAAATAATTATAAACTCACAAAATAAAAGTAAGCTCGTACAATACGAACAAAGTAAACAGACAAGTGTTAATATCAAGCACGATGCATTGAATGGATTCAGTGTTTCTTGCGCGCCGATAACCATGTACCGCACTGCATCCCTCCCCCGCTTTAATCGCCACAGATCATCAACTGTTTAGCTTAACTAAAATAATAATATTCAAAGTGTGGGTAACGTCAAAACAGACCTTGATTGTTTACGTTTGTATGAAGGTACCCGGGTGTTTTATTTGTTACTCACATAACAGTTAAACTGATCTTAAAATCGTTTCAGCTTCCAGATATTTAGATTTTCAGTGATTTGCTAAAGAAAGTTTTAGACGCATCTTAGCAATTTAGTTTCCATTTGTTTACACAAAATTTAAGAATTATTCTGGTATACATGAATCCTTACTTTATATTATGCAATTTTGCTATAATTAATCCAAAATATTTCAAAAACCACTTATTCTTTACGACATTCCTCAATACCTCAATCATTTATCCATTTTATTTTTCACTTAAAAATCCTGTAAATAAACAAATTCATTTCCCATCTTAAGAATATATGTTCCTGTTGTCTTCTCTCGGTCTACTTAAAAATTATATACAAAAATTAGTTTACATGGTATTTTACATCATACATTTTAAACATACTGTAAGATGTAAATATAGTCCTTGAGTATTTTTAATTGTATATAATTTGATATACAAGTTAACAAATTGCATCTGATAAACTCGTCATGTAACTCATGTGGTAACCAAATATAGTATTTAAACTTCTTACCCAAAGTACGAAGTTTATTTCAGTATGAGAACATGATAATAGTTCTGCAGATGACGAGAATTTTTTTTTCCTTTGACGTAAAAAAAAGCCACACAACACAAGCTGAATTTATAAAATATCTCATTTATTATTTTCATTTGTATTTCATTCTGTAAACGACTACAGAATTATTTTGTACATATACATCTTTTCTGAAATCGTCAACTTTTTTCTGCAGAAGTCCCTTACTAAAACAGCCCTCAAAGATTAATATTTATTTTCTTATGTCGATTGATATAAAATTTCATCTCTTATCCATTTTTGGAATTTAATTACGAACTAGCTATACCCGCGACTTCCTTCGCATAGAATTCGGTGTAAGAAAAATATTAAGATTATTTTTTCAGAACATTATGAGCATAAAGTTTACAAAGATACAACAATAAAAGATACAATTATATCTGGTTTTTATAGGTTCATCAGTAGCTACACCGTTTTGTACATTTTCCGCGACCTTCAATTATTCAGTGTATTGCCTCAAACTTATTTGCAAGTACAATGTTGTTTCAGTTTGTCGAAAGCAAAATCAACAAGCACTATTACGTAAAAGGCGAATTGCGGCGTATTACAAATACATTTTCCGAAGTTCTGTCATGCTCTAGGTCCCAATAGAGGCATATTAATAAACAAATTTTTTGGAAAGTGCGGTTTATAAGTTAAGTTCGTAGGAAATAATAATTCGGACCTTATTATTGGCAAAATTGATTCCATTAATAAGGATATATGAATATACTTAGAGATTTTAAGTCATAAAATAATATTTGTGGAGTTTTTTTTTGGAATTCGTTTTGTTTTTCAATTGAAAAAAGAATTCTGTTGAAGAAAGTTCAGTTTTACCAAATGGTTTTGTAATGAGCAATGACATTTTTTGAATTATTGTCTCCTTAAATATAAGAAGATAAGTAATGTTATGGAAGACTGGAACCAATTATATGAGACAATAGCAATAACTATGAGCATGAGGAAGATGAGAATGCTTCCCACGGTCGTTTGTGGAAAAACTTGGAATAAAAATTGTTTTTTAGACACTCATTTACACACATAAAATATTTGAAGAAAATATTTGGCGGGCGTTAGTAGTAAGTTGCACGAAATTAAATAATAAACATCCCGTTAAAATATTGCATCTATCCGTTGTTTTCGTTTTTACAGTAAATTTAAGTAATATATGACATTTATCAACATCTTCAATTTGAGGTATACTAAAATTTACGGAGAAATTTGTACAGTAACCTATAAGCAATAGCTTCTGAAACAAATTTGGGAAATTTGTTATCTATGTTTATAATTGTATATTATCTGAATGTATACATATAAAATAAATTAAAATATACTAAATGTTCCATATAATTAAAGCAAATAATTGATAAGTCCAAGCCAGACGAAATAACTTCACACCTTATAGGCTTCAAGCAATATGTATATCACACTTCTTTGACGTTGAAAATAAAAGGCCCGAAGAGTAATAAATAAAACAATTATGTTTGCGGTACGATTTGGTAAATTAAATGAAAGTTATTAGAATTTCAACATACCAATCACAATGTTATTTAAAATTTCTAACAAAAGTTCACAAAGACCCTCTCATGCTCTTTTCCAAATTATTGATGGAAAATTTTGAATTTTTGAAAAAAATCGCGTCAATTGTGGGAGATTTATCATAAAATAATTTTTAAACGTATATGACAAATGTAATTATAATTAAATATTTAATATATTTATTAAATTCACATTATAATTTCTATAATGTACTTATATACATACCCGGGAAAAGTAAACATTCCGACCTAATTAATAGGCAAGGAATATTTAAAACACGAGGCTTTAACAAAGTATAAATATCTTTTAGAAGAGGTTATTATTTGGTTACTTTCTTTTCTAAACAGAAATTTCATATTACAAAAGATTAAATTAAATTACGAACACAAAAATTCACGAAATTAAACCTATAACTTCAATGTCGGTTATCGAGGTATCTACGTTATATCAGGGACCAATTACCGTAGTAGCGCATAATCTGTTTAAATAAAACTTTCATGAAGATGTAAACCCAAAGACTATTTTTTTTCTTCATTTTTAAACTAAATATCACACGATTTTACTTGGGTTGACATCGAATTTTTCGGAGGTAAATGGTTTAAAATATTAAATTTATTATTATCGCTATTCGTGACCAGGGGCGCGCAGTGCCTTATAAATACTTACACATAGCTTGCCCTAAACTTTGACACACACACACACGCATATATATATATATATATACATATATATATATGTATATATATATATATATATATATATATATATATATATATATATATATATGTGTGTGTGTGTATATATATATATATACACACGCAAAATTTATCTCTATAATTTATGGTCAGTAGTCAGTCCGTGCAATTTGAACAAAAATGTAGAAACTTCTTCTATTAAGCTGGCTAGTCTTCGCGGTACAAATCGACTAATTTTACCTGACTTTTAGCACCAGAGCAAGCTAGATCCAAATAGTTTATGGCTACATTCAGAATAACTTCCGAGCGAAACATGAAACAACAGCTGTATTCATTGATTATCTGTCATTCAATGAAAACAAATAAAAAACAGTGTGAAAATGGTTAGTTTTCCATTTTAAAAATATACTTTTTACATTTGACAGTGAATCTAATATACTGTATTAGTTATTGTTTCCTTTTAGGAAACTTCTGTAAAAAGAAAAAAGGAATATACTTGTATGAGGAAACTTCTGGTAAAAAGAAAAAAGGAATATACTTCACGTAGTACACACACACACACACACACACACACACACATATATATATATATATATATATATATATATATATATATATATATATTAATATTTTATATATTCTTAGATTCTGTTAATGTGATAAAACCGAATTCTATAAAAAATACGAGTTCGAATTTTAAGTTGATAAAATACTTGTTTCATGATTTAAGTTTATTTCCATACAGTTTTAAGCTAGACATATTTTTTCGTGGAAGAAAATATGGACAGTGTTGTAACATAGTTAATTATTAGTCGAAATAATACAACATCACGTAGTTTAATTTAATTGTGGATATAATTCTTGGTATGTTAATTGAAGTCTGTAGTTGAATACCCTGGCCATTATTTGATATGCTCTCTGGCCATTTAACCATACTCTCTAGCACGCACTAATACTCACTAGCTATAGTTTGATTTATATCATGTTACTCCCGATCAGTCGTAAAGGCAACTAGCATTCCTTTCCATGATATGTAACTATTATTACTCATTACTCTGGGAAGCTCTATCTACAACTGTCATTAATTATTGACTTCTAAGCACGATAGTCATTATTAATTATGATTAAAAATTCAAGTGGAAATCGGTTAAAGCAGTCACACCGCTATTAGAGGTTTATCTTCATTAAGCGTATTAACTTTAATTACTCTATCTATATTTCAATAAAAAATTCCACAACCGATATTTCTGATAATAATATTTTCACAATAGTGGTCAGGTTATAAGAAATTAAAATCCATATAATAAAAGGATAAAAGACCATTTCAGGGTTACAAAACCTGACCTATGATCTATTAGGCGTATATTCTAATAGTATCTATTATTAATAAATTTAAAGTTTTTTAACGTAAATTATGTTAATATATTTGACCGTCATATTTCAATTACCTTTGTTTATAACTAGATTTTCTTATTTAGCTTATAGTATTTAATTCGTAGCAGCAATAAAAATAATGATATAAATATTAATTTTTGGATATGGATGTTTAACTTTTCTCTAAGTTTAAGTTTCCTATTAAGACAATAAAATGACGCATTCCTAAAATTATTCACTCTATATAAAACTGTAGAATAATGAAATTCCAATTACAATTGAACCGCACAACGAATAGCCACTCGGCCTTTTTGCCTCGACCCCGACCAATATTGAGAGCTCGTACTATTTCGGGATCAAGCAGTTTCTTGGCTTCTACTTATCCAATCGCGGTAAAATAAAGTAAATGTTGTTTCCAACGAACGTAGCTCCATAAAAGCAAAACAAAAAAGGTAAAACTGTTGCTTTGCCGTAATTGCATTTCAGAGTAAATACGATCGTGGTAAAAATTTTCCTTTATTTTAACCTTATGAAACTTGTAAATAAGAATATTTCAGATGTACAACAATTAAAAGGACTTTACGTCAATATTAAAAATTCATAACAATCCCTATTATAAAAATTCCTGGTGATGGTGAATATTGAATGTTTGCTTTTAAGTACGTTTCCTTTTAAGTATACCTTTCTATGTTACTAAGTTATTATACAATTGTATAATGTAAATATTCCTAGAAAAAAACAGATTTCGGATCACAGGGTTTATGCACCAGTATTGATTGAATCAAAAGTTGTACTGGAACAACAAAACTAATGTCGATTTGAGGACAATTGAACATATTTTTAAGATAGCGGTTAATAATGTTCTCAAATCAAGATTCAAGGACTTTCATTTCCCCAAACTAGGTATTTACACCAAAAAGAAAGTCTTTTACAATTAGAATGTTTTGGTGCTGCTAATGCATACGTACTCGATTTTTGGCAACCCCTATCAAAAAAATTAATTTTCATTGTAACTGAAAAATGTCACATCTCTTACAAATCAAAATCTAAGGAGATGTGGGACAATGTCCAATAGATTTTTCCGTCTTTCTCAAATATTTAGATAGCTTGCTGGTAATGTAGCCAGCTCAATACATTCAGAAGACTTTTATTCAAAACTGAACACACTGTAACACTAATTTGAAACTGACTTGTTACAAGAGCTCTTATTCTCTACAGCAGAAGAAGAATGATTTGATTAAATACATAATTTATGTAAGAAAAAGTAAACATCTATGTTATAGTACTTTCAACGTATATTATTTGTTTTACACGTATAACATCGAAGTTTTTTCGGAAATGGGAGCGTTGACGCAGATCCTAGTTTTGGTATCGATTTTAAAGGGTGGTACTTTGAATACCCCACATTTTATATGTTTGTGTCTTCATGTAACTTTATAACGTCGAATTTGCCAATGACCTGACAATATTTGGCAATAATATCAAACAATTTTATTATATGTCGATAGAAGGGTATTTTCATTTCCTAAATTATTTTAAAATTTCTATATTCATTTTCATCTAATTTTTATATTATTTCTTGTTACGTGAATTGTCTTTAATTGTTATTTAATGATACATTTGTTGCAAAAAATATTTTTTTTTAACATTTTGAGTTCCTTTTGGTGGTTAGATATAACAATTTAATGTTACGTTAAAATTTATTTATCAGAAAAAAAGGTGAAATGTACGTTTTTAATAAATTGTATTTGAATGAAGTTACAAAATTTTTCCTAATTAAATTAATAATCAGTAAATTATGGTTTACGGTCATAATTATTAAAATTTATTTATGGCAGTACTCGGTATTCCAAAATTCCTAACTTATTTATTTAATTTGAAAATATTTACCGAGATGTAATTCACTCTTTAATCATATCAGTCTTTTTACTGTCTTTAGTCTCTTTACCTTAAAGGTTAATTTTTTTCAAAATTCACTATAAGTTATACTTTATTTATTATAAGAAGAAAACATTTCTTTAAGAAAATTTTTTTGCAACAAATTGTATCATGTTATCCAATTCAAGTTTTGGCAGGCCACTAAAAGACATTTTGACAAGCTATATTAAAATAAGTTTTAAAATATATCCCAAATCTTAATGCATTTGCTTGGAAGTACATTTAAAAAAGATTGTCGATTTAGTTAATATGCTCAAAATATATTAAAAAATAAATTGTGGGTGTCAGCTCCGATGTGCGACTGGAGTTTCCTCCTTAAATGCGGTTGGCTTGGAAAGTAACCAATAGGTAACACTGTATGTAAATATAAATATCATTAAATGTAGAAATGAACAAGATCAAAAATTATACAACAAAATTAAAAACATTTAGTAATGTCGGACTAGGAACTTAAAATTAAATGAGTTTTTAATTTTATAATATAGAAGACACCAAATATTCACACATACTGACATTTAATGATTACAACTCGATATAAACGAACGATAGTAAATTATGTGTGTCAAACTCCGTCATTGTGAGTGTGTGTCATACGCCGTAAGAAAATGCCAAATAAACATATTGATATCTCACTCTAAAGATGCACTGAAATGCTTCGCGGAGAGGCTACCGCACGGTTACAATTTTTTTAACGCAAAACCTAACGCTCTGAACCTCGTACGCTCTGAAATTCTGATTTTACTCATAAAACTTCATACCGGGCGCTATATATTAAAATCGATTCTTAAGGCGTAAATTCCAAAAACGTAATAAGATTAATTGGATTTTTTTTCAGCATTACAATAAAAATATCATACATCTTCTAACCTCGACATAACCTTTTTATTTCGATGAGATTTTAACACTTCTTAGCAGCAGAATTAACAGTAATATCAAATTTATTGTTAACTGAAATATTTTTATCATAAATATAATTATTTCCTTAACCATGAAGAAGTTTTTGATATCAATTTTAGCGATGAAGTTATATTTCTTCAAAAAAATACGTCCGAATATATGTTTTATGGAAAAGAGAGGTTTCTAACTGCGTCACATTTTATTTCTTTGCTCTCATTTGAAAGGCAATTGGTATTTTCTCTTTTGTCGTGCTATACATTCATATTTTCTCTTTTCTCGTGCTAGATATAAGTTTATTTGGCCGACTTATTTTTTTTTCTTTTAAATCATGTTTTTAAAAATGAATGAAATAATTTTTTTAAAAATAAAAATTCGATTTAATAGTTATTTCTTTTTTTAAAATTAAAACGAAAATTTTACTAACAGGTAAAGTTTTACATCACAGTATGGTTTTGGTTACAAAGTGCATAGATCTTATGAAAATAATTGGAGTGAACTAGCAAACTAATCACCACAAATCTTTTTACCTTCTTATCAAGATAAGATAATATACCGAAAGGGCTAAAATTTTACTTATTAAATATTACATAAAGATAATTCGTTTTAATATTAAAGGCGGTTATATAATTTATACGTCGAGATAACATAATTAAAAATTGTGTTGAAATGAAACTAAATTTCTACAATACGCTAACTATCCTAAAAACAATTTCTAACATAAAAAAGTAGTAGTCATAAAAATGGTGCAGTTGGCATTTAAGATTAGTTTAGGTGCATTGTTGATTTTTAAGATTATCTAGTTCTGCTAAGTCCATCTGCCTGTCACAGCCGTTTTACTCGTAGACTATTAATGCTGTAAGGCTGATATTTGGCGTAGTTATGCATATATATAGTTCTTACAAAGTTCATAATATCAGTTTACATTATAATATCAATAATAATCATTTACTTCATTTATGAGTAATAATCGACCGACTTAAGACAGGTAGTTAGATCTGTAAAAAGTTTATGAGAACACCATAAAGACAAGCAAATGATTTAAATCTACTGGTAATATTTTAAAACACATTTTTAGCTTTTAACCTGAAGAAGAAATTTTTACGCTAATTGTGTATATATGCCTGAAATAACGAAAAAAAATAAGATTAATTTAAAATATTGGTACAGGTAGTAGACAGCTCTTTAGATTTTTGACTTTGACTCAATCTTATCTCGGCGACATACAAATGTTTATTTTGAGCTAGTGAAATATTCTAAATAAATTTCAGTACTACCTGTTGATATTAATGTTAATGAACGCTCCTTCACCTTTCTTATTTCCAAACGTAATTTCTTTTTCTATTAATATATATTTAAAACAAATGGCACAAGGTTTTGAAACAAGTCGAGCTGTGATATTTGAAGTTGAATTGAACTACACTACATTCACTTTCAAGAATTTTTTTTTTAAAAAAGCTATGCTTTTATTCCTTCCCCCCTTTTAATAACTTCTTATGTGTACTCTCAGTTCACAATTATGAGTTAAATGGAAGGATACCAAAAGGTTTACATTTGTACTGAATCTTCATATGATTACGGAAGACTATCTAATATTTCACAATCGTTTTATAGAAAACTGTTTCTTACTGCGATGGGTATCAGAAATATTGGTCAAGACAAACGATATCTTCATTAATGGTAGCGGATTAATTTCTTCAGAACGGTAATTACGCGGAAAATGGTTTATTACAAAAGATGTACGGGTTTATCTAACCACAATATTTCAAATGCTTTCAGCTAATTTATAGGTGTTGTGATTTCATATAATCAAAGTATTCACAAGTTCATAGATGTGGAGGTATTCATGCGTCAGTGGTTCAACTGAATGTTGTGGATAGATGACCTCCTAAACAATCAACCTGAAGTAAAACAGGGTAATATAAAGGTAAAGTATATAATTTAGTAATTATTCATTATTTTCAAAATATGTAGAGTTTTCATATCTTAACTCATATTAAATTTGGAAGAGACATAGCTTGTTAGCGTGGTTGTAAAATAACCACACACGTTATTGGCGAAAATGGAGAAAAATCCTGAAATTTTAATAATTTCTTATTTAATGTGGAATTCCAAAAAAATGTATATATAAATATTTACAAGGCGCACTGTTTTAAAAAAATATATAATAAAAATGATACGATATGAATAACGATTTACAAACTTTAGAAAAGTCTTAAGAATTATTAAAAGTTCAAAAATTTAAAAAGTTAGAAAGAGAGTATTCAAAAGATAATAATTGGTTTGTGACATAGAAACATTTTCCAAATTAATATTTTTGCCACATAATCGAAAAATGAAAAAAGTACGAGTTTATTTTCTGTTTGGCCTTTTATTGTCGACTCACTGAAAGAAAGCAGTTTAAATTTTATATTAGAGAATTGAGAAACCTTTAACTAATTAACTTTTAATTATTTTTGGAATTATTGACACAACAGCAGGTAATAACAAAAAACTTATTTCGATATGCAGATTCTTTATTCAGATACCCGAATGAAAAAACAATAACAGCAATTTAAAAAAAAACCTTAATTTAAAAGTAATAATAGTGACAAACAAAAACGTAGTATTATAATACTTTTAATTGGTCTTTAATAGAGAGAAAAGGCTTATTTGAGGTGGTGGCAGGCGTAATTTTTCCAACAGTCTTTCATTTGCTCAGTTTAGTTGTTTGCCTTACCCTCTTATTTCCATAGTTTTATATTTTACGTGTCCTTTGATTATATTTGGTAGCTAGACTTGTTTGTGCGTCTGACTTAGATTAATGTATCAGGTAAACGATTTGGTTTGTTATCTGGACTGCTGCAAAGAAATTTGAACTCTTTTCCTTGTCCTGACGCAAAACCCCAAACGTGTTACTTAATCGCCGCGCGAATATGCCATGATGTAGTACTGCATTATTAATATGGTGTTGCAGGGGATTTGTTATTACATTTGATGGTCAGGAAGTTATTTGGGCTGCTCTTTTTCAATTTCAATGAAATTACCTCAATTAAAACGGAAAAAGAGCAGAATATACTTATTGTATTTGGGGGGCGCAATAGCAAGAATATTTTTCTTGGGTTTAGAAGCTGTAAACATTGATGAAAGAGTGAACTAATAGTGACTGGACATTAATTGTGAGTAAAATTTAAAGACTTATTGGTATACGACCTTCTATTATTTATAATTTAGTACAAAGGGAAGATATAGTTCGTATGATGTTCAATGGATGCAGAGCTTGTGGTAACAAGATTTTGTAAATAGGTTGCTATTTTGTCGAGAGATTTTGAAAAGAGATATGAAAAACCTGAACTTTTGTGAAGTTGTGAATCAAAATTCACGCGTTTTGAAATATTCAAAACGAGTAATACACATTATTAGTTCATTGTAAAACACATCTGTAGACAAGAATCCGGTTTCCAACATTAGATCTTAATGAATTAGTGGAACGGAGTTTGACAATTTATTGGATCCGTCGGGCTGTTCTCAAATTTAAACGGAGCATTATATTTGCAGTTTCTGTGAGGTGAAGTGACTAACTTAGTAGAAGATGTCTCATTAAACGTCCGCTAGTTAATATACTGTTAACAATCACGGAGCGTAGAAGTACTTAAACCCCGTTTTTCCATATCAATCTGTTACAATAGTACGATTAGTTGGCCAGCACACTCCCCTTATTCAAATCCATTTGATTTATTTTCAATTTAGTCTATTTCAAAGAGATAATCCATCCTAAAGATTTTACTTCTAAAAATGATTCACGAATGAAAATCCGAACTATAATTGAGTCTATCAGGTAAAACTTTTTACTTTTTTAGGGCATAATATTTTGAGGCAACGCAGACTATATTTCGGTTAGGTCATCGTTTCAAATATCTGTTATAAAAAAATCATTGTATATTGAAAATAAAAACTTTTAAATAATCTACTTAATATTTGAATTCGTTGACGCAGGGATAAATGGCCGAACAGAAAAATAATCATATTTTTGACGATCTTATGGAGAAACATAAATTTTAAAATTATTCTCACGCAGATATACCCTAAATTTTTTCCAATTTATGAATCGTTATTCTTAGTAGTTTTGAAGATAGTTTTTGCGTTGTCTTGATTACATTTTTTCCCATTTGTCATGGAAAGTTGAACGCATTCTTTTAGAAATACGGAATCTTTAAAAAACTGTCAAGCACGAGTGGAATTTGCACTAGGGGGGTCCTGTAAACGTTTGATTACGTATAAACATTTAAGTTTACCTGTAATCTTCTAGCTGATGGTTTATTTTTGCAATTTTTTGGTATATTCTTAAAGGTCAAAAAGACATAAGGGTCCTTTTCAAATTATACCTCACATTACACATAAATTCATTATACCTTATTTCATAAGCGTACAATTAAGGTCACAAGCGTAGCAGAACACAAACAATAGAAACTAAGAAGAAGTAATTGAGTTTAGCAAATAATTGGTTTGTAGCATAATTAATAATTGTCGGTTTTTATTACAAAGTGAAGCTTATAGGACATTGTTTTAACGGATTAATTTGGAATATACGAAAAACCTGGGAAAAAACATAATCATAATGAAAGGTTTTAACATCGCAAACGCAAAAGTTTTAACATCGCAAAAGTTCGTGAAGAACTTGATATCTAAAACTTCACGTTACGTACGGAAGACAGAAAGCAGGAATAAGTCTTATCTTGAAAACGGTATGAGCATAAAAATACAAGACCTCTGTTATCGCATCGCTTAATATAAAATAAGGTCAAAAAATTATGTACAAAAATTAACATAGCTTGTCATTCTTGGGAAATATATACGTTAGCCCGGCAAGATTTCCACACAATTAAATATTTTTTTATTTTTATAGAGAAAAAAATATGAAAAATGTCGGCTGAGAGATTGTCACATCAAGGCAATTAAAGGGGACAATATTGTATTTATATAGCGTAATAAAAACATTTCAAGAATTTGCTTTATTGATCGATTACATTATAAAGGATAAAATTAAAAATTTATAATATTTTCATTTACTAGATACAATATTTTAGATATGAAATAATTTATCCCCAAATATAATCAACACCAAGAGTTTTCTTGATAACTAGAAAATCATCGCTTTTATATTTTACTGATTTGGAACAATATAAATATCAGTTTGTAATCAAGTAGCGGATATTAATAGAGGCATAATTGGTAGTAATGTAATGAAATCCCTGTACAATGATTATTAAAGCACGGGTGAGGAATTTGTGCAAGAATGACGGAAGCCATATGAACTTAGTGGAAATAAGCATATTTGGGAAGATTAAAGAAATAAGTAAAATTTATAATTAAAAAATACATCTTATTGTAAGCAAATTAACAATTAAGACAAATGAGATGAGCTCAAACTGGGTTTGCTGTTAGCTATTGAGGAGTTCCCACAACCACCTCTATCTTCTATCATCAGATCTGTCCGGTTACAGTATGTAATCGAAAAGCTCATTGAGATAAATTAAACGAGTCCAAATTTGATAAGTTTATTGTTAACCGCTAAGAAGTTCCCTATTTACTAATCAGATCCCTTTGTTGCCAACCGAGTTCAAACTCGGTGGGTCACTGTTACCATTTGAGAAGTTCTCATTATTACCTCTCACTTTTATCATCGTATCGTTTCCATTACATCACATAGCCAAATGATTATTTGAGGCAAGTCAAACGAATCCATAGTCGACAGGTTTACTGTGAGCTATTGAATATTTCCCTTCCTCCTCCATCACCATATCAGTTCGATGTTACTATATCAAACGGTACCTTATTATTATATAATCATCAAAAGTTCACAAATTTGTTGTTTAAAATCGATACGGTAATTAGAAAGTATAGCTGAAGCTAATAGAAAAGCGTATTAATAATAAGCAATAATTGGTATTTTGAAAACATTCTAATATATAATGTAATATTCTGATACATAACCTAACTTACATATTTATGATGACATATAACTTAATAATACAAACATAATTCTATCACAGTCGATAAAATTAGGTATAATACTGATATAATAGAAATTTTATGAACACATTATACACAATACCTATTGTATTTATTAAAATATAAAGTCAGAAACAAACAAAGACGTCACATTCGTTAGTATTCACACGTGAAGCTTACAACGATATACGGTATATCAACCCATGTTAACGCAAAACGTGACTTGTGTACGAAAGAATACTTAGAAATGTAGTAAGAAAGATCATATTTCGAGAAATAATATTATATTATTTTGGAATATAATGGTGTGTTAATTAATAAAGATTGTTTTTTTTCCCGTACATTTCAGTCCTTCAGGGTTTTCTCCTAAATACTTTTGTGGTTCGTTCAACTTCCAATTTACACGTTGAATTTATCTCTTCGAATAAATTTCAAATATGTATTATATTATAAGTTCAGAAAAATTTCACTTTTAAGTTTCATGTTGTAATAATTCATCACAAAGCTTTTGGTTGCAGATACTTGCAGCGCAATTTTTTCTTAAAATGTACCTTTATTTTATGCACGTAATTTACCTCCGAATGTATTTTGGTAGTTTGGGCAATTTATATTAAGGATAACAAAAATACTTTCAATATTCGTAAAGAAACTTGCTTGGTTAATATAAAAGTGAAGGCAGTATTTGCGCATTAGTATTTATTGTACCTTTTCTTGTAATTAATAACGCTGACAAATCTACCATCAAACGAAATATGCACAAATTTCATATTAATTATTCAATCTGATCAAATATCTTAAAGTTAAAGTAGCCTGTGCTTACCATCTTGACATCCCTTAGCATGGGTTTGCAATTTGGAAGATCCGCTGAATCAAACGGTAAATTAAAGGTGTGATTTCATAGTTTTTTTTTCTAATAGATAGATTATAGATCAATTTTCAAAAGGTTTATTTCGTCGAAACAAATAGTTTGTTCATCACGTCTAAAGCATCAGTTCAGATATTTTGTCTGAACTGTACGATGAGAAATACGTACCTAAATACGGTATATATATCATTAATCATTGAGTTGTTCCATAGTAAACTATCCCGACTCTAGCGTCAAGTTGAGTACCTTGGTGTGGGCATATTATGATCACAATTGTATGCCGAAGAAAACGAACCCAAGCTGTTGAGGAGTTCCATTGCTCAAAAAATTCTCCTAGCTATGACATCATGTCAAGTACGTGGTATGATTATAATGTCATCAGAACTGTGTGTCAAATAATTAGAGATAAAACAGCATGTCTGCCATTGACCATTGACCAATCCTTGGACATCATATGAGGCAAAAGTTCTTACGGATAGAAAACAATTAAAAGACTATGTTATTTTCTGGTAAGAATTTCCTGCAATCAAATTTGACGTCATCATCTGTTCATGGACATATCTAAACACGGTAGGTCTACTGTTCACAATTTTGAAGTTTCCACGACAGGGATTGTATTGCCATTACTTGACAGAACTTTATATGCATGCAAAATGTTAAACCTATCGTGACTGATAATTATTTGAAGTGAAATAAAGGCTTGTGATATTTTTTCCATACGCAATTGTGTTCAGTAATTCAATTATTATTCATTTTAGCTTTGTATTTAATTTTACTATGAGGTTACAACATCAACTGGAGAATATACAAATAGCACCGTCTATTAACCACATAACATCATAGCTCAATCTATATAGTATCGATATGATTTTTATTACACCTTGATCGCTTCTGTCGCAAGTTTCATAGTGACAATTTTTTGTATTGACCTTGAATTTACTTTCCCTGCAAAATAATTAAATACAATTTAGTTTGGCAAAACAACTTACTTCGAAAAATATGGAACCAAAAATATTATCTTCCCAAGAAGGAATTAGAATTAGAGCCACTTTTTGATGCTTTTCAAATTCTGTAAATGTATAGATTTAAGTATTACTTTATTTTTATACTTCTTCATGACATTAATTGTAAAATAATATTTTTTTATTATTCATATTTTTCATAGCATTATAATTCATACTTATAACTTAGTTCTTATATCGGTTTATAAGGCAGACCGCACATTGGCTACAGTCGCTTGAACAACTGGTAGTTTGCATGATTAAGTTTAGATAAACACGACTAGTGGTCTATCTCCGCAGGATAATAGGTTACGCGTCTATGCAAACGCGTGTGCGATCGATCATGTCACTTTAGCAATATATTTATCGCAAGAAATAATATTGTACAATCCATTTAGAGAAGCAGACGATAAAAAACATGTGCAATATGTGTAATTTTTGGGAATAATTGTATCTATTTAAATAATTTTCCATAGCACACAATTACAAAGCATTCTATGCCAAAAATAAAAGTGTGTTATACATGTTACAAACTTATTATAACAGGAAAAGTTGTAGAATAATATAAAAGTTTCATTATTACTTTATATAAGCATATAAAAATGATGCCAATGCAATAATAATACCATGTCAATTTACCCGAACAAAACTACAACCAATTTCGAGACGTTCCAATTTTTGAACTTCCTTTGCATTCTATATCAAAATTAAAGATGAATTTACACCAAAAATTCAGCGGAAAATAGCAACATTGGAATCAATAGAACACTAACCAATACGTTAATTACCAAGTAATGCCACAAGAGCATTTGTGGTGGTTAATGAAACAATAAAAATTAGAAGCAACATGGAACATAGCTTAAATTGATTATTAACCCTGTAAACATTGTAAGAATGATGTCTTAAGTACATGGCGTAAGAATATAGAATAAGATTCATTACATGTATTTTATCCCTTATCCCTTGTAATGTCACTCACGTATTCGTCCGTCCATTAATCATAGTCGTTTTCCATTTCATATGTAGTGTGGGTTATCGTATGAAAGGATTTGTTTTAAGTGTCTCAAAAGTATTTTTTCCCAATGTTATGTATTATAGCTTCAAAAATATATTAAAAATGCACAAAAATATATGTTTTCCCCTTTATATCCAAAACTACTCACCGTAAAATAATAAAAAACATGGATTTTAGAAGGCAAATGTTGTGTGAGAACGATCGCGATATCATATTTTTTTAAAAATTCATCATGCTTTACATTTAATATTATGCGGGGTTGGGAGAGGAAGGATTGAAAGCATTTGTCGTGAGAAGTATTTATTTTCCCATATTTTAAATGAATTATCTGATTTCCAAACCACTCAGCTTAAAATCTTGAAAAAGCAGGGAAAATTTGCAACCAACACTTTACGGCTATGAAACATGTAGTATGCAATATGTACACATTTTCAACCATTCATATTTATAAATATTGTAACAGAAATACAACGTAACCTTGAATGTTCGAAAATCACCCTCATAGTACGAATTCTACTCGTGCTTGACAGAATTCTTTAATAAAAGGAGTAATAAATACATTTAAATTTATAAATTCAGTTGAAAAAAGAATAATGAAATATCTGATAAAACAAATAAAAATATGAGTTCTTCACCAATAATCTCATTTCAACAACTGCATAATGAAGTGTAAAACAAATAAAAACTTAGAACAGCTAAAAGGAAAATAATCCTTCTTTCACTAAAGTTTTTATGCAACTTTTCTTAAACAGTCAAATAATTCCTTTTTCGTTTTTATTAATTATTATAAAAATCTAATTAGATGCGAACCTCCTATCCTACTCTATTTAAATGAATTGCTGACGACACCTTTTATACACTCTAAATACGAAAACTGTCAACAAGTTTTATATCTTTTGTACCGACGTTTACGACCACCGTGGTTAAATTGTCCATTTATTTAGTAAAATAATTAATAAAATGTATATAACGTATTGAATAGTCAATCTTCTAAATTATTTTTATATAAATTAGCCTCACTTTAGTTAATAGGACTGCTCAGATTTTCTTCAGTAGTTTTTAATTATTCATTGCGTCCTTTACAACATCACTTCATTTATTGTTTTATGTATAAACACATTTCTAAAATACAACACGTCCCAAACTTCTTCAAAAACCATTCAACTTAAGCACTACATACAATTATATATCCGTTATTTTCTACGATCATAATTTAGACTTATCATCATTCATACGTGAATCCTTTTCCAAAAATAATTCGCAGACAAATATGAATAGCTGCTCGCGTCTAGAGGCATCTACCCTTCCGTTGGCATTATTGGATACGCCATAAGACTTTTACAGCAAGGCAACGGACCGAATTCCTCAGCGGACCGGTACGGATAAGGGTTGATTTCAAAGGCTCTGTGCGTCTGTCAAAATCCAACACCTTGAAAGCCTTTCCGAAAATGATATTCGCTGGTATCTCATATTATTACATTATTCAGTCAGGAAACATTCTGTAGTAAATAACTCTCGTTGCTTTGTGTATGATTAATTACAATGTTAGCTAAAATTTAATTGTGTTGTTTCTTTTAACGAAGATCAAAAGTATATGAAAATTAGATTTTATGATGATCATTAATAATCGGGATAGTGATAGTTTTCGGAACATACCTTTGAAATTTAAATTATAATTTTGATGACAAAAAATTATTTCTCTTAAATACCTTTTATCAATGGCGTAATAGTTTTTGCTTTGCTACTGATATCCAGAATTTTTGTAATCAAGTCAATATACTAGATATTAATTTTAAGCAAAGTTGCCATTTAAATAAATGAAATTAGAGTTGAAACTTAATGCACTTACCTTATTCTCCAAGAAATATATACTTCATTTCATTTCAAATAAATAAATTGTAAAAGTTTGAAAGCAACTTATGAATTAGGCTTGCCAGATTATTATATTTAATTACATTTTAAAAATTTTGCTTAAATCAACTTTAGATGCTACGTCTTCTCTACTTTATATTTGTCAAGTCGTCAAGCGGATGTTTCGTAATGGATAATGTTAGTTAGATAACGTTAAATGCTTTTGGCGTTGAAGGTATTTTTCTCTTCTTATTCAAACACTTTTTTAGTTTTCTTAAAACTTTTTGTGTATTTGATCCGATTATTAATTTTGTCGAATGTTTTCCTAAGTACGCAATTATATCAACTATATCATATTTTAATCCGCGTGGAGGAAAAAAACGCTGTCGTTGTATTTTATTTAGCGCTGTACATACATACACAGACATTTAAAAATATAACTGTGTAAAGATATTTTATAACCCAGAAGTAATAACATTTCCATTCATAAATGTGATATTATTTTAAATGTATCAAATATTTGTAATAATCGGATATGGTCAGCCAATAAATTTTCTTACCTATGTCATTATTTAATTTTTTAGGTAATTTAAGCAGAAGGTTAATTTCAATAAACTTATGACATTAGAAGCATAATGTATGTATATTCACACATAACTCAGTAAAATTAAGTTAAGCTCAAAATGTTAGGTTTCAAGTTGTATAGGTCACGTTCCTTTGACGTGTAAGCTATATTGTGTACGTTACATGACATGTTGCTTTTAGTGAGCTTTTTGCCTGTTAGAAGTAACACGAGAGTACATCAATCATTATATTTTGGAAATGCAATGTTTTTAACTATACTTAAAGTGGAGAAAGATAGAAACTTCTACATTCTGGTATATTTATGAACTTTGGTATTTAACTTTTAGTCCACAATGCTTGAACAGAGATGTTGGGATGAGTCCTAATGCCCGAGTAAATTTTTTAAGCTTATTATCAGTATCTAATGGAGTCTGATGCCTAGGTAATAAAACTTTAGCCAAGTGTACGTTGGAATACGCATCGAACAGGGTTCCGTAATTATACAAATCGCTTAAAATTTTCGGCATAAATTAAACGAAGTACTTGTATGTATTTTTTCATGTTTTTCAAACCATTCTTTCGAAAATTAGAATAAGATACAGTACACGTAATTTTCAAGTTTAATATTTCGCAAAAAAATTCATAAGAGAAAAATAGTAAAGGGAAACTCAATTTTATTTTTAAACCCGTATTTGTGGTAGTAATGCTACATTAAACCTATGGCTTCGTGCATTTAAATATTTTTTTAAATAATTTCCTTATAAATTACAAAATTTCATAGACAAAGATATAAAATTATAGAAACTGTGAAGCTGTGATTGACGGACGGACGGATGAATGAATCCATTATTATATATTTGTAAAAATTCTTATATTTCATTTTTTGAGCATGACACTTTAAAAAAAATTGAAAGCAATGAGGTGTAAAAAAACAATGGGTAAAAAAATGATTGCAGAGATTGACGACCCTAAATTATATCTATAGTGTAGAGTTTTTTACATTTACGCCTCAAACCAAAATATTGAATATATTATGTATGTTACAAATATTGATAAAATTAAAATGAAATCAATCGCAAGAAAAGAATAATTAAGTTGAGTTATATAGATAAAAATAAAACTGATTTAACTATTTCTAGGTGGGCTAAGCAGAATTTAATAAGACCTCTCATAAAAATACAAATGATATGCCTGGTCTCCATTTAACCTCTACTTAATTTATATAGGTATTGAAATTATTTCAAAATTATGGACATAAATGATTGGCCAAATGCGCACTGCTGTGGCCGATATATGCGTAGCGGATCTTCTTGTTATAGATTTATATAGACCTTTATCAGTAAGATTAAATTTGATTGATAATCACAATATCGAAATGTGAATAAAATCCTATGTTTTTGATTGCAGCGTCGCAAAAATATGTACTGTTGGTACAAAAAAGGGGCGGCTATGAGGAGGTATAGAATATCGTGGTGCGATCAAAGCCTTTCATTATGCGTAGGTCATACAGTGCGTGTATGTGTGTATCGCAATCTTTCTAACTAGATTTACGTAACCTTTTATTAGTGTATTTGTTGTAGTTTTTGTGTTAGTCTATTAAATCTAATAGTCTGAGACTTTGATGTGAGCATCTGTTCATAATTTAGGATTGAATATTTATATACGTTATAGCGCGCAGGCAAATTCTCACCAATCTTGTGCACAGCCTTTAAACAGTTACACGAAACATTTCGACCCACTTTTGATACCTCCTTAATTGAAGACGTTTTTGGAGTACTGGCTTAAAATCGTACCCAAAGAGATATTAAATAGTAAAATACATATTAAATTTTATTAATGTACCTTTTATTATTCTTGAGATGTAAACCCCTAAGAATTGATAATTTTGACACTGACTGACTCAATGATCGTATAAACCTCTGGCCTACTTCCAGTCGACTTAATAATTTGGAATTTTGAAAATAGGTAGAGTTTTATACCTATATGAAAATGAAAAGTGAGAGAATAGGGAAGGGTGAGTTGGATTTATTGAGAAAGTTGGTAATAGGGCACCAGTAAAAGTCCAGTGGAATAATAGTTCAACTGTATCTTTTAGGGAGGCATGATTGTTTTTCTTCAACGTAAGGTGGCTCCTCCCCACCCACCTATTGATTAGAAATGCAAAACCATCTTCCCCATTTGGTTGTCATTTTAAAGATGGAGTTGATATATTTTTTTCTTATATTTTTTATAATACCAAAGTCTGACAAAAACTTGAGGGAACATCTTTGCAAGAAATTGATTACTTAAAACGTTTCTTAGTTAAATTTTTGGGTTGATTAAATTTATCTTTATTTTTAACTTTATGAAGAAAATATTTTTATGGAATATTTTAAAGTTGTCTGTTTTTATGGGGTTTACAGGGCTTCATATAGCAGAAAAATTAAAGATAAATAATAAAGATTTGTCTTAAAATAAAATTTCCACACCTATACATTGGTTAATTTATTATTTTAATTTTATTATAAATGCTCCCCTTATTTAGGCACAATTTAAAAAAAAGAGATGTATTTAATATTGACGAAACAAAATGGGTAAACAAAACTTTTAGGGCGATATAACGTCCATATTTTATACTTCATTATACAAATATATCTCTTTATGAAAGTTTTCTACCAAAATCTTCAAATTTTATGGAAAGTTTCAGAGTGAACATACTGAGTCGTTTATTTTTTTAAATTACCTCTTTTTTATGGGTTGTCCGTTGCTTCAAAAGGGAAAAGTCAACCATAAATAATTCACATTTGTCATGAAAAATTCCATATTATTTTCATTAATTGTATTCGTCCCTTAAATGATGATAGGATGTATTAAATATTTGTCAAAAAATATTTTACTTTTGAAATGACAATTTTTTTGGTGTCAATGTAATTTATTTGGTGAAATACTAAATAATCAAAAATGTTTGTGTACTTTATGAACTCAAATCTTAATAAAAACTATTGCAAACTTGACAGTTACTTTGATTTCAATTGTTTTTAGAACAACATGTTGATATAAAGAAAACTTGCGCTATTTTTCACATTTATGTTCGTGATGGAATAAGGGTTACAAATTCTTCTTAATTACTTCACCTGCATAATTGTTAGCTTGAGACAAGAACACAGTTTACAGAGACAAGAACACCGAGAACAAGAACAGAGAAAAGTTTGTTTTTTTTATATTTCGACGGTAAATATGTTCACTAAACTGTAATAATAACATGGGTAATTGAGTTAATTTTATTTTATTTAGACAGAAAAAATTATACCTATAAGTCGTGATAAGTACTCGATCAATATGTTTATAGTTACTTAATGAAATTTTGTTGTTTATGCAGATTAGAAATTATAATTAATGTTGATTATAAAATAAATCTACTATCATACTTATATTGATATAAGTATCAATTTATATATAATTAAAGAATGAATCTATATTTCATTAAAAAATCTATAATTTAGGCTTTAAATAATCCTTAAATATGTGTTAAATATTTATGCCACTGAATTTTCTGTGCAGAAAATGTTGTTTGTTAAAACGACTTCTATATGTGTTGATAAAGCAATTTATATGATGATTGAGAGGTAATAATCACCTGATGTGATATCAATATTCAGAAGAACAAAATTTTTTCCATCTGTTGCATTAAGTTATCGATAAACAGTGTGCCTTTTTATACTTAGATTCACATTAAATTTAAGAAACTTTTCCGAGTCTTTGAAATGATAAACGTAAATTTCATTATTTCATATTCCATCTGGTCACAGAAGGTTCTTGAATATATGTGTATGTATATATATATATATATATATATATATATATATATATATATATATATATATATGCGTGTGTGTATATATGTGCAGGCCGCAGCGCTTCGGGGAGATCTATTTTCGCTTGGTCATCTAAAGTTTTATTACTAGATAATTTCAATAAAAATTTCAATTTGCCATAAAGTGTGTTGTCTATTTTTCTATGAATCACGCACACTGCTCTGACTCCTAACTAATATTATTTTGTATATCTTAATTATTTAGATAAGTGTAAGTTTTGAATTATTCTGACAGGTAAACTTTTCTATTTATTTCTGTTTTAAATGTCAACAAATTATTCTTTTTTAACATTTATTCTTGTTGCCAGTTCTGTCACATTACACACTCCCTTCCCAGTAAACAGGATTAGGATACATATTCTTTTAGAAGTGAAGGAAAACGAACAGTTCTTCCGCTGCGTGTAGTGGTGGGATGGTTAGTGATCAAAATATCTTTTGGCGGAATGCACAAGGTAGTAGCGCTTTTTTATTTTTTTCGTATGGAAGTTTCCAGTGACTTTTCGGAGAGATCATTTAGGAGGAAACATGGTTTCAGTCTGTCAATTGAAATCCTTTTTGACGGTACCCTTGATGTCTATATCAAAGTATTTTAATGCCCGGTGTTTAACAGCATAAGGACCAAGATAAACTGGTTGCAGAGATGAAGTGGCTGCATTATTGTACACAAAAACGTGCGAGCAATTTGACAGTTGTTTTGAAACGAAAATGGGTTTTTTCGCCATGAGTGGTCGTTGCAGAAGGTTTCATGCTGCGTATAATTCTTTGCAGCCTCTGAACGAAATCCGAATGTGATAACTCAGGTACCTTGGTCACGAATGCTGCGAGTAAACAGGGGGGGCTGCCATAGAAAACCTCAGCAGAAGAGTGTCCAATGTCCTCCTTGACTACCGAGCGTATTCCGAGAAGAATTATTGCTTTGTTGCAAATGACACCTTCAACTAGCCTTGATAGTTCTATGTTGTCTTTCAATTAACCCATTTGATTGTAGATGATATGCGGTAGTCCTAGATGTCTGAAAGCTAAAATACTTACTCAATGATAGGAAAAGTTCACTTTCAAATTGTCGACCTTGATCGGAAATAATACGGTGAGGTCTTTGAACTTTAGATTGTTGACAAATTAGGCATGATCTAGTCCATAGCTGGCAGTCTTTTTCTTTCAGTCTGGTCATTAGTTTTACTGTGGGTCTTATTCCAGGGTGTGATAAATTGTGGACAGATAAAAATACTTTCTTTCGGAATTCTTTAGGTATGTATGGCCTATCGTAATCAGTTGAAGTGTCGCAGTATATTGTTAAATCACTATCTGGTATAGGTATTCGAATTATTTTCAGGTTAGGGTTGTTCTCGCATGTTTTAAGATCTTCGTCTTTTTGGCGACTTGCTAATGTTTTAAAATCTATTGCTGATGGCATTTCAATGCTTTCAAGATCTAAACGTGAAACGTGAAACGTGAACGTGTTTCCGTCGATGTGTAGAATGTTCGTTGTAAATTGTGCGATGTATGATAATTTTCTAGACTGCCTGGGGGAAGCTTTCTTCAAGTTCTGTCAGAAAGCAAAATTTATTGGCTTGTGGTCCGTGTAAATAGAGAAATTACGGCCTTCTAAGATGAATTCGAAGTGTTTCATGGCCGTGTAAATAGCTAATAGCTCTCGGTCGTAAGCACTATATTTTCGTTGCGTTGCTGTTAATGACCTGGAGAAAAAGCTTAATGCTTGCTTCTCACTGTTTTCAATCTGATGCAGGATGGCTCCATTGGCTGTATCAGAAGCAACAGTTGTCAGCGCAATTTCTGCTTTTTCCGAAGGGTGGGTTAAATTAGCGGCATGGCAGAGTGCTTCTTTAAGTTTTGCAAAAGCGTTTCTGGTCTCATCTGTCCATATTATCTGTTTTCGGTTGTTCTTCTTTATTCCGGTACGTAATGTTATCAGGGGTTTCTGTAATTTGGCACAGTTAGGGATAAATCGGTGGTAGAAATTTACCATCCCCAAAAGTTGGCGTAAGCTGGTAAACGATTTCGGTTCCGGACAACTCTTAATCGCTTCTACATTGGTTGTAAGAGGTTTGAGTCCTTCGGCAGATACTTCGTGTCCCAGAAACGGAAGTGTTCCTTGTCCAAATACACATTTCGTTGTATTGATGCACAAACCGACGTTTGTTAACCTGTCGAAAACTAGATGCAGGTGTTGCTTGTGAGTTTCTTCGTCTGGATAAGCTACCAGAATGTCATCTAAATAACAGAATATAAAATCCAAGCCTTGGAGGATGCTGTTCGTGAAACGTTGGAACGTCTGTGCTGCATTACGTAATCCAAACGTCATAAATGGAAACTTATACAGTTCAAAGGGGGTGATGATTTCCGTGTTTGGAATGTCTTCTTCGCGAACTGGAGTTTGTTGGTATGTCCTGATCAGATCAATAGATGAAAATATAGTTGCACCATATAGAGTATAGCTGCAATCAGTCAAAAATGATAAAGGGTATCTGTCAGGGATGGTGACATTGTTCAATGCTCGGTAGTCTCCACAAAGCCTCGAATCGCCTGATTTTTTCAAGGTCAAGTGTAGAGGGCTGGACCAACTGCTCTTCGAAGGTCTGCATATTCCGGTTTGAAGCGTGAACTCAAATTCTTTTCTTGCTACTTTGAGTTTTTCTGCCGATAATCTTCGGACTTTAGCAAAGATGGGAGGGCCTTTAGTCTCTATGTAATGTTCAATGTTAGGATGTTTCGTTTTGCTGTCGGTTGTATTAAATTTCAATAGATATGGGAAGTTGTTAATTATCTCTTTGTACGGTTCTTTAATGAGATTTAGAACTGGTGCTTTATTATCATTGCCTCCATGACAAGGAATTCCATTAGTTGTAAATAAGGCTATACCATCAATCAGTTTTCGGTTTTTAGAGTCCACGAGGAGGTTGAAGTTGGCGAGAAAGTCTATTCCTATGATTGGTTTATTTACATCGGCAATTATGAAAAGCCAGTTGAAACAATGCCGGAGACCTAGACCAAGCTTTAATAATGTTTAAACATATTTTTTTATTTTTGTACCATTTGCGGCAAACAATTCTAACTTTGATACTGTTTTTCGATCGGATGGCATAGCCGGGTATACAGATATCTCTGCTCCAGTATCTATCAAAAATTAGGTGGCTGATACTCTGTCTTTGATGAAAAGACGACTCAGCTCCACCCCTTGTCCCTCGGTCGTCAACGGGGGACGGGGGCTCAGTTTCCGGAATCGCTTGGTTTCAACTGGAAGCTACAGGGAGAAGTGCATCTGAATGCTTTGTCTCCAAACTTCTGGTGAAAATAAAAGAGGTCACCGAACCGAGCATCGATGGATTGCGATTCCTTGATTTAGGTCTGTGACAGAATGGGGATCTGCTTTGTCGCTTGGAAAATGCTGCAACTTGTAGTGAAAGATCACTAATTTGTTTTTGTAATTTTTCACTCCAGTGTCCGTTGCGACAGAAAAAGCGCTACTGATTTGAGAACTAATACGATTCAACTCCCAAATATTATCTGCCATATCTGACAAATGTGTGAGATCATCCTTGCTGGCTGATAAAATGCTGCGAATGTGCAGTGGCAATCGTTCTAACCAAAGGATTTTTAGGAAATCATTAGTTACTTTATCACCTGCCAAGTTTCGCATTTCACATAGCAATTGCGAGGGTTTTTTATCACCAAGATCTAGATCACTCAATCATTTTTGAGTTTTTTGAGTTTTAGAGTCCGCATAAAGTGATATTAATCTGGTTTTAATACCGTCATATTTATCAATTTCTGGTGGTTTGAGAAGCAAATCCGATACTTGAGATAAAATGTCTGCGTCAATAGAACTAACAACATAATCGTATTTGGTTTGGTCGACAGTAATATTAGTAGTTCTAAATTGTGCTTCAAGTGACATGAACCAAATTTTAGGGTCTGGTTTCCAAAAAGGGGGCACTTTTACGCTTACCCTGGCTATTGTTGCAGTTGTAGCATCGCTATTATTTTCGATTTTGTCGTCCGGCATGTTGAAAACGGAAGCTCGGCGGATCACGTTGGGATCAACAATAAAGTGTGTTGTGTAGTTTTTTTATAAATTACGCATACTACTCTGACTCCTAACTAATATTATTTTGTATATCTTAATTATTTAGACAAGTGTAAGTTTTGAATTATTCTGACAGATGAAATTTTCTATTTATTTCTTTTTTAAATGTTAACAAGTTATTCTTTTTTAACATTTATTCTTGTTGCCAGTTCTGTCACACTACAACCGTATTTAACACTCACTTTGTTATTCGTTTAAAACTTCTTTTGTTAAGAAGAAAATTTTATTGCGAATCATGGTAAAACTCTATTATTCGTGTTAAGTAGAGATTCCTGGTTTGTTTTGGATTTGTGCACGGGGTGTATGTTCTATCTACAGACTCTACAGTAAACTTTTTTTCTCCTACCAATCAATATTACCTTGGTAGAATCGACATTCTTCGAACTGGCGATTTGTAACTCTAATAATAAAATTCATATTTCTGAAATTGGACTTTTGGTAACACAATGTAATATTTCGCTCGAATTCGTCATTTTTTTTTATAAATTGCCAGTAATTTCGAAATAACGCTTTGATAAGCGTGGATAAGTTGAGGGAAAAGATTTCTATCAACAATTTTTTATAAGTCTTGATGGGATCAAAGTTGTATGTATCATAGAAAGACGAATTTAATACGGGAAACTTTTCCTATGCATATTTTTTTTCACTTTGTTGTTGTATCAATTAATAGCGTTAATAAATAAAAAAAATTATGATCGACTTCACTTGGCAATTTATAATGAAATCCTATCCCGTTCTATTGTTCAACTGGTTTAAAAGTTAAATATGGTCGTATCAATTCGAATGATCAATTGTGTAAATGATGTTATTCAAGAACGACAGCTAAAAATGCCAGCAATACTTTGTTAGTCATGATTAAGAATGACAAGAGAGTCACCTATCAGTGAATTCCGACAAATTTAGGTATTGATACGAGCAGAAATTCTATAGGAGCGTTTACAATAGGAAATTTTATTCTATATGAATGTAGCATGATTTGATATGGTTGTCGTGTCTATTCGATTTGTGTTGATTTTTCCTAGAAATGAATTGACTGTCACCGCAAAGTGATATACAAGCATTTGTTTGCCCGTTTTTTCAAATTATTCTTAATCATGTCTACGCCTCTCCACACTCAGCAAAACGAATGATCGAATATTTGACTTCGTGAGAAATAATGTGCTATCCGCCATACAACACCAAACTCGCACCATGCCACTTCTATTTATTTAGAAAAAATAAAAGACTAACTGCGCGGATTATGTTTCCCGGAATTCTAACAATTGGTGCCTGTTTTCGAAAATATCGCGGAAGACATCCAAGGAACAGTGAGTCAACTGCTTTTCTCTGTAGTCACATCGAATGAAACGAGGCACACAATGCCACGGAAACTATTTTTAAAAACTATAAATAAATTACAAATTTGTTTATTAGTCTCATGTTCGATAATCTAAAAACTTTCTTTATTACCTTTCGTAACTGGATATGGCGCTCAACTTATAGATCAAATTTCTTAAATCATCGGCGTTCATAAATATTACTTCTAATATCGAGAGTGTAAGTATGAATCTTCATAAAAGATTACACCATTACGAAAAACTTTTATGTCCCTTCTTTCTGAAAGTTTTATAAAATTGTATCAAAATAATGGGTGTAAATAGGAATTGGAATAATGGGAGTGAGAGTAGTAAGATACATAGAAAAAGGAGAAAGTGACAAGTGAAAATTAATTAAGACAAGTGAAATAATTCTGAATCCGATGAATCTACCGTGTATGGTTAAGAAAATACTTTGCACATCTTTCATTTCGAGCACAAACAAGTTAAGAAAATTCTTGGCATAACTTCCATCTCCGTCATTAGATCTTGACTTCATTATTATCATTACGTGTTACACCGAAATCAAGTAGATTTTTCAGAATTTCGGTCGCTAGTCCATCGGGAAGTGGATGTAACATTGATAACAAAATGGATAGCAGAGAGATAGCCCACAAAGCAAGTTAAATGCTGTTTTAAAATAGAGTAATGTAGTATTCTATTGTCGCAGCCTGCATCACTTCAATTGATGATGTCACTAATTTGATCAACCGTACATTAAAAAAACATATTACGTGGCTTTTATGATATTCGCGGCATTTTTTTGTAGTATCCTTTATTTTTATTTAAATTTGGCGGTATATTTTTATGACCCTAAATCTTCCATTATAAGCTTTTTTTGTACCAAATGCTTATTTAATACCGTGCAATTACCTAAACTTTTCATGGAGTCTCATGAATATTGCATTTTAACTTAGAAGCGAAAGTTGCTCAGAGTCACAATTGTTCTATATTAAAATCAGCAAAGAATTATTTGTATTTAAAATTAAGTGTAATTAATATTCACTAAAGTAATAATTACGGTCCACAACAGTGCACACCAAGCAAAGAACTGATAAAAGCAATTCAAAACGTTTATAATTTTGGTAATGAATACTTATTATAAAATAAACAAGTACGTAGGGTTAAATTGTTGTGTGTTGATTTACATTAAAATTTCCATGTTTTATATTTAGGTGTTGAGGTAACACAGTTTAGGATAGAAAAGGGTTAAATAACTTTTTTGATTGCCTAATTTGAATTAGAAATCAATTCCACAAATAAATAAAATCTCTCAAGCACAAATGAAGTGCGTACTACAACGAATTTCTTTTAAATTATTCAGACAACTAATATAATAACTAAATATACTAAGTATTTAAACCAGAATTTTTCTAATACTGTAAACCTGGATAATCTCTATGGTTTTTGTTACTTAATGTTTATAAGCTTAATTAACTTTCACTTTCATAACTTTGGGTTCAGCAGTTTCTGCTACGTATTTTTTTATGCTTTTCAATATATTTCTAAAGATACATAATTTAAAATTTTCAAGACAATATTTTTCAGATTTTCATGTCTAGATTATTTAATAATAGTCCATATGGCACATATATTTGAACAAATATTTTATTGGAATACCTGAAAAATCTCTAGAAATAGGTCATAAATTTATAAGTTCACAATTGTGTATGAAATCCTGCGGACATTTTTCGTATGCATAAAATAATAAACAAAGGCATTGCATTTTTTTTACGAACAAAACGCCAAGACAAGAAGCCAAAAGTTTGTGTAAAAATCCAACATTTTTGACATGTAAGGCGTTTACAACTGTGTCGCTTAGGATAATATACACGTTAAATTAAAGATCGTTGTAAACTGACACTGAGTGTTAAACTTATGGCCTGGGGTGAGTTTAAATTACGAACATTCATCGAAATTTTAGTTTATACTGTAAAGAAACATGTAACCTTTCATCCGCATACCGCAACACCATTTTATCGGCACTAAACCAAATCGCTTTGTTAAAAGTTTCGAGAAGATGTTTTGCATACGCAGTCAGTGTAAATAAAGTGAAGTCAGTACTTTCATGAAGTTTTTATCTATGGGTAATTAAAATTCACTTAGTAATACTGTTTTTTTCCAATGAAAAAGAAATGCGTATTTTTGGTTCACTCTTTTCTCAAATCCATTTAATTCAGTCTCTCAATTGTTTCCCCCATACAACTGAAAGCTAAAAACGTATTTTATAACAAGTTTGTCGCCTTTGAAATTCGCAGGCGCAATTTTTTAGTTCCTATTAATGGATTTTCTTTGAATACGAAACATCTGGCTTAATAAACCGACTGCTGTATTAAAACGATTCTACTTCAAATGGTTTATAAAAAAATAGTCTTTAAGATATGGACATGTGAACACACGAACACATCAAAATACATATCTAGAGTACCTTACCATTCTATCTACCTTTTTTGAAAACATTAATGAATTTGATATAAATTCGAAAACAAAAAAGTATTTTATTGACATTGTGGATTTAATAAATATATTTTTGTATGTCAAGTTCCAGGAGCCAAACAACAACAGTACTGTTTGCCTGATATTGATCATAATGCAAACAACATATATTGAAATATTCAACGAAAAATTGATTTCCCTTTTTTACTTTTGTACATTTTTGACTTCATCTCTACACAAAAACAATGTTTATCATTAGTTTATTATTAGTCAATAGTTTTAAATTTGCCTAAAAAAAATTATTATCCAAATCTGATCTGAAATACCGTCGTTGAAAAAATTATTATTAGTTAATCAATTTAAAATTATCAATGAAGAAAATACAATGTTTCATTAATTTTGACCAAAAACAATATTTTATCTGTCCGTCAACTTAGATAGCTACCGTTAATAACTTCATGTCTATTTTTAATTTGCAAAATTTTGTCCCAATTTTTCGACTTCGACAACATAATAAAGTTTTAATCATGTCAACAGGATATTGAGATTTGATATGAGATATTATGAGAATTTAATTTAACTGTTTACAAATATCATCGTACATATTAAATCGACGTAAGGTAAAAACTTACAGCTTGACTGCTTCATTTGAGGTTACATTAACGAAAATATTAAACATAAGATGGTCTTACACTTAATATTTTTACTGAAGAAATTTTATAAGACCAGTTTACTTAGGTATAAATACCTATTATACAATTGGTGCTGCTAAATTAAAAATATTCGTCTAATAAATTTCGTTTTTTTATAACTAGAGGAAATGAAAAACATTCATATTACCTTCGCCCATTTTTATAGCATCTCACTTTTAGTTTTGGTGTTTGACGAATATTTATTATACAATTTTCCACTTAGTTATGGAGTGGATCCAAATATATACCTTCCATTAAACTGTATTGGATGAGATAGTATGTAAATAATGTCATAAGAAATTGTGAAAAGGGTGAAAACGATTCTAGTTAATGAATTTAATTCAAATGTAAATATCTTCTTCGCAAGTGATGCAGGCTTTTTTTTTGAGTTTTTTCCTAATTTTATTTAAGACTAACTAACTTAACTAAATAATCGAAAAACAAAAATCATAACATGTGTGTTTGTGATATTCAAATTGAATAAAAAATTGTCAGTAACAAGCATTTATTAAATAATAATATTTTTGAATGGTATTTTGAGACATAATTTGTAGTAGAAGAATTATACAAGAAATAGAAATCACGATGTGATAAATTTTAAGAAAACAGTCTTTTGGGACAGTTGATTTGCAATTAAATGAAACTACTACATCACATAGTATTATTTCTACTTTCTTTACTTTCTTTATCACGACCTAGGTTTAGTTGTATTACAATATCTTCAGGTGGGCTATTAGCAAATATTAGCAATCTTTGCTAATATATCTTTGCTAATAGCCCACCTGAAGATGTTGTAATACAACGAAACCTAGGTCATGGTATAGAAATTAAAGAAAGTAGAAATAATACCACATCACGTAGTTTCATTTAATTGCGAATAATGAATTTCTACAAAATTAACGCCAAATATATTCAACAGTTGATTTTATTAGTAACAAAATATTAGTTTATGAAAAATCGATCTTTCTCTTCTCCTCATTTGTTTTATTATACATTTGTTATAAATTGAACAAACTTGTTTACTATGTTTTCGCAATAAATTGAAAATAATTATTAACTATAAAGCTATAGAATATATCCGAATCCTTATAATTGTTTTAACATGCCAACTAATTTTAGGCTTATGAATTATAATGATATAGTTGACAATATATTTCTGTTGTGAAAAATTTATATTCGTAACTAGATTAATAGAAATGCTATGTTACTCAATGTTTATAAGTGCCTAAATATGCACAGAACCAGTGGGAGTTCCATTCGTGCTCGGCACGTTTTTTGCGACCGTCATTTGTTTTTTATAATATAATTTGAAAGTTTCGTTTTTGATCTCAAAGATAAATTTTTGAAGGTCTTATAAAATTTTGCATATAACATTTGGTTTTCATCTAACAATTGGTTTTATATTTTAAACAACTCTCTTTGTATTAAAACCAAAATATACTTTTGTTTTTAAATTTTATGTTATCACACCGGACGGCGATTTTTTTATCAACGAGATAGAATTTGAGAAATGGCTTTTCTTTCAACGACCCCTATTACTTTATTAAAAGAATAAATCTTTATTAGAAACTAAAAACGTGGGGACAGAAAATCTACTTTATGCAATGCATTGTAAATAAAACGTTACATCTCTGTAAAAAACTACTAGGACATAATTAATACTATAATTTGATTGTTCATTCAATTTGTCCCGATTATCAACAACAGTTGTGTCAGTAATAAAATATGCCACATTCAATAGAGTATACTCATATACGTATTTTAAAAACAATATGTATTTTGAAATATGATATTCCATTAACAAATCACAAATTCATTTTGCAGTCATTATGATGTGGCTAGTTTAACATTTTATATCTAAAGCGAAATCATATTCGTTATCATCATACACCTAAAGCCTATCTATCACCTTCCACTCTTGGATATCAGTTTCCCTCCGAAGTTGGGTAGATGTATTGGCGATTGCAATGAGTAGCTTCTCGCACCGTTGGTGCTGCTGGCTGACCTCGTGATGTGCTGTGCTATTAAAATCCGTGATTCACACACCAGGGCGGTAAAAAATCTGGTACGATGAAGTTAAATTCAAAGTTCCCTTTAATAAGTTCTAAAAAAATTGCAAGCAGGGCAGCGTAGATAATTTTGGAAAATTTATTCTTAATCTTAATTATGTTGATATTGGTCTGCCATGTATACAGTATGCGTCTCGTGCGTAACGTTTACGTTGATTTGTTATGTTGAACAGTAATATCAAAAATAAATTTCTGCAATTCTTTACTGAAACGTTTTACCTTCATGAATTAATAATAATATGACTCTAGATTGTATGAATAATGTTTCACATATCGCCTTTTGTATAAATATGTGATTAAAAAAGGCAATAAGCAAAAAGTTAATCACAATAATAACATCTAACATGTTAAGCAGAAACCATTTGATACTGTTTCTTCAATATATTAGTTTTAAGTTGAACTAAATAATTTCAAATACATACTTTATTTTAAATAATTTAATAAACAGGCACGACATTAAATAATATTTTTAGTTACAGTAACAGTTATCAATTTATATATATATATAGATATATATATATATATATATATATATATATATATATGTATGTATATATATATATATATATATATATATATATATATATATATATATATTGCTACCACTTTTAAAGAAATCATTTGTAAATTTTCTAATTTGGTTATGTTTATCCGCTCGTCATTTCATCTATGAGTTTCAGCCTTCCATTTTCTAAAATTTAAACCTGTGTTTACCGTATCTTTAAATTCCCTTTGCAAAATCATATGTTTTAACGTGATATGTATAATATACATGACGTCATTAAGCACATGGCAGTGTGCAGACAAGTTGCGGAAGTCGTGGGCACCGTGTGATATTTACATAAACACCCACACGATTGATTTCAGACCATTTGATGTAATATGTTAAAACCTTTTATAATTTCTGATATATAAAGCCCCAAAAATGATCGACTTTGACACAAACTTACTCATCATTCTATCCTACTTTTTGTTGATTCAGAAAGTTGAAATTTGAAAAAGTTCAAGTAACGTGAGTTTAATTAGTTATATATAAAGCTAACAAAGCTTCTCAATTTTTCCCAATTTAATTTAAAAGATCGCCCTGGATGAAAATTACCATCAATATCTGCTTCTTTAAAACCATATTTAGTTGTGTTATAGGGGAGTATATCATAACTTGTGGTTGTGTAAATTTTGCGTGTTGCTTCACTCACTTTTCCCCCTAATGAATGAAGCATATACACGTTTCTATAAATACTCTACAGTTCATATACTCTATCCGAGGTGTTCGAGGTTTCGTTTCAACGTTTCTTTTGAATTTGGTTTATTATTGAATTTTTATTGGGTGAATTATTAGTTGCCAAACTAATATATTTTTAATTTATTAAATCAGTGTTAAGATTGTTTCAGAGTAAATCGTTTGTAGTAATATTAGTGAAGTTCCTTTAAAATTTTAATTATTTTATTCATTTGATTTCCCAATGATATTTGTTGATCATTTTCATATTGGGTCTGTGCTTTGTAATTCACGCATCGACTAATTAAAGTAAAATTGATTTAGTAAGATACAGGAATAAATATTTTATCCAATAAATATATTATTTTTCCTGAATTAAGGCTAGAATTGAAATAAGGTTAGAAAATATTGAGATTTTGCTAAGTACTACGAACTATTTTATGAAATTCAATGCTCATTTCATTTCGCCACTTGACTTCTGAACTGATGCATGTAATTTTTTTTAGTTTTTCAAAACAAATAGTATAAATTTTAAAAACTAAACAGTGGAAACTTTGGCTCAGTAATTGATGACTTTATTTATACTTAATCAAAACATAGGATTTTATATTCAGATTTTTTGACCATTTTTAAACGTCATAACTTCGAGACTTTGTAAATGTAATCTGCATAATTATTCAAATTAGCTAATTAAATATGTTGTTTTCAATATCTTTTTTAACAGCAAGCCTAAAAAATACATATAAGTTCGGTTAAAATTCACATTTAAAAACCATTGATATTAGAATCTAAGTCAAACTAGACAAAGATTAAAAAATATTATGGTAAATACATAAGAATTAAAATTGGAAAAGTTAAGCCAAAAAATACTAGAAAAATGCTAATCAGTTCTCACGTCAACGTTAACCATAAAGATGTTAGACAATAAAATTTAGCATTTTCTTATTCCGAAGCGTCATTTTTTCCATCTTAAAACTTTGTACGATGAAATCAGTTAATAAAAGAAAAAAACATACACGTTTCGTTATATAAGTATTTTAATATTATTATATGCATTTCGTATCAAAAATATGCAACGTATATTTTGTTGTTTTTGAAATTTCTCACATCCATATTCGTGAGTAGATGTTTCGCGGAAACGATAACTCGGGTCGAGGGTCATCGAGATTTAGTATTAATGTAATTGGCTTGTAACCAATTATGTATTATGTAAGTCACACATGTATGACAATCGATTTCGACCTTTACGGAGTAGTCGCTTGGGTAACTAGAAGTAGTTTTTGTTTCCAAAAGCTGTATGCATATTCCAAAACTTTACACCTCAAATAAAATTTACTAATTTATTTACAGCAGTACAAGCAATTATTTTTAGCATATTCGTATACTCGACTTCTGTTTAAGTAAAAGTACTATTTGATACTACCCGCTACTTCATCCGCATAGTATTAATATTTGTTTATGTGGTGAAAATATAAGGTTTAAAAATATTTGGTAATTTTACAAAGAAATTGTATACTAAAACGATATTGTAGTAGCGTTTTCAATAAGTTGTTGGCTATTTCTGTCAAGAAATGTTCATTTTTTCGATTTGAAAATTATCCTTTGGCCTTGACACACTTCTAATATCGGTGAAATAGTTGAGGGGAAAAATAAGACAAAAAAATATTTTAGTGTTTATAGTATTGGAACAAATCAGATAAATGACCAAAGCAGATAGATGAAAAGGTCATATTGTGTTTTGAAACGACAGAATTTCTAGCAAATAATTATTTAACTCTGTTTTCTTCATAAGAGGTTAAACATTTCCCTTATAAATGTTTATTAGAAATCTAGTGAAGGAAAGATATTTTTTCCGTATCTAATTCTAAAGCCAAATTCGAAGATATGAATTCTGCTATGAATATAGTATAATTATATTCTTTTCACACGTACAAAATTGTATTGAGTACCGATAAAAGAAAAATATTTCTTGTTGTCAGTAGTACCTAAAAGAAGATTTCTGCACTCTGCAATGTATTTTTCTGCATATTTTCTGACATTACATTTCCAATATTCAGTTATTTTTATATAGTTTGGCATTAAAATAATTAGGAACGTACATACATATTTACGTATTTATATAAATATAAACATATATATATATATATATATATATATATATATATATATATATCTATCAATAAATCGATATTGTGACTGAATAATTATATAATAATTTGATACGATGGAAAAGTTATTCAGTAACAGAATCAATCTTTAATTTCTTTTTTCATTAATAATTTTCATAATTTTTATTTTTCTTTAGGAGTATTTAATAGTTTTCATTAAAAAAAATTAAAGAAAAACATATTTAAGTGCAAAATTCAAAGATTATAGTTGAAGGTAGTAAGATTTTCATTATTATAATTTTTTAATTACATATGCTAATATCGAACATGGTTCATCAGTTCTGAGTGGTATATTTTTTTTAGCACAAGCAGTCAAATTTGGGTGATGAAAATTACGAAATCTTAAAAAGTGCATTTTTGAATTTTTTTTTTAGAGCCATATTAGTTGTAAAATATTTCACTTAATTCAAAAGGGTTATCACTCAACTATATTTAACTACAAAAATTTAACGATCCGACTTAATTTGTAATCGGGGTACCGACAATTTTGAACCTGATTAGTGACTTTCTCATTTTTAAGAAAGTGTCTATATCTCAAAAACAAACAGACTTTCATTAAGGTCAAATTTTATTAGTAACCAAGCCATAGCTTGCACCATCTTCGCTTTTCAGTTGGTCCATGATTTACGATCCGTGTTTTCTATACTGTGGCACAAATGGTTGACAGAGTGTACTCAATATGCTTTATCGGTACACCCCTGAACCGATACAAGCACGACCCTTGCGTAGTACACATAAAAGGTACAAACTTGTAATTTTGGCTCGATGTCTGCACTTAAAACGGTCAAGATGTAGTCTCGTAGTCACGTGTGTTTATGCGAAATAATTATTAAGCTACATAAATATATCTTGAAAATTTAATAATATTAAACCTATACATCCAAAACGTAAATACCTATTATCAAGAAACCGCGAGAAGTATGATAAAGTGTTTAAAGGTTTCTCGCACGTGCATCGACGGCATGCTTAGTCCAGCTGCACTGTCGTTTAGCATGAGAAATACATGGAGAGAGAAGTACAGAAATAAGGCAAAATTTTGTCGAAGCGAGTGATAACGTTGAGTTCTAAAAGTATAGAATAAAATATAAAATGTATCTTCGCTTTTAATTCTTAGCTGAGTAATTATATCCCGCACACGCAACACTCGGCCGTTTCAGCGGAGAATACATCACTTTAGATTCTTGAATAGTTAGACTAATTAGTCCGCCGCCCACGCTCCTATCCAGTAACTTTTCAGAGTGGTTTTAACAAAATGTTTGCTTTTCTCAGCGTGTCTGGGACCATAAATTTTACACAAATTACTGCCAAAAGTATATTCCTTTATTGAATAAATAATAGTGTATACTATTACTTTCAGCGACAAAATCTTTCTTGCTTGAAAATGGATATTCAAAACTTGAGATGTACGTAATATTTGTGACTATAGAGAATGAAAAAAAAGTATTAGTAGTGTATTTTAAAAATCGGTAATTTACATCTAATACAAAGGGTAAAAATACATCTTACTCAAACAGAAGAACAAACATCTGATCGCGTGCAACTCAGTATACGTGACAGAAGTGAAACTTTTTTGGCATTCTAAACCTCGATTTGTAAATACATAGTGAGAGGTAAAGTGGCAGAAAAATATTTGAATCCGTAGACACAATATAATAAAATTTTTACAAACATTGGCAAATCTTATACTTTTTTGTTTATATTTTTCTTTATTTGTAAAAAAAATCTTTAATTTTTTTTACAAATTAGCTTCATAAATTTTTATATTTCTCGAATAATAACGTATCGATTTGGATATAGACAGTAAGTTTGAGGAAGTAAAATAAAGTAATGAACTGTACGTAATTAATTTTTATTGGCTGTGCACATTCTAGACTAAAGTAAAAAAAAACAATTGTCTTTATATGTGATAGAATTAATACCATTACTTGATTAACGAAATAAAAAAAATCGATTTCCAATTTTATTATTATCTTAACAGAACAAGGGCCCTCTCTTACCATCTTAGCAAACTTTGGTTTATATGCATCACTAGATAACTTTTAAAACGCGTAGATGGTACAAGTTTAGAAATTTGTATTCATATAGTCATATTTATTATTCATAAATATTTCCTAATAATGAAAATAAGAACTTCTCATTACTTCAGGAAGTAATAATGTATTAGGAACATGATATTTTTATATAACCGATTGAAACTACATAATTAGGTTTTTCTTTACTTTCAATATTATTACTCAATGGTATTATTCAAAATTCAAGTTGAAACGTTATTTAAGGACCAAATGTGTTTAATATATTACTAAGATAAAAATTCCTAATAAATAATATCTGTTAGTTGTAAATAAAATGTATCGATTATAAATTGTTTCGAAATACCCTTTGTTTATATGTTGTTTAAACAACAAAATATGCATACTATAATATATTATTAAAAATTAAATTACTTAAAAAAAATTACTTGTAGAGGTTCTTTGATTTATTCTATTAGTTATGAAAAGATCCTCCCCGGCTGGAATCAAACCTCGGTCTCCCGCGTGACAGGCGGGGATACTTACCATTATACTATCGGGGACATAGATTATGTGTAAACTTATTTGCTTTTATATAATACATTTTACTAAAATATTTAGCTGTTTTTCTTTCTCTCTACAAGAAGAAAGTTATGACATACTTCTTCTTTCTCATGTAACAAAATGTGCTAAAACGTGACGGAACCTTCAAATGTTATTTTAAATTCTCATCCACTTATCTATTGTCGAATCGCCGCCTAAGAAGTTTCACTTTAAAAACTCAAGTTTTTTTCGTCTTTAATCTTTTTCAATTTTCTCAGAATTTTCTGTTTATTTGAGTCTAAAGGAGATAATCGTTTTAAGAGGGCGATTTAATAGCCTGTATTTGCTTTTCTGCGGCACAGTTGCTAAAATAGAAAAGAGTTAATTTTTTAGAGCTAACTGAAAAGCTTATTTGAAAATAATATATCTTTCACGTTAATATGAAATCATAATTTCAAATTTATATCCTACTGTTAAAAAAGATATATCATTAATAAAGAGATCATAATTAGTGAACCTTGGTCATGACGATATCTACGTAACAACGAAAGCAAAACATCATTTATATAAAAAGAACTTTTATTACCTTTTAAACTTCGTTCCTTGCGTCAACCATAATAGGTCATTTCCGGTGACACCAGAAAAAAATGTAAGAAATACGTTTCATAAAAATTCTACAAAATTACGCACTTTACTTTTTATGCAAGCCTATGATAGCTGTTGTTTGCAACGATCTTAATTAACTAAAGAAGGATTTCTTGTTAGGAAAGTCACAAACCCAACCACAAAATGGACTAGAAATTAAGGATATCAATTGAATTAAGGAGTTTTATGTGAAATAAGAAACAAGAAAATATGTGAAAGTGCATTATTTATTAACGGTTTTGTTTATTAATTTTTCTCAATCGATTTAAAATTATAATCACACAAAATAAGAAAGTTTAATATTATTGTTCTTAAAATCATTTCATTTAGTAATCTTGTCAACCTATTTAAACTTCTTGATAAGCCCAAAACAAAACCTAAATATATCACAAAATGACAGATAGGCATAATATTTATTGATTTTGTTGGAAAAGAATAGCCAAAAAGATAAGCACTCTAAGTCACTCAGCAAACTATGGAAAGAATGATGCCCTGGGATTTTCTACAAGATGTGTTCCTTAATGAGCAGAACCGAGATAAACCAAGTTCCCCGAAATAGATGTTAGTATTGGTAGGCTATATAGGGTGCACAACCAAAGATCATCGGGAAGGAAATAATTCAAAGGTTCATCTCTTACCGGGAGCTGCTGAGTAGGAAAACCCCCTCGCTAAGTGGTAAATGTCGCATAAAAGGAGACTTGTTAAATATCACGGGAAAATATAGGATGCCAGTGTCATGGGATTGGTATGTCGGAATCTATAAGTGAGACCTATTATAGTAGCAGATTTCTTTTGACTAATGGTAGTAATGATGACGATACTGAGATATCAAAATTATTTTCTATCAGAATCTCACAAGAACGCTGTTTCTTTTTTTCTGAGTTTTATTTCATACTATTAGTGATTTTGGAACAGGACGGTATGATACTATCAGAATCAGAATAAATTTGAAAAGTGTCTGATTTGTTACAAAATAGTTATTAATTTAACGGTAAAACGAATTCCGTCATCTGATTAATTGATGTAAAATTAATGAAATCCTTCTTATTTAGTGATTGAATACGGTAATATACTAAGTTGTAGTACGGACAGAAGTTGCAAAAAAGCGACTGAAACTCTTGATTTCTAATTTAACTGGAATAAGGTGTTTCGTTGAACCTATAATAGATAAATATGTAAAAAATAATAATAGATTAGTTTAGTAAAAATACGTTCAATAAAATATATTGAAAACAGGTATCTGTTAAGACATTTAATAAAAATGTATAAAATATTATTATAATAATAAGGTTTAATTGGGAATTCAATATTTATTGCATGATCAATGTAGAATATTTACTAATGTAAATATTCTAATTTTAATACTATCGATTTGATTTTCATATTAAATTCAATGAAAAATAGTTACACATTTTTAATAATTTAATAAAAATTCATTCCAGACAATTTTTGATAGATATTATTCTTACTCAGTTGTGCTCCCCAAAGTATGTTCGTATATGATATACTGACATTACGTACTATTCTTCTTGAAAAAACTTTCTGTATTTATTTTTTTTTCTTACTTTCCAACAATTAATACTTATTTTTTTTTGCTATTTCTAAATCTTGAAATAAATAGAATATCTTTTTTTCCTGGTCTACATCTTGTGAATCCTTGAACAATGATTACAAAAACTTTCGAGAATTTTTCGTATTTATTTTCCAAGAAAATTTTCAAACGTATCTACAGTTTAAAATTGTGTTAATTTCCTGTAAATGAGTAAAAACAGGCTCTTTCTAATTTTTGGCCCAATTCATTCTTTTGTGGGAATAACCAAGAATGGCAAAGATGATAAAAATTGTCAAGAAAACCTTTTAATATTTCATTCAGTTTTTATTCATTCCATTTTTAGGATAGTAGTCCTATTTGTTTGCATTACAGTCATTTAAACAGAACCCGCCCGAAGAATTTAACTTACTATAGTACTAGACAAAATCATTACAAATTTACCTATGACAAATTAATTCGTGTCGGTATATATAGATATTTGCAGTACATGCTTTTAATAAGAAGATATCACTCCTAGTACTAATAATTATTTTTGTTGGACAAAAAAATTTCTTTTCGCAGTTTAATAAGGCAAATTTGAGAGAATGCCATAGTACTTTTGGTTTTTCTTCTGGTGTATATAGCGCGGTCGCATAAGTTGATTCAATGTTATATACAAAAAAGGCACATATATTAATATACCATGTACAGTAGGCTGGCAACCACAATTATTCGGAATCTAGTAGCTCGAATATGGTTACATTAATAAAGGTATCTTTGGGTTTCAGACATTTTACTACTGATAAGTTTAATATTTAACATTTATTTATTTAACATTGCTAGTTTTTCTAACAACCTGACTTACATACTGGCAACAATCATATTGTATGGGACAGAGGGAGGGAAAATTGCTGCGTAAAGTGAAGCGTGGCCTTATTATGGTACTAGTTTGAAACGTAATTTTGCATTTGTGATATGCAAAAACTTGTTAGGGAACTAGAAAAAGTAAAAATATGTGAGTGTTTATTTTAAGACAGCGTTGTGTTTTTGTAGCTTTTTAATATGATATTTAAATGTATAAGTCAAAAACCACAATTATCGCGATTACATACGTTAAAAAGATGGAAAGTTGATTAGAGCTAGGTAAACGTTTAGTTATATGTATTAATGTCATAGTCCTATATGAAGTAAGTAAAATTTTCTAAAAAATATTTTAACATTGACTTCTGTACATAGTATTTCTCGCTATACCATATGTAAATTTTGACACTCAAAGTGTTAAATAATTTATATACTAACTCCAGTACCCGGAATCTTTTGAGCTGACCATGTCCAAAAGTTCTAATTATTTATCAATTTAAATTAATCAGAATATTGAAGTTTTTTTTAATTTATACCTGTGTGAGTCTAGTTTTATAATATAATTGACTCGAATAACAATATGTCAAAAAGAATTGGGCCAACAAAAATTTGTTAGCTTTTAGTGTTATCAACGACATAAAATAACAAGGTTTAACATACTATTTATTTATGTAAATATTATATCCAAAATTCGACATTACGAAAGAAAAGATTGTTGCCTTTATTAAGGTTTAAACTTAAGTTTAGGCTCCTTACTGCATTTAGGCGAAAAGAATATTGACTTGCTGTTCTCGACAATATACTGCATAATACATCCATAATAGATTACTTCAGACGAGAAAGATACCAGAGAGATCTGAGTACATGTGCCCGTTCAGAATATTCCTTAATTAGTCAAAATGATCTTGACAGCGTAAGATATAACAAGCCCGGAAAAAATAAGGAATCATAATATTTATTATGTTCTAGAATAATTTTGTATTAATCTTAACTTTTTTTTCATTCAATAGTAATCTAAATATAATTTATTAAACATTGTACTTAATGAACATGGTTCGAAGCGTACAAAGTTTTAATACCTATAGAAATTTTAACATACATTGACTTTATCTGACTAAAACGATATTAATATCATTATATATTGAACATTGAATACATAAATAATCGTAAATGGATAGGTATTAGGGAACGCAAAATAAAAAAGCGGAAGAAATACACACACAAATATTTGGTGAAGAACTGATCAGGTGACAAAATAAATTGGAAAAACGTGATATTATTTAGTTATGAAGATGTAAAAGGAAAGTGAGATCTAAAGACATACGTTACCGTATTGTTAGAAGAAAGTGAGATCTCAAGACATAGAATACTGTGTTGTTAAAGGAAAGTGAGATCTCAAGACCTACGTTACAGTGTTGTTAAAGGAAAGTGAGATCTCAAGATATGGGTTACTGAGTTGTTAAAGGAAAGTGAGATCTCAAGACATAGGGTACTGTGTTGTTAAAGGAAAGTGAGATCTCAAGACGTGGATTAGTGTGTTGTTAAAGGAAAGTGAGATCTCAAGACATACATTACTGTAGCTATTAAGACAAATCAAACGATGGAATCGTTTGCGAGAAACGAATAATTAGAAATAATTTTGGAGCGACATCGACATGAGCGAGTCGACAAACTTACGAAATAAAAATAAATTGACGACTATTCATTTTACACATATACACTATTTTCATCCCTTCTAAGGATATGCTGCTGACTTAAAAAAATGAAAAAAAATGCGATACGGGGCACTTTCCTTATATATAAGGAAAGTAAATGTATTAATATATACTTTCAAACTAATTTGCAAGCAGCATCAATAATTTTAATGTATTTTACCTTGAAAAATATTTTAAATTCTGTTACAATATTTTAATTTTAATTTGAATAAAAATGTAATAAACTTAAGTTAATGTATCAGACCTTTCTATTTTAAAATATGCTAGCCACTTGTCCTAAACTTACGTAGATCCATTTTTTTTGTTTATTTTTTCATAATGATCTATTTCCCTACTTCACTACTTTACTATTTTATACCGCACTACGGTTAAAAGAGATAGACTCCTTTGTCTATCCTCATTTTTCTTATAGCGGCATCTCTCTGTCACAAGTCATACATGATGAATGGTGCGTAAACTCGTAACTATGGGGTAAATTATTATTGCTTAAATACTTTACTTCATATCATACGTAATGTATCAAAACACAGAAAAACAGACAGATAAGGTTGGTAATGCTATTTTATATATTATTATAGAGTGTAGATAAAAACAATATATAACATTTACAGTCTGCCAAACCTATACATTTAAATTAATTAAATCCCACCTTTAAGTTTCAATCTTTGTTATTTAATGACTTATCTGTAAGAATCATTCTCAAATTTAAATGAATAAAGAATTTCCAAAAAATTATACTATTAACAGACAATAATGTTAGGCACATTAAGTTAATTTAAGTTTTATTTTAAAGTAAACTTGTAAAATAAATAACTCAATATATTTATGAAATGTTTCCACTCATTCGTAAATATCTATATGAAGCCTAGGGTAAAACACTACAATACGCCCCAGTTGACAATACGCCCCACTGCGCGTACACGCACACAAATACAGATATCAAACAAGTAGCGACACGTACGGCGCCGCGCCAGTCGCCCGCCATCAGTGCTGCCGGTCAGGTATGGTTATGTGACTTATTTAGAAAAAAACATCAAAATCTTCACCAATTGCTTTGGAACAATTTGCCGTGAGTGCCATACAAATTTACTTACATTGTACAGTATTTTTTTAATGCAGTTTTTGTTTGGAAATGTGTGTACAGCTTTAATTTACCTATTATTTAATGTATTCTTTGTAGTGAATTACTCGCAACGTCGTCCATCTTGCGACTGGGGCGTTTTGTAAACATAAATTTACAAAACGCCTCGTTCATTATGCTACAATACGCCCCATCACCCAATCAAATTATTTATTAAAAAAATACTTTTTATTTTTACTGATGTCGCGTAACTATCAAAGAAAAACCCTACGGGCTTCTTGGTCTGATACGGATTTAAATGAAGCTATGCAAAAAGTGCGTAACAAGGAGATGGGAATTAATGCAGCTTCTAGGGTTTACAATGTCCAATCTAGAACGCTCAGACGACATCTGGTAACTGGAAAACTTAAAATGCCACTCGGAAGACCACCTGTTTTTTCAGAACACGAGAAAAAACTAGTAGCTCATATTAAAAAACTTGAAAAAGTTGGCTTTGCATTAATCCGAAATCCGAGACCGAAAGGATGTCAAAGAAATGGCTTACCAGTTAGCTCAAACGCTTAACATAAAAAACCCATTCTCGAACGACACTCATCAAGCAGGTAACGTTTGGTTCAACTGGTTCTTGAAACGTAACCCAGAGTTAAGTCAGCGAAAATCTGAAGGTCTGTCACTTGCTAGAGCTTATGGTGTAAATCGAGAGGATATCCAACATTTTTTTACACTACTGGCTCAGATATATGAAGAAAACGACTTGGGTGAACATCCGGACCAAATATTCAACATGGATGAGACTGGCATCCAAATAAATAATAAACCTGGTAAAGTTATAGCCAGCAAAGGAGCTAAAGATGTTTATACTTTGACTAGTTGCGAAAAGGGAGAGAATGTGACAATCATAGCTTGCTGCAATGCTCAATGTAACTTTATGCCACCGGTATGAATTTATAAGGGTACCTACAGAAAGCCTCAGTTTTCTGAAGGACTACCACCATGTTCGCAAGTATATATGAATAAGAAGTCCTCATATATAAACTCGGAACTCTTCATGAAATGGTTCGAGGACATATTCTTACAAAAAAAAGGTCCTGGAAAATCCCTATTGATAATGGATGGTCACAGTTCACACTGCAACAATATTCGCTTGTTAGAAGTAGCTAAAGAGAATGATGTTACATTATTATGCTTACCGAGTCCCACGACTCATGCATTTCAACCACTGGATAGGGCATTTTCCAGACCTTTGAAGATTTATTTTGTTCAGGAAGTAAAATCTTGGATGATCATGAATAAAGATAAACGACTTACTCGCTACAATGTGTCCAAACTTATTGATAAGGCCTGGCGAAAGGCTGCTAGTGTATCTAATGGAATCGCTGCTTTAAAGTCTTGTGGGATCTACCCATATGATCCAAACGACATAACAGAGCACTATTTTTCACTCTCGGACGCATTGCGAGAACAAGATCTTGTATAAGATGAGCAAGGAAATGATAATAATGTTAATAAACTTGGCGAAGGCTTTTCAGGGATACAAAACATCAATAATCTTCCAGCTGAAATGGAACCAACAATTTCGGAAGTGGAAGTAACTGAAAATGAATCTGGAAACAATGAAGAAGAAATGGTTACAGAAAATGTTGAACGGTATAATTTTACTGCATTTGATAAAACACCCCAAAAATGTCCAGATTTACCCTCAGCGTCTGCAGAAGAAACGCCTACAAAAGTTTTGACTAAAGTTCATCCCATACCTAAATTACCAGCAATGACGTTGAAAAGAAAACAAAAGGTTATAGTGTTGACGTCCCCAGAGAATATACAAAAAATAAAAGCTAAAGAAAAGTGTAAGAAGGATGCAGTGAAACTGAATATATGTGAAAAAAATAAAGTAACACTGGAAAGAAAACAAGGAAAATAAAAAAAAAAGAAAGTGACCGTTGTCTCTTCATCATCAGAAAGCGATATTGATGAACAAAGTCACAAAAGCTCCTCGAACGAAGATATTTCTGATGAAGAAGAGAATAGGTGCATTGAATGTACAGAGAATTATTATTCCACGACTTCTAAAGAGGATTGGATAAAGTGTTTATCATGTTCATCTTGGATGCATGAGTTTTGTACCATGTATAATCCTCTGTGCAATGTTTGTGGAAAAAAAGTTAAATGGGAAGCTATAAATAAGATTAAGAAAACAAAGAAAAATAATTAAATGTTATTCAGTAAATGCATCGTAAAACTGATTGTAGTGATTTGAAATTGATCTCGAAGTAATTTCTAAGACTGATTGTTGAGTTTTTATTTTAATTATCTTAAGTTTGTTCTATTTTTGTAATAATATTATAATGGGTCATTTTGTAACAGCCGTGAGGCATATTATCAACACATAGTGCTACAAAACGCCCCACCGAAGGTCTGAAAAAAATATTTTTTGTAACTAGTGTAATAAGAAATGTAACCAAATTCAAGTGCCATTTTGTAGTTTAAATACCATTTGTTACATTTATGATAAATATATGACTGATAAAAGTTTAGAGGGCATTTTATTGATAATCCCGTAAAAGTGGGGCGTATTGTAGCGTTTTACCCTATATAGCGAAAAGAGATAGGTTCATCGTAATATTCGAAAAAGGGCCGAGCGAGATATTTGGACAGATCGGTGATGTGGGTGAACTTCGTTGGTCTTTGATAGTCTCTTAGTGACGGGTTTTAACTGGCTACTTGGTACAAATAATCAGAGCTTGGTTGTATTGTGATCATAGGAATATGACATTGCCTTCCCTGAATTATTAAGTAGCTAAATTTACTTCATTTTGTGTAGCTAAATTGAGCTTTTTCTTACAGGGTAGTAAAATTTATATTGTACGTGTTTTTGTATTTTATATGAACAAGTTATTTAATATAGTTCTGATAGCATTGCTTTAGCGATAAGTTTTGGATATAAATTTAATGTTTATTTCGTGACACTCGGAAGGGTAAAGTCACTTAATCATAATTTCGTAAATATAATATAATTATTACGACGATATCTTGATTGAAGAAAGATAATAGGATTTTTATTTAAAGACAGACACAAATGATATATAACATGTATGTCTAAACATAGAGAATGACAGGTAGAAAGTTTCAAACAAGAATAAGTAAAATTTAAATATTCTTTATATAATAGAATAAAATATAATCAGAACTTCTTCTAGGAGATACACATTCCTTTATTCTTACCCAGTAACATACCACATATATTTATTATCCGTTATACATAATAAACATTTCGAATTTATAACATATGTTTATTTCCACCAAGGAACATTGTTTATCCCGTAGTATTAATATAAAAACTAGGTTATTTAATATTTTTAGAACACTTATTCCTAGTAGTCAGAGTTCCGTTATGTGTTTTCCTGCTTGTGTCTACGTTTCAAAGTATCATGTTGCTTGTAAACTATTATGGCTTATTTATATGTACGTATATATATATATATATATATATATATACACATATATATAGATATATATATATATATATATATATATATATATATATATATATATATGTATAGAAATTAGTGCTAAATAGTACAATAATACCATACAATCAAAGTAAATGATGTTAGTCGTCGTGTTTTCAATAGGATACACTCTGTGAAACGTCTTTAAAATTTTCTACCGACTAAAACGAAAATCTACCTTTAAAACTCAAACACTTTTATTACCATTAATTGATTATGGAGATGTGTGCTATCCTGATCTTAATGAAAAATATTTGTGCAAATTGGAACGTCGTCAAAATGTATGCATCCGGTATGTCTTCGGCCTCAGAAAATATCATCACATTTCTGAAAACAGGTGACTTCTCAAATGGCTGAAGATCCATGATCGGCGCCAACTTCACATATTTACACTTATTTTTAACATATTAAAAAATCCTCATAGGCCAAATTATCTTAGTGGCAAATTTAAAGATTTGTCTGCTCACTGCCTTGGACTAGGATCTGAAAGTTCACTCACCCTACTTACTCCCAAACATACCTCTACCACACGAAAAATCCGTCCTATCCAAACAGCAAAAATTTGGAATCACCTGGATCAATCACATCAGGTAAATCACGTGCCTAAATATTTTCAAAGATCGAGTGAAAAAGTCGTGCATCTCCTGAAACCTTTCCCTTTGTTTCCTTGCCCTTTCTTGTCTTACCCATCCCAAATCATGTCAATATTTTGTTTTCTTTTTTAATTTACTTTTGTAATTTTTAAAATTTTTTTTTGTCTAATGTGCTTTGAAGAATTTTCTTTGTAAAATCTTTTACATTCTACCAACTAAATTTAAATACAAATTGTAATGGGTGACTGGAAGAGATTGCTCATGTAGGAATAAGTCCGATATATGTACTATATATAAAAGTTAATTAATGAAAATATATATAAATATATATATATATATATATATATATATATATATATATATGTATATACATATATATATTCCAACTGCCATAGCATTATTTGACGTTAAAGAAGTTTTCCTTGCACGAAAGTTAAAAAATTAGGACTGTAACTAATAAATAAGCAAATTTTGTTACAATTGTTGGATTTTGATAATTGTATTCTTGATGGAATAAAAGTTTAAAGAAAATTTACAGCACAATAATACATTTCAAAGCTTTTAGAACATAATTAATAAGATTGGATTGATTAAAGAACACATTGCGTTAGACATTTTCTATTAAAAATGTGGTAAGTAAAATATGTATCTCGCATACAAATGAACGTACCTTTTATGTACATTTACTTTACTATTGAGATAGAAAGGATTAGAATATAAAACCAATGAATGTGGTATGGACAGGCATCTTCTTTCAAGAAGAAATTTCTTTTCAATTATAAAATTAATTTTATTTTTGTAAAAATTCCACACCAATTTTTTTCTTTTTTAACTTAATTTTTTATTGAAATTCTAAAAATATTAATACATTAATAAATTTTTTAATAAGTACTAAATTGCTAAAAGAGAAATATTGTCTTATCGCTTTCAGTTTATATCTAATTATAGACCATGAAAATAATGTGTCTTAATATCGTTGTTCCTTCAGTTAATCTAGTAAATATTTTAGCGAAGAATAAATAATTAGGGTTTTAATAAAGTAATTATAGATAAAAAAACTACTCGTAGCTAACAATGAAACGTCAAATAATACGAAATAGTGATAAGTAAAGTTTATTTTTTCCTTTTTTGTTTTACAGATCAATAATAAATCATGGATAATCTAATTATAGGAACGGATGTTACGGGTAGTGTCAGGTTGCATTTAATATTATTATATTTTCCCTTTCAAGTGGGTTTCATCAGAATATCAGCAACCATATTCTGTGTCCCAACATAGTCAACTTCATATTCTTATGGGTAACTTTCTCTCGAAGAAAGTGGTATCTTATATCAATATGTTTGCTGCGTGCGCAAAAAGCATTTAGTACCTGCGAATTTGATGACACCTTGATTATCACAATACATGACAGAGGGTGGTTTATTGATATTTCGATAAAATTCGTGTTCTAATTGTCGCAACCACATTGTCTCTTGTACCGCAGTCGCTAATGTCATATACTCTGCTTCTTTAGGCGATAAGGGAACAATGTTTTGGCCTTAGAACAGTGACTGCAGACATAAACCAATGATAATCTCAGATAAAACAAAAATCAAAATATAAAAAAAACATGCACACGGTGTATAGAAACTGTAAAGTAGATGCATTGCCCATTTTACGTATTAAATACTCACTTAATTTGTAAGAAATTGTTTAAAAAAAAAATTGATAAGATTATTAACACTGCACGAAAAAGTTCTGTGCCAAGACGCAGCCCGTGGATTAATTAGTTCATTATATGAAACTGCAATATAGTTTTTTCCTCTTCTGTTATAACAATAAACAGCCATGTGGGAAGGTAGATAAAAAATAGTTTAGAAATAACACTGATAAAACACTTTGTGGTCTTTATCTCTTAAATATAAATCTAAAATTATAATAATATATTGTTTGGTATGATATCTTCTAAATACAGTGTTACTAGAAAAATGTAAGAGATTCTGATAACGGTATCATGTTGATGAAATATTTTTTGCCAAATTGCAATCTGGTTAAGACACGAAAACAAAAATTACTAAATTTTCTTAACGTAATATCAATTTTTACACGTCATTATTAATAAGTCCATTATAATTCATAAGATTAAATGGTAATTTTAAAAATATAGAAGTTTGTGTAACTTCTAACTATCCTTACATTTTAATAATGTTTTATGAATGACACCATAATATAACTTTATTTAGCTTTTTTATTATTTTTAGACACGATATCTTTTCTTGGGTTATTTATATGTAACTTTAATACAAAGTAAATGACTTCCTATTTTATAATTATACTCTCAAATAGTAGTTTTTGCATATTATACGTTATCTTTCAAATGCCATCATTATGAAAATAAACAAAATATTTTGAGTAATAGTAACATTTCATTTATCTGCACCTTCAACCAAATTATCACTTTTTTCTTCAGTATCTTGGGTCTTCAGGCATCTATAATTACATTGAAAACTTAAATGAAGAATAAAAAAGGTGGCTGTCAGGTTTCTTATATATTAATATTTTCTCGATTATAATGTTTCAATTTTTTTCTTAAACAAACCTCTTAAAACTTCTTATTTCAATTTTTTAAATCATGAGCAAAATCAACTTTTCTATCAAACTTCCAAAATAACATTTCAAATATTACTCTTCTCAGTTTACTCTTACCGACACATTGAATATCCGCTTTGCAATAGGTATGCCGTAAAACACATGATAAAATATCAAAATACTTAAAAAGAATGAATGTTACAAATAAATTAAGCATCCGTTAGCGGAAACTTTAAGAGCAAATAATTAAATTTTATTAATCATTTGATTGCGTGCATGGAGCAAGTTTTGATATATATACATTATATATTAAAAATATTCTGTTTGTCTGATATCAGAAGATAGCTTATGGTTATAATTTGAAACCTGGAAAGCAAAACGTATCAAAAAATATTTAAAATTTTACCAGTATTTATGATCTAAGAGAAAATAGTTTTGATGTGAATACGTCTTTAAATTTGCTACCATACGGGGGCAATCCAAAAAACCTAATGATTACAAAATCGGGGGATACAGTTTGGCTTTGCAGGTAAGAATCTATCCTTTACATCAAAAATTAAATTACTACTGGATAGTTAAAGGATCAAAGAATTCATTACGATAAGCGAGAACAGTGACGCATCGCGCGCGGTGGAGGGGGAAGCGCCGCCATTTTGAGGTTATTTTGCTGCGTATCGAGATTTGTAATTAGTATAACTTTTGATTCGGAAAAGCTTCGTTGTTCGTTAAAGTTTTAATCGTCATTTGTCGTCAAAATCAAAAACATTAGAATAAAGTAGTGACAGTGAATATAATAAGGTGTTAGAATAAAAAAATATTATCAAAAATATATAATATCGGCCTATGTGCGTCGAAAAGCCAAAACCAAATACAGAAATCATATACGGCTGGAAAGGGCTTCTCAGGACCAATTTAATGGTAATAATAAAACACCATATGACCGAGTCAAGCAGCCCCAGGAACGTAAAAGAATGAATGCGGCCGAGCAGATCAACGACGGTGCCAGTACATCTGCAGCTGGGGTGGTTGAAATTATGCGTTACATAGACGTATTTACGTACAACACACGGCCTTGTCCGTGACAGCCACACCTCATTTTTATAGCGTATTGATATTTTCTTCGTCATGCTAAATTTTATTATCGACTTAGTAGCTAAAATTTTATATAATTTTATTTTCCGTACCTAGCCGTGGAGATTGTTCTGAGAACTGATATATTTAGCGGTCAATGAAATTTTGAGAACTTTCTCAAAATGAGAGTTTTCAATCAAGTTCATACATTTTTTAACCAAAAACCCTTTTCCAATTTCTAAAATGACGGTCATAAGCTTGATTATTTATTACCTGATCTAACAAATTGTTTAAGGCATTACTTCTTCACATAATGCAAAATACAAGTATACAAATATTTATTTCTCATTAATATTTATGTGGTTGTCACGAGGTTGGATAACGCGATTTTTATTTTTTACGAATTAAATTATTTTCTATTGTACCTTGCGATACATATTTGTATTTTTGTTGTCCTTTCAGGAAACCTTCCTTTATTCCTTTATTCTTATACCGATGCGAATAAATACATACCTGCATACACACACGCCATGTGCTTGTGTTCGTGTATACATACACACACACATATATATATATATATATATATATATATATATATATGTATATATTTATTTATATATACACACACACACATACATGTGATTATTGAATACAATTTTATTTTTGTCGCTGCCTTCCCTTTTTTCTCTTAAAATTCTCTTAATTTTGTGAATGTCAATTCCCTGCTTATATTTTCCTTACATTAGATGTATAACGTCTTTAGGGTTCACTCGAATATATATTTTTGTGAGTTTATATAGGTGTGATTTAATTTTTGTGTGCAGTTCTCATCCGTACAAAATAAACACAATAAAAGAAATTGTTAAAAATAAACGTGAGGGTTTTATAAAAGAAATAATTCATAATTTTCATCAAGATTCTCACAAAGTATAATCAATAGAGACCTAGAATGATAATATTATGTTTAATGGATATATCTGTTGATAATTAACATAAGTGTTAATTGTGATTAATTTTATTTTCGTTTCATTTAAATTAAGAACGGACGAAAGCATTTAAATGAAAAATATGATACAAAAACTAAATATTATATTTAATATTAGAAAAGTTATCTTTTAAATGGTATATTAATATTACTTATCTTATCTAATTTTTTTGCTCAAATCACCCACGCTTAAAACTTAAATATGGAAAGCGGACCTTAACATTGATGGCATACAAATATTTTTAATTAAAATTTATAATAAAACCACATTACAATTGTCACTAAAAAAATAAACAATGTGAGTACTTATGTTTTAAGTAGATGTAGCATGTCTGTGGGAAGATGAAAAATTTGCTGTCCAGCCCTATTTTACTGTGTTATTTGATGTCTGAGCGAAATGATGACATGATAATCACATTTATAGGAAAATAATATCACCCTTACACGACTCTTTTACTTTCAGCCTGGTGTCCATTTTTCTTAAAGAAAGTACACATAATAATAATAAATTACTCTAGATAAAAGGCATTAGAGATGGAAAAATATTACAATCATCAAAAAGTTCTGATTAGCTGTAAGAAATTGTTCTCGTAGCAATAAACCACATCAACAATCATAAGTATGTATCAAGTGTACACATTGTTATTGTTGTTGTCGTGTCCACATGAGATGAAAAAGAATGGTTGCAAATTGTAAAATGGTTGCCAGAGCCTCGAACGGTTGGCCTTCTCCAGTCCCGCTTGATGAGCGACCGGAAATCGAACCCGGATCCCCGGGTCCGCGCACTCAACGACCGTATGTTTTGCGATCAACCCAACACACCACGTTGACAACATGTGTATACTTTAAAGTACATAAAGAAATGAAAAGTGCGTAAATTGCTATAAATGTTTAATATACTTGAAAAAATTATACATATTGGGCATAATTATAAAAATTAATAACGTGTCTAGTTGATTTAATATATTTGAACATTATCTTTAAATTAATAATAAATTATAATGAAGTGGAATTAAATGTATATATAAAGAATTAGCATGAAATTAAATGGAAATTTAATACCATTTTCCTTAGAAAATATGAAAATATTTTCCAAGCTCCTTCGGATTTCCTTTAAAATGAAAGAAATTCTATTCTCCTAGGGAGCCGGGGTCAATTAAAATTTTGACGAGAGCCGCATGCTGAGTTTCGTAAGAATAGAAGGGAAAATCCACTTTCGAGGGAGAAAATATTATGAGGCAATCGAAAGCTTTCTATTAGTAGAAAAATAGAAAATCAACCTGAAACCCTGAAACATAGTGATGAAAGAAATGATTAATATCTTATTAAACATTCCTTGGCTTACACCTAATAACAAAATTAAGGCAAGAATATAAACATATCAATATACAGCTTTTGAAAATGCATGTAGTAGCGTTTTTTTTAAATGGAAGAGATAAACTGTGTTAAAGATAATTATAAAGTCATTGCAACAATATGAGTATAATTACAAGCACAAAGACTTCTTCTTTTTTTTATTAAATAAAGATATAACAGCACATTATATTTTTTAATTATGATAAATTAAATATATGGCTTTAAAAAAGGTGCAATATCAAATAAGTACCCAAATGAGGACAGTAAAAATATTAGAGAAGTTGAAAATTTCTTTCACTAAATATTCTTGAATACACTTTTATGGCCATTAAAAAGTTAACTTGGCAACCAAAGGACTTTCTTATAGCGATTTCTGGAATATCAAACAAATCTGATAAAGTACATAAAGATCACGGGATTCGATTTTTGGTCAGTTAATAATCGGTTTTGAACGAAACTAAAATAAATATTCCCTTTTTTTTAAACCATGGCCCTAATAACCACTGGACGAGTAATTATATAAATTCACTATGAAACAAAGAGTGTCAAAATTTAGGGGGGGGAGTGTGTGGGGGCAGCGGGAACGTACTCGCTTCTGACTGGCTAAGGTCATGCGCACATTTCATTGTAATTGTAAAATGCGCCAATCACATGTTTTTTAAATCGCAATTGTCACGGCTGTGAAAATATCGAAAAAAATTGTTCGATGGTATTTAATTACCGAACTACGAATTATTTTACTACCAAAAATGATCCTCTCTAACGTGTACTTCTTTCTTTTACCTTGGTTCAATTGATCTTGGTAATAGTTTTAATGTAATTAAAGACATTCTTTAGATAGTAAGAATGACTATTTTTCTGTTATGACTACTATTGACTACTATTTAAAAACTTTAAAATTATTAAGACTTTTATGAAGAACCAAAATTATAAGAATGAGTAACGTGGTAAATTTTACTTCCATTTTGTGTTAATAATCAAATCAATAAACTCGTCTATATCATAATTCTACGTGAATTGGTGTGTAGGTTATTTATTGTAGGCTAGAATTTGTTTAATGTACAGGCAAAATTAACGTTTAGTACAGTTATCCAGGCTCTTTTCCGTTGAAACTACATTTTATTAATAAATTGCTCTAATGATCCCTTTTCCAATTGAAATGACTAAACTTTTACAAATGTTACGTAGACTGACCAGTAATTAAGATTTTGTTATAATTTGGATAAACATTTCTCATATTTCGTTTACAGCAACATTAATTTTGTCTTAAAAAATTACCGCTAATAATAATCATTCGTTTTGAAACAAATGATAAAATGTAACTGTTATATGGTCACAAAAGAAATGTTATGTTTTCTTTTTTTATCTCACTCCAAATTCTGCATCAATTTATTGCATACTTTGGCATTTTGTGACATATTCCGCTCACGACTGTAAGTCATATAGCGCGCATGTCAGATTTTACCTGCGTAATGGAAAATACCCTTCAAGGGTATTTTCCATTTTATTTATCAAAATCGTTTGTGACACCCTTAATTGTCTATAGTACGTGGAATATTGGATGTTACCGCCGATTTAATTTTTTTTTAAGTTGTCGATGTTTAAGGTTATTTATTCATTCTAACCAAAAAAAAGGTACTTTTGTGGAACCATTTTTTTAGTTTTATCTTATGATGTACTATCTTCATTCACCTACATTTAGTAGTTTTGGTATCTGGTGAAAATTAGAATTATTACTCTTATTCTTTACACTTTTACATAATTCTCTTTATTTTCCGTCACCTTGTTTAGTGGATAAGAAAAATGGGCATCTCGAAATTTTGAAGGGGCAAAAAATACTAAATTATTTTTTCATGTATTGTACATGATATTAGTCGGAACATATAATTTATGAGATAGTTATAAGAATTAAAAGAATTTTTTGTTTTTTAGAATTGTTTTTATAATTTTTCCACAGGTTAGTTTAAAACCCCTATCACCGCTCTATTAAAGTCTTTAAAATTCCTAAAATATGTTCCCCGTCCTCCTATTTCCGAAAATTATAAAGTATTAAATTATGATTAACACAACGTTACTAGAAGGATACTTGAATTTTGCCAAGAAACTGTAGCAATGATTCCAAATTTTGTAATCTTTTTATATTCCCGGTATTTCTAGGCTAGATAAATTCGCTGTACTCTCTATTTATAAGACCAAAAATAATATTTGTAAATAGATTAATAGAAGTAAACTTTAATATTTATATCAAAGAGTGTACGTAACTCTCGTAACACGAATTCTGCTCGTGCTTAACCGGTTTATCATATTGTTTTATAATAATCTCAATATTATTAAACATATCCACTAACTGCTGTATATTTCCTTGGTGGATCCAGTTTAAATCTATTTTATATTTTATAATGATCTACCTTGTCTACCGGTAGGTAAAATGGTGGCAGGTCAGTTTCTATACCGCATTTTATCGAAGCTTATCTCGTATATTTTATACGATGGGTATGATATAGATTTCTGTCTTCATAAATTGCACGCTCGTAGTTGCAAATGAATTAAAAAAGTTAATATCAAAATCGTAATAAATTTAAATTAACAAAGTGGAGATAAAGTTTAGAAAAGAGGTTTAATATAAACTTTTAAAAATTTTAACCTTTTATAGATTTCATTAATTATCCTTTGTATCTGAATGTTGCCAATTTAAAATATTTATCATAATTTAGTCTCTCCTATTTTTCTGGCGGAGCGCTTTGTTTAATTGTTTAAATAATGGAAATTAATGGAATTCAAATGAAGAATTCTGTACACTTTATAAAGTAAACAAATATTGTTGATTTTTAATATAGTATTTATTAATTTTATTTCTTTTTAGAATCAATTATAATATCGTCACAGTGGTGTGTTGGGTTGATCACAAGGCATGCGGCCCGAAAGACTGAAAAGTGCACTGCGGGGATCCGGGTTCGATTAACGGCGCTCGTCGAGCGGGGCTGGACTGGTGTTCTGGTTGGCTGTAAGAGATAGTTCTTGTGGCAATAAGTCCACTATATGTATCAATTATACACGTTAAAGTACAGATATAAATATAATCGAATATCGTTCACTTCCATCTCCGCATATTACTTTCAATCGTTTTGATTACATTTTCTTTTATACTTTAAATATTTGCCCTCTAGGTTTCTAAGTATTATTAATATAACAAAGTTATATTTAAATGAATTTGAACTTAATTAAAACTAGAAGATTTCATAACTGAAATGAAATTGAAATAAAAAAAACTAAAGTAGTCTTAAATGTTCAAAATGTATATTTTAAGCACATTAAAAGTTATTGATCTGGATATAAATATTAAACTCATCAAATTATATAAATGAATATGTGATACGCAATATTATTAATTCAGAATAAGTCAATGAAACTTCAAACTTAATGTATTAGAATAACAACAAAAACAGGCTCAAAGCTAAATTTAAATATGAACATCATTAAATGGAATACAATTTTTAACAAAAATTGTTAAAAATGTAGTGACAAAAATGTTTCCATCCTAAATGCAACCAGAAGGTAGTGAATTTAAAAAGTTTTTTAAAGACATACTTTCAAATTATATAGGTATCGGTAATTATTAAAAATTATTTATAAATATAATAGAGTTCCGAGGGAAAATACGTATAGCTGAGCAAATGATAATAATAATAATAAATTTTATTTCAGATTTTTACATCCATATAATGTTAGTAGGTACAATAGCAAACTTACAAACTAATGTTAGTGATAATAATAAGTAAATGGCAACGCGGTTGGAGTCCCCGATGATGGTGACCGGCTATACGACTGCGTGCAGACGTATCCACCGAGCCAGCACCGGAGAGTCCCACCCGTCTGCCAGCAACCCCGTCTATGTCAGCCGAAGCGAACATCGCGGAAGCACTACGGTAACGCGGCAGTCCCACCAACACCCGGAACGCATTATTATATTGCACACGCAGATCGCTGTATGTCCGCTGCGTAAAGTTGACCCACAGGCTGCAGGTGTAAAATGATTGACAATATGCTTTAAAAAGCGCAATTTTGACAGTGCCTGTGCACCGTGAAAACCTGCGGGCCAACATATTGCATAGGAAAGACAGCGCCCTGCACTCTCTTTCAACATCCTTATCGTCCTTAAGGTCCTCGGTGACTCAGTGGCCCAAGTATTTAAATTCCTCAACTTTCTTTAGAACTGTCCCACATAGAGTGAAATTAGGGACAAAAGTGTATCGATTGTTGTCCAGCCTGAAAATCATTATTTCACCTTTCTTCGAATTGTATTTCAAACCGTGGGTCACCGCGTAGGACTCACAAATTTTTAAGAGCCTTCGTAGGGCACCAATCGATGGGCTCAGCAACACCATATCGTCTGCGTAGCTGATGTTATTTACACATACTCCATCTATGTAACATCCGACACCAGTGCTGCTGAGCTCACCGATCAGTCGGTTGACATACAAACTGAAGAGGGTGGGAAAGGTCAATCCCCCTTGTCTCACACCACAATCCAGCCCGTATTCATACGAGAGAGATCCTGCCCATCTCTCAAAATTATTTTGATTGCTATACCAGTGCATAAATAATTGTACAATTTCCCTAGTTAAACTAGTTTCCTATTTTAGCTTATCCCACAGGACATCGTACGAAACAAGATCGAAGGCTTTCGATAAATCGAGGTAGCATGCATACACCAGGGTCTTCCTACTCCTGTAGTACTGTTCAGTCTGCTTGAGACACAAAATAGCACTCTCGGTAGAAAGACCGGGCCTGAAGCCGAACTGCGCGTCGTTTAGCGAGACGTGTTTCTCCAGGTGTTGATCAAGCAGACTGTCCAGCACTTTAGCGACCACTGTGGCTAGAGAGATCGGTCTGTAATTATCCACATTCGATGCATTACCAGTTTTATTTTTTATGATTGGTACGACTATAGTACGCATCATATTGTCAGGCAAGTAGGAGTGGCCCAAACATAGATTAAAAAAGGTGGAAAGCATTTTGGGTAGATGTACATCTGCATGCTGCAGGTTCTCGATGCTAAGGTGGTCGTGACCCGGGGATTTGCCCCTCACCATGCCTTTGATTACCGATGATACTTCCTTCGTAGTAAAGGAAACACTACGCTTAGGAACCTCCTCTGCATCGAGCACCTGCTGTGATTGGCCCAGCGGAGAGACCACCCTGAAATAACGGGAGAACATGTTAGCGATCTCACCAGGTTCGTGCACACCAGCCACGCTGACAGGGAGGCCCGGCTTATGATTTAGTTTATTGGTGTTAGTTAGGTTTAATATTTTATATATTATTCTAATAATTTAGGTATATGCTTATTTTTTCTTTTTTCTTGTTATTGAAAGATTACACGTGACTTATAATGAATACCATTATAAGTCACGTGTAATCTTTTAAATATTTTTTTTACTAAAATAGTTTTTGAACCAAAATTTCAATGGCTTCTTTCTGTAACTCTATTAGTTAATTTTCGTCATATTAAAAGACTTTTTTAAAAATTTAAAATTTTTCATTTTAAATTCGGATTTTTGCTTATGGCAAAGTTTGTTGTTTTGATTGGTGTAGCAACTACTATAATTATTTTTTGTTATACACACATTCTGTAATACACGACTACATAAAATTTGACTACCTAAAAGAACAAATGTACTTTACTTTACTTTAAGGTAATTAAAATATCATTTTCGAAAGCATTAATATAATTAAAATTTTAAAAGGAAAGCATACATACGTCTTATGAGTGGCAACCATACATAAACATTAATTTTTTTGAAAAAAAAACATCTGGTAAATTTTAGTTTACTGAATTGTATTTCAGCGTATTAAAAATAATATTTCAGATAGGAGGAACATTTGGGACCTTATAAACACAAGCCCCATTCTAAATATACGAGTATGTCATTGCATATTGCAATTTTAAATTGACAATTAAATTGATTCATTGCGAAATTAGATTATTGAAACATTTTACGGAAGTTATGTTTATAAAAATTTATTTATTTTTAAAAATGTTTCACAAGTAAGGAAACTACGTAATATAGTATTATCTACTTTATTTATGTGTATATCTACTTTATTTACATTCTTTACCACGACTTAAGTTTCGTGCCATTACAATATCTTCAGGTGGACAATTTGTAAAGATCTTTATAGTGGTTTGTATTCACGCGCATTATTGCCAGTATAGTGATGAATTATTATAGTTTGGTGAATACGTTTCCATTATTCATCAGTGCTAAATGAAACTTGTTTAATTTTCCAATACTCTATGTCGTTAAGTTATTTTTTAACCAAGTGTTGATTTTTCGTAGTGTAACATTAGTTTTAATAGTAAAATCATACCACATTTTTCATGTAATAGTAGGGCCGTGTCATCAACAAAGTTAACTACGAAGTCTTTTATGGCTGATTTGTGTGCCTTCTCTGTTTTATTGGTAATTCATTAATGTAAATAAAAAAGGCTTTTGATCTTAATGTATTATGTATGCAGTGCTGATGTAGGTACTGCCTTGTGGAACATAAGACTTTAGTAATATTAATTCATTAATTGTGTCATTCGTTTTAACGGTTTATTTTCTATCATTCAATTAGCTACCAAACCAGTTTAACAAACCGTTGCATTTTTTTCCAAATCAATTTTTTGATGTAGAATTGAATATTGTATTAAGGAAAATTGTTATGCTTTTGCTATTTACCTCTATGTGTTGAGTTATATAGTTATTGACTAGTTTTGGAGCGTCACGTATTTCTCTCCTTCTTATAAAGTCAAATTTTCTATCAGAGTAAATTTCGGTTATCTGTAAAAAATAGTCTACGTTTTATGCATTGTTAAAATAGTTTAACTAAAACGGTTAACATCGAAATAGGTCCGTAGTTGTTAGTGTCTGCCATGTCACCTCGTTTAAATATTCCTTAAGTCGGATTTTACTTCTTCCACTGTTATGTCATCGATCCTAAAGATATGATCGACATTCGAAATACGACTAAATTTGCCGGGAATTTATTCTTCCCACTTGCATAACCTTTAGTAGCTCATTAGCTACCTTTCTATTTAAACCGATAAAGTGTTTTTAAGGTTATCTGCTATATCACTTGTATGACTAACTTTTTACCATAAGTCAATAAGTTAATGTCGGTATTTTTATGTTTTTTTTTAATCATTTATTTTTTAACCGCCTTTCTGATGATTTTAATATTGTCAAAATAATAATCAATTTATATTTTTAGTTGTTAATCTATGGATACTTATTAGTCCTGTCGTAAATATTTCTAAATTTTTGATAGTATTGAAGTAAAGTCACATTTCATTTATGTTAAATAACTTGTTATTGGAGGTGATTACGCTTGTATACGCAACTTATTAGTATATTTATAAGCCACATTTCCCATTCTGCTTGCTTTTCATTTATTTTAATATTTGGTATCTTGTTGTCTATGACGTAACCTAAAGTATTAAAGGATACTGAAATAATTTATTAAGATCAGGTAAGTGTAATAAATTATTCCATTTATGTAAATCAAATTTGGATTTCGTTCCATTGAAATCATTTCTTATGTAACGGTCAGGAATATAACGGTGTTAAGCGTTTCGATCTTATGGCAGTTTTGGTCGGTCTCAATGACAAGTGCTTTTTACATTCACACTTAGAACTTCAAAGAAATATGTTCACTAACTATTTTGTCAGTGAATATATTTTAACGGTGACTAAGTTCCGAATTTTCTTTTGACGTATTAATTAAGGAGGAAATTTTGAGACTGAACCAAGTGAGCAAGAATCCGCAAGTATTGTTTCAAAATGACCAGCAGAGGCAATGCCTTTTAAAAGAGTTAAAAGTACGAGTATAGAGTTATTTTATCACTCTTACCCTTTGCTAGGAATTATGAACATGCTATATACGATATGCGCATGGCGTCTTTTAAAAACGGAAAACAAAGGAAACAAAAGAAAAACAAATAAACCACGGAGGCCAAGACTTAAAAAGTTGGGTTCATTTGCAGGACCTTACATTAGAATTGATAGCAAAGCTCCTGCTCATGCTTGCTCTTCATCATATTGACTCCAATCGGTGGTACTAAGCATTTTCTTTGGTCGTGCGCTGCTCGGTTGTCTTCTTTGGTAGGGATAATCCAAATGGTACGTGCGCGTAGTCGAATAAATATTCTATAATATTATAAATATATCCCGCTTGTGTCATTAGTATTCTCCACAATAACTTTTTTTAATCTCATTCTCATCTTTACTTAACGGTATTTAATAATAAAACCTGTTAATATTATATTGTGTGATGTCGATTTTACAATTTTTCTTCAGATAATTACAAGTTTGTCATTCAAATTGTCGTAAAGTACAGAAATTAACTCCTAACTTATGTTTTCCTAAATGATTCTTTAGTTCCATAATATCACATTTCAAAATTGTATTTCTATTACAAGATATCACTTTTCCTTAACTCATTTTGAATCTTGCTAAGGTCCATTTTTATTGATAAATAAAGTCCAATTTCGCTTCTTAACCATAAATTAGCGTAGAGTTGAAATTAAATTTATTTAAGGATTGTAGTAACATTTAATATCCAGTGTAGCCATCTGCTATTGGAGTAGCATCGACGATATACAATCACCGTATACATCTCTTCTTTTTTGAAGTATCATAAAAGGGGTTTATGCTGATAGTGCGTTGATTTCTGACTTTTTTCTGGACTTCATACCACAGGCACTTTACAAGGTTTAGAAGATTTTTTGCGAGTCAATGTAATATCGATACGGATCCCTTTGCCAAGAAATATTTGACAGACTGCGTATTTTATGTGATTGTGGTATTGAAATATTCATATTATAAAGAGGGTTTCTTCAACAGTATGGTTACTTGAAATATTTCTTGGTTTGGTGTTGACCAAGGCGATTTTAGTTTATATAAATTTTAATCTAAGTCTTACAAATGAACCCAACTTTTTGAAGTATTACCATTCCGTTTTTTACTTGTTTTTCTTTTGTTTCTTTCGCTTTCCGCTTTGAGGGCATATGCATTATAAGTCAGTTGATGAAATGAGATTTACATTAATCTTATCTGACAATAACATATATTTTTACTGAGGATAAATCCAATGTTCATATTTCCTAGCAAACGGTAAGCATGATAAAACAACTCTTTACTCGTATTTTTAAATAACTCTTTTAAAAGGCTTTGCCTCTGCTGGTCATTTTGATACGATTCTTTTAGATTCTTGCGTATTTCATTCAAGCTCAAATTTTTCCTAATTAATTAATGCGGAACTTTTAAAACGTTTTCTCTTGAAAATTAAGTTTGTTTTTGTGTAGCGAATGTATATTTTCCACATCTGTAAATGTACGCCGAATATTGACAGTACCAGGAAAATATTTTAGTGTAAGTAAATTAAAATTTCATATTGTGGAATACTTTATAAAGAAGGTAACATATTTTATTTATGGGAAACTATTACATGCAACTCCAGGTCACGAGTAAGATGTAATGGTGTAAAAATTAAAATATTGCATGCAACCACACAAAGAAGCAAGAATGAAATGAAACCTGTTCACCCTACATCGTCTAATATAATATTTTATATGGCGATCTATTATTGATATCGCGTTTCTGTTTCACACAGAAAACTAACTTTTTATTTTTATAAAAAATTGATGAATTTAGAGCTACCTATGTAGTCAAGATACTACCTATGTAGTAGAGATAAATTTAATCTATGTAATACTGTAATTTTTTTCCAACGACATCTTTAAGAAGGTACTAATTAAGCCAGATATCAGAATAATAAATGTACTAAATTTTTAAAGTAAGTTTTATAGATTTATAAAAGCGTGATTTAAACTCAAAGATAACAATTCGACTGGTCCTGTCTGTATGCTGTTAGAACTATTGATTGTAGATGAGCCCAACCTATTAAATTTCATCCATAAAATTATAGTAAAAATTTGGATCACAGAGAAAATACTCCTTGAATTGAAATAATGGTGCATCGGTCCTATTTTTGAAAAGGGAGACCAACTTTAATTTCGTAATTATAAGGTCACTACACTTCTTAATACGGCATATAAAATTTTCTTCAATCTGCTATTTATTGGACTCTTACTCTTTGTTTATAAAGAAACTGGAAAATATCAAGGTTGATTTAGAACCCAAAGATTCAGTATTGATCAAATTCAAACCATCAGACAAATCTTGGAAAATTCTAAAGAATACAATATTAAAACCTACCACTTATTTGTAGATTTTAAGACGGCATACGATAGCATACGGAGGGATAAATTACTCGAAGCTGTGGCTAGATTTGGAATCTCCAATAAGCTTATAGCTCTAACTAGAGCAACACCGAATAAGATGCACATTGAAAATGATAAAATAATGAAAATACGAGTACTTTGTTGAAATTTGTAGAAAAATATCGTTTACGAAAATAAATGAATTTGCAACATATTGCCACTGGTCGAGACTTTTGAAGCATGAAAAACAATGATCTGTCTTTGCTTAAAACCCACAATACTAATTTAAAAACAGCAGATCCTCACAGTTTAGGCACGTGGTAACCTTGCAGTATAAGACTGGAGAATTTTTATTCGGAGTTTAATTGTAAAGATTGTTTCAGACCCACAACACCAATATTAGTAGATCCCCAAGACTCACGATTCAATTAAGCAGAACCTCTGCAGTATCGAGACTGAGGAGTTGAACGAGTTATTCAGCTTGAGGCCCATAATACCAGTTTAGAAATAGCAGACCCAAAAATCTTATAGTTTAGGCTGGCAGTACCCATGAAGCATCATATTGAATCCGATGACAGAATATGCGCTTAAAACTCACACTACTAATTTAAATATAGCAGGTCCTCAAGCCTCACGATTTAAGCAGACATTATCCTTACAGCGTACAATAGTACACTCGCATACAAGTGAATGCTCGAAATTATGTAAGTTAGAAAATCTATTCAAATCGCTGTGGTCATTGGTTCATATAATGATTTTTGTAGCATATAGTATACATACTGGTTTATGTAGTTAAAAAAAATTATGTTCGGAAATTAATATGTAGAAATTTATTAAAGTAATGAATACAATAAGAGAGAAAACGATAAAATATGACTTAAAATAAATCATAAATGGTTGCACTGTAATTATAAAAAGAGATAAAGCTTACTTATGAAGTAGGTATTATTTAAAAATGTAATTAAGAAAGTGTTTGGCCAATAATATGTAAAAGTTAACTTAAATACAAATAATTGTTTACCATAATAATGAGCATTCACTCTTGACAATGATCGCTGACATTGTAGTCAGTCATCAGAATACGAAAACGTCCCATCTTCGAATTTGGCGACCTGGCGTCTGGTAGCAGGAAAGGCAGGTTCTGGACAGATTAAATAGCTCAAAATCTCTCTCAATAAATTTTCTCTAGGTTTGGTACACTTTCCAATATATGAAATTTTCGGAGCCGATGTCAAAATAAGCAAATTTAGAAATTTTCAATTAGTATTAACCAGATACATTTGTTCTATTGATAGTATGTATATAGATACTATGTCAATATTATGAACCAATATATTGTGCATTGTAATCGGCATATAGTACCATGAGTATTTTTAGAATAAAAATTTGTTTTCATTCTTTCAATGTCTATACCGTAACCAAAAGAAATAACACTAAGCATAATTGCCTTTCTATTAATCAGTTCAATGCCAATTTTATTTATTTCAGCAGCAATTTCCGGATTTCTGAATGAAGTCATTTGTTTAACCAAATTTTGGCTCCGAATCTGGGCTAATGTGCGAATGTGGTCTATTAGCAAAGATTATCTTTGCTAATAGCCCACCTGAAGATGTTGTAATAACGAAACCTAAGTCGTGGTAAAGAACTTAAAGAAAGTAAAAATAATAATACATTACGTAGTTTCATTTAATTGTGAATAATTAATTTTTACAAAATTAACGCCAAATATATTCAATATTAGACACAATATTGCAAATACCTCCATAGACCATTGTGAAGTACAAATTATGAGTAATGCTTAATTCCACATTAGATAGAGTTAGGTTTGCAATCAATTATTAAAACCCAGCAGATTGTCCTTTAACTACTTTTTTGTCTTTAACAAAAGCAAATTTAATTGGCCTACAATATCTAATGGATCCGGGACGTGGATTGCCCCAGATAATCGTTTCATCTGAGGTATGTTTCAACTAAAAAGAAATTAAATCTATAGAAAGTAAATATAAGTATTTATACACGTTAGATGAATCTGTAAAATGTTATTTATAAAGACTATGCTCCGAACTACCATATAAATCAGGAGTAACATGACGTAAAACATCTTCATGAGATTCAAAAATTCTAGTAACTATGATTCTTACTGGATGAGGTTGTGCCTCAGCTTAGGTTTTTGTTACCTCAATGAAACTTTCTGATGGAATCCAAAAATAATGTTTTGGCTTTTCTAAGATTGTGAAAATTTGGCAGGTATCCTGGTGTAGACTAATGACGGTAGTCAGGAAAAATTATATTTACTCTGCGAAAGACTTAATTATAAATATAATGATAAAGTTATTATTTTTCATTACCTTAATGGGCTTTTATCGATCGATGTTGACTTGGCAGATAAGTTTTATATTTTTTTATAATATTGTCTGCTGCAAAATGTCCTTCAGTTTGCGAGGATAAAGTATGTGCCAGCGTCAACTCAGAGGCGAACTGGCTATCCACGAAAACCTGCACTTTAAGTAAGATAAATGGAATCATAAAACTTGCATTTATCATATAAAACATGATTAAGTTTTTATCTACCATTTTTTTTTATTAGACCTTTAAAATTTAAATATCAAAAAAACAATTGGAGAGAAAACGTTCCAAGTCTAACCACGTAACACATACAAACTATTTTGATTTAAATAGTATTCCAACTAAATCTTAAAAGTACATACCTTCGTTAAAAGGTTGCATAGTAGTCACTAATGCATACCCAAGTACAGAGAGAATTTTCTATTTTTCCACCGCAACAAGCACAGAGTGCTAATGATTGTAATTATAATTACGAGTAACATTTATAATATTGAACTACTCTTATTTGGATGTTCCACTAAATAATTAAGAAATAATAATGCACTAATGGTCCCTAATTATAATTGCAGATATCTCTAACCGATTCGTTTACCTTATTTTTTTATATTTCTAGCAACCACTTGTATGCTGGTAAACTATTGTGCAGCGTCCGGGTTGAGGAGTTAGGAACCAGAATTTAGTGGCAGAGTCTTTGCTTGAGATCTATAATAACCATCTAAAAACAGCAAATCGTCATAGATCGATAAATTTAGGCTGGATTTATAAATCAAAAGTTAAAATTGTATTACGCGATATACATTTAACCATCCATTTACATTCTTTCTTTCTTACTACATCAATACAAGGCAAATAAGTCCAAATCTGATAAGTTTACTCCTAATCACTGAAGAGTTTTTGTCACTATTTTTCGACTTCATCATTATACCGTAATTTTGCTAAAGACCAAGTTTTTATCACCCTTAGTCGTGTCTTATTAGATTATCGCTAGATCTATATCACCCGAACTCAATCAGTGAATATGTTAAATTTATATTACCAGGTTTTAACCAAACTATCATGGAGCCATAACATGAATTTGTCCTTCCGAATAAAAAAGAGGAATCATTCAATTTAGTTGATAAATGGCGAAGATATGAGGCTACGTACACAAAAATGTATAGCCAAATTGAGAACTTATTAGCTTTTTTGAAGTCGGTTAACCACATTAACCTACTTAACTCAAATTAATTAGATTAATAAGATCTAAAATTTTGTAGGTTCTGAGCTAAATGAACAGCGAATAATATCTCATCTCGCCTGTTAAATGAAATGAAAATAAAGGTATTTTGAGTAAAATTGTAAATGTTGTTTAAAAGTGTACCCTATAGAATATAAATATTTATATATAAATATTTATCGTAATGATTAGATTTGAAATAGTAACTGAAAAAAGAACAACCGAAACGAAACTGCTGTGTTTTGCGGTGATAACTTAATGATCCTGGTCGAGTATTGTCCGTTAGAGCAGCCTTAAATTGTAATCAATAATGAAGAAATTACATAAAAGACTGCAATTTTCCTTATGCCACGGAGTGATAAATATTTTTATCAAATATTATTCCGTGCCAAAATTTTAAAGACGCTAGGGTTATTCTCTCCGAATCTTGTGCAATTTAGAATATTTATGGAATTTCGAAAATGGTCGACGGAGCGAAAAATTTAGTTTCTGTGAGACGATGATGGCTTCCGCCATTATCTTTTATTCTTTACAAAAATATTCACAAATGTACAAAAATTACAGTCGTATGATAAACAGGAAGGGACGTACATGACAATACTATAATGATTATATTCTTACCATTTGGCTTCGTTATTCTGAAAATAACGCCAATGAGAAGTTCTAGCCGGAAAGGTAAATTTCGTAGTTTTTTTTTATTTTATAGAAGGTTTATATATAAAAGGAAGAATAATCATTAGCAAAAATTTACGGAGAACAAATGTGCGTCTAAATTATTCACAATTGAAAATTGAACTGGCACTCCAAAAAAAAAATTCAAAATAAAACATCACTATCTTGTTTATTTCTGATCGAAAGAGTAGTTTTTCAATAAATTTAATTTAATTTAAATTTTTTTATATAAATAACAGCTGCCATGATCACTGAAAATTTATTAAAGATTAATTTTGTTGCACGACGTTATATATGCATGTAGCTTAAATGGAGTATTTATCTACGCCAAACCATAAAAAAAGGTATTTAGCGAGTATTCATTTCTATAAATTTCTATTCATTTAACAGAAGTCTGACAAGTTTACTCACGTGATCTATCCTTCTGTCACTGTAGTTTTTTCAGTAGCTGTTTCAAAAAAAATACTTGGCAATGTGACAAAATATGGTAACATATATACGTATCTGAAAAGGTAAAAGTAAAATATATTAACCGGGAAATTTTAATCGGGGAAAAGGAAATATCTAAAATTTTATATTAATTCACACGTTTTGTAAAGTACCAAGTTGAAAAGCAATATAACGATTCCAAAATTCTATCTTTTTTAAAAATCCTATTGTTAGAAATATATAAAAATTTGCCACATCTCAAATTATAAAATGAATCAGCTTAAAATGATGAAAAAAAACTCGATTATTAAAAGTTTGTGTAATTTAAGATAATTTGTGCTTGTTAAAGATATTCCATGCCCAAAATATCGCCAATTTTACACACTTCTATTTTTTTCGTAGTTTTGTCAAATTTATGATACTTTGCGTATGCTAAAGATATTCCTTGCGTAAAATATAATAAATTTTACACACTTCTGATAAGCCAGTTTTTCGGAGTTATGTAAAATTTACGATATTTTCCACATGTTAAAATTATTGTTGACAATACGGTGAAAAATAATATTGATATTTGTAATGAGTTTAACGAGGGTATTTCGTATCCTTAAATGTATATATGTGCCTACTTATGTACGGAACCCTCACTGTTGTTTGCTTATAATATTTTCTAAGAATCATGAAGTAAGAAAATAAAAAATAAGCAACGTTTTGTAAAATCCATCGAGATAATGGTTTGCGTAATGACGTAGCTAAACATATAACATAATTGGTCCCAACTATCCATAAAACTGCACGATTATTCTCCTCTTCTCCATTGTAACGACCAAGAGCCGGATGGGCAGGAATGTAACTTAACGGCCGAGAATTAGTGGCTATAAGACGTTTTATTGTTGTAATTAAACCTTTTAGCTTTTAGAAATAAATGCAATAAAATTTATAATTAGGTTTTGTGGCTTACAAAAGATACTTAAAGAAATTGTCTATTATAACATTTTAAAGGATTACGACTTTTTTTCATCGTGACAGGAAGGTAGTTTAATTATTCATTTAATTGAATTATTTTGTTATTTTGTTTTACTAATTAAAGTATTTTATACCAGTAAAAGTTAAAAGTAAAGGAAACCTATTAATTATTGTGTACAATGAAAAATCTGGCATTATATTATTAGTTTATATTAGTTTAACTAATATATATCTGGCATTATATTATTAGTTTATATTAGTTTAACCTTTTGTTTAATTTCCAAATGAGTTTCAGCGCATAAAAAATTAATGATGAAACTTTATTTCATCGATTTTACAAAAAGGACTTGAGTACTATTACCTCATGAATTTCATTCTGGGCAAAAATGAGCAACGTAAGCAGTAAATTAAAGCTTATTTTTATTAGCTTCAAGGATTGAAAGAAGAAAAGTTTCATTTCTCTGATAATGCTTACCCAGGGTGAGCTCCTACATTTTTAGAAAAGTTAAATCTTTCTAAATATAACCCAGGTGAAATTCGCCTTGCCAACAGAACCACTCTCATTCTTTGTTACCTTATTTTTAAAGAGTTCCCAAATTAATCTCATATTATTTAGCGGAGACCTTGGGATAAGAAAATTATTTTTTGGAGAAGAAGTGGAAATATTCTGTTAAAATGTATGATGAATTAAGATGTCGGGTTTCTTGGTTGCCAACGTATTAAAAATAGTTTTTTTAACTTTTAGGTAGGTTTTCCATAATTTCCAATTTTAATATTATTATAATAATAATAATTTTATATTTTCTTAACAGAAAAAATGGTTCCTGCCTAGATGTTTATATTCTATCTTGCTAAACAATACTACAATACCCGACTATAGTTCTGCAATAAGGCATTTAGTGTACTATTTAATTTAGGACGACGTGAGTCAGTCTTTTTCGTTTTCCCAAAAATATATAATACTCTCATTCTTATTGATGTATGAGGCACAAAAATATTGGGTAAAATTTTCTAAATTGATATTTTTAGCGGGAATAATATGCTTGTGCTTTAAATATTTCTATTAAAATGTTTCTTTCCAGGACCTGTGAGGAGCTTGAAAATTATTATTTTCAACCTAACTATTCGACAACATAATTAATGATATATCTATATATATATATATATATATATATATATATATATATATATATATATATATATATATATATATATATATATATATATATATATATATGTACATATATATATAATGGAAATGGTAATATTAAATGCATTATTTTTTAGAAATCATTAGAAATAAATTATAGGGGCACACATCACCGAACCTATGATCGACTGCTTTCATTGTTGTGGTATAAACTACTTTATAATTCTCAAATATAAATTTATCCTGATATGAATTAGATATGTATTTCCATTGGAGAAAAGCAAAGAATTATTCTGTATTCTTTAATGCATTAAATGTAGCTGCGTTCAAAGATACTCATGATTGTCGATATTTTTATATAAATTAAATGTCAATAGGTACGGTTAGAATTACTCGTAAATACAAATATCTCTGACATTCAATACCTTAGTGTCAAAACGGAAAAATATTACAATTAATTAAATTAATATTTGAATCGAAGTTTTTTATAGACAAGAAGTCCCTAATTTTCATTGCTTTCAATAAATTTAATAGAAGAGAGCAGTAAATTAAGTAATTTATTAGAGAATACGATACTCCAAAAATGACCTATCGTATTTTTTTTGCACTCAACAATAACATCCTTATCAAAAATGTTAACTATATCATTTCCACTATGTCCTAAGAGTGGGTTATAAATTCATTAACAGGAAGGATTCCATAATAGGCCGAATATATTACTTTTATTGAGTTGGATGACAATTAATTTAGTTAGATAAAACGACATCAGCTGAGCGAATAGGTTTATTAAGATGAGGGTGTAATTAAGGACCCCGGAACAGCTTTAGCCATTGGCCTGCCAAATAACTGGTCCTACAGTGTAAAATTAATTTGTTTGTTTTATTATATTTCAAAAAGAGATGTTTCTTTGGTAACATAAGAGAGCTGTAATAACGAAAATTGTATTTCAATATTCTAATATTTAATTTCTTTTTCAGTTACGTAGCGACCAATTAAGCAATAAAAATTCGCACTGTAAGCCAGTTCGAATTTTTATTGCCTAATTCATCACCTTAATATCCGTGACATTAATTCTGGCTAGCATTGATAAAATTATGGGATGTTCTACATGAAATTACGAAAGGAATCTCAGGTTATAAGTTATAATTGGAATAACATTCAAAATATTATTGTAAAAGTTTTTTTTAATAGAATCAGGTTTAGATTCTTGCTGTAGTAAATACGATAAATATTAAAGAGAATTTAAAAAAGTGGTGTAATATAGAGATAGTCGTATATGTAGATCATATATTTTGATATGAATGTGTTTAATCGGTTTTAATTTATTTATTACTCGAATGATGTAAACCGCTACCTTCGCACACGGACGGAACGCTATATTCGTATTTCGTTCAATATTAAGGAACGGGTTTTCACATTACCGTCTTAAAAAATAAAATATGAAATATTTAAAGTCTTCATATCAGTACAATTTGGTAAACATTTCTCGATCCTTGTTGTTTAGTATTCTAATTTTCTAAACCTTTTAACATAACATTTATGATAAACTGTTGAGTATAATTAAAGGATCATTCTAATATAACTATAATGCAAATTAAAAGCCAAGACCTTGTATTTTTATATTTTTTTATTTATTATCTTTACGGAGTTAAGAGATAAAAATTAAAATAAACAAATTCTAACTTTTTTTTAAAAATAAATCATATCAGGTGAAATAATTTTTACATTAAAAGATGAGAATGCCTTATAGAGTATAAGAGTTTCCTTTCGATATTGTTTATTCATTAGTTGTTCTACAATCATTTGTAATTAAGTTATTGGTTATGAAGATATTTTTTCTATTTATAATTATGAAAAAATGTGTATTTTTCATATTTTTAATAAAATATAAACATGGTGTAATTTATTTTGAAACATGGTGTAATTTATTAAGTACTTACTATTTTTTTAAGTTAAATTATAAATATTTCAAGAAAAAAAGTTTTGAGTGCAAATCAGATAATGTTTCGTTACGCTTTGAGTAATTCATACGCCGGTAATATTAAATGAATTTTTTTTTAAATCAATACAATTTTAATTTCATTAAATTTATGGTTACAAGATGATCTATTTTGAAATAATGAAATGTAAGATTGTATTTTTTATATTTCTTCTCAATATTTCGATTTAATTTATTCAATGCAGTTATTTTCCTTAAGTCCTCGTTTTTGTTTTCTGGGTGAAGCGTGTATATTTTTAGGTTATTTATATTGATCCATCCCGCCAATATGTATAAAATTTTAATGATTTTGGTCCATATATATTCATAACCAAATCGAATGGTATTTTTATTTGGTAACTAAAGACCCGGTCCTGCTTCGCACGGGTAGGTGATGGAAAGGAAAATTCTCAGATTCATGGATTTTTTTCCGACTTGATCCAAATATATTGCCATAACACGTCAACTTACACAAAACCTACATCAATTGTATTCCTTTGGGGTAGCAAGTATCTATTTACGGATCATTTGTCTGGCGTAATGAAATAATGTGGATCTATCGAACCAATGCGTAGGTTAGATTTATCGAACTAAGCCTTGTAGGTTAGGTCAAAACACATTCATAAAACAACGTAATTATTATTAAATTTTAACTACAAATTTTAGTGAAATTCATCATAAGAGGAATTAGAAAATAATTAATCAAGAGAATTAACAATCAGAGGACACATCCTCTTTATAAACAAACTTAAAATATTTCTTTGTGTAAAATATTTATCAGGTGCAAAAACGAATATATTATGTTTTGATGTCACACGTAATAGGGTAACGTATAATTGGCCGTATGAAAAACATTTAACGCTGAGGTCAATTCCAGCAACCTTTAAAGTTTGGCCTTGCGCTTAATTTATGTCATTGCAAATATTAGTTTCATAGGAAAATGGAGTCGTCTGAACTGAAAATTTAAGTCCCTGGATATTAAAGGTATTATTTATACCAAAACAGTTACTCCAATTTTATAGCCAGTTACTATTGTGTATTAGATTAAAAAAAATTCAAATTATTTATTTGAAGACTTGTCCCGTTGTAAAGTTCGGGTGGGTTTAAATTTCTTAGTAAAATAATTGGTGAAAATACTTTTAATATTAATTTATGCGGCGGACTTACAGGAAGCGTCAAAAAATTTAAAAATTCAGTCCGCTAATGCACTGCTTCTTCCCTATTTTGGATTGTGTCAGCTAAATAGTAAATTTGTGATAGTCGGTTAAACTTGAATAGAATCTATGAATTTACTTTTTGACTTTCTCATTAGTAGGCCATAATATAGCTCTTTCCTGAGACCAATTTAATGACTTAGTCAAACCAATATCTGGATATACTCTTTCCATCGTTCCATTAATGTTTGGCATAAAAAAACATACTATTCCGACTATTTTTGTTACATCCTGTTTGAAACTTTCCGTTTCCTATTTTGAGCAAGTTGTTAGCAAAAAGTCTATAATCTAATTCGGAAGATTTACATCTCATATTGGTTTCAAGTTTCAACTTTGTTTATGCGTGACCAAGGGTACGCTCTTTCAAAAATGCATTAACTTTGTCTGTTCTCGTTTCTCTGGTTAGTACTGGCATGATTTGATAGAAGTCGCCAGAGAATAAAATGGTACAGCCACCCATTGGACGATTTTTGTTGCAACCGCATTGTCCTATCACCTCAACAGAGGGTTCATGAAACATAGAAGCCTCGTCTCAAAAAAATCGCATTAATTTACTGGTGTCACTTTGCTTTGAAACATTACAAACGTTAGTGCATTGTTACTACCAATTTTAAGGGAGCGTTTGAATGTAGAATGGGCAGTTCACCCATATTCTAAAAGTGTGGCTACATTGCTGGACGATGCTACAGCGAGGGTAATTTTCTCATAAGATTTTAACTTCGTGATTTATTATAAACGTTTTGCCCCTGCCTCCAGACCTATCTGAAAAAATATTTTTCCTTCACTACTATTCATTATTAAGTCATTATTTAGACATTATTAAGTCGTACATAATTTTTTATTAAGGATTTCATATTGAATGAACTGTACGAATCGGCAATGATCGTAATTTTACTCTCGTAAATACTCGTAATACTGTATTAAATAGCATCTAAAATTTTATACAGATTTGGCTGATAGAGGATCCACCTCTTTATTTAATTCAAGCAAAACTTCGTCAAACACATTTTGCTTGCAATTTATATCATCTGATAACAATTCTCGTCACCTGGGACGCAATAGATCTTTAGCCATACTTTTGCGATGGTTTTCCTAAAGATGAAGCATATCAGTAATTTGATAAAATTATATCCTGATGGGAAGTAAGTATCTAAGTGATTTCGCTGTACAATATGTGGCTGCTTCAGAGAGTACATTTTTCCAAGGAGAATGGTTTTCTTATAGACCATTGCTTTGCAAACTTGTTGCGTAATATGTTACATCTTGAATATTGTGCAAGTAAAACATCTTTAACTACGTGAAATAGAGTAGAGTCCTCAAATAAAAGCATTCAATATTATTAGGATGAACGACATATATCCTATTAAGAGTATCAGTTTTTTATGACAAGATGCCCTTCAACTGACGGTCCTTGTTTTCGTGTTTGACATTTTTTTGATCAATTTGATTCAACGTGTAATAATTTTGTACTTTATTATAGGTAAAATTTATTGCATAATCATCTTCTTTATATAATTTAAAAAATGCTGTTAATGACGTATCTATGGGATTGTTTATAACGTCGTTTATGTTGTTTTCAGTAAAATATACTCTTTATCCATTTTCTAAACGAAGCTATGTGGGTAATAGTTGGTGCTCGTTCGTGTACGTAAAATTACATAATCCGTCAAACTGCTTCTTAACTGCTTATGAATGTAGCGGTTCGATTTAAAATTTCTTCAGTTTGTTAGTCGATTGTAATCTAAACGTAGTCTGATCACTGCTTCATCGTTTATTTTAATATTTTTACAGAATATATCAATATTTCGTAATATATTTTATCGATTTCACAGAATTACGCAGTTCTACGTTGATATGTGTCTCGATGATTTTCAATAAAATTTTATTACAGGGCATCATCTTTCTATTGTCGACGTCTTGATTATGGATAGTAGCCTTTTGCTCTTCCTAAGGTGATAATCGTCTATATTTTGGGTATCCATCATCACCATTTGACGTATGATTCGGAATACTTTTCGAAATTGTTTCGAACATTTTCCCTCATTTATGCAAGGTGACGTAGGATTAAAAGATCCAAATGGCTAGTAAATCGCGCGTCTTGCCACTGTATTATATAATATTGGGTCTTCCTGTTTATTTGATGTTTGTGCTATAATTATTACACTGTCAATTTGGTCTGGTTGGATTTTATTTGATAACTATAGAAGTAAATGTATGTGCGACAATTCACATTTTTGCCAATCGATCGTGTACATATGACATATGATGTTTAAGTAATAATACCTTTAGACTTTTAAATGACAAAATCGATTAACTTTGTCATACCTATCATATAGCGTTAGGATGGATGTTATTTCTTATCTAAGGCCAATTTGTTTTACACTTTATTGTAATGAAAAGTCAGGTTTTCCGTAATTTTTGTCATACGTTACCACGTCTTGAATCTTTTCGTGTAGATACCTCGGTCGTCCAATAAAATTTGATGGAAGTGTAACTAATTGTTGGACATCTTTGCAGTATTCATTTGAAGGCAACGCATTATACGTGTGAACATAATTTTAAGCTCTTAATTGTATTAAATTGTTTTGTATAAATATTAGACGATTCGATTCGATGTTAGCATACTGACCTACTAAATATTAATTTATTTCTCATTAACAGGTTAAAGTTGTTTAGCGTTGCATTATACGATATCAATAATAGTTCATACATCGAACTTTTTTGCATTGGAACTGTAGTAACAGGATCAACTTGTGGGATATCAAATGAATATCCATCTTCACCTCTACATAGCATTAAGGGATATTGTAAGCTGTCATAGGACCGACACAATTAAAAAAAAAATTGGAAAATCTAATTACAATTTCGCAGCATGATATTACTTTTATCGCACTTTTGTCTAGCAATCACAACAGCTACTTCCCTTGTAGATGGAGTATTATAATTTCCGTGGTGTTCTCCAGTAGACACCTTATTAGCGTTAATCACTATATTGTAGTTTGGGATGTTAGGAGGAACATTTTTAATGGTAATTTTAACAGATTGTTTGTGAGTGCAATATATTTTCTTGATTGGATTATTATGTGATTTATACTGTTATGTGAATGCAATATATTTTTATTGATCTGACTAATGTGCTAACAAGTGATATTTTTGAATTATGTTACATCGTAAACCTGGTTATGTCTCAAGATGAGCAATGAAGTAAATCTGCAAACATTTGTGGTCATCAGCTTGATGCGGAAGAAGACTACCTGTAAGAGGGCAAGTCTATCTTCTTTAAATGTTGGCATAAAGCCACAGTCAACCACCGGCGTACTATTGAATGACGTCATTTGAAACGAATTATTGTAATAACGTCTGAATTCTGTATATTTCGGGTGCCTTCCAGAAAGAGAAGAATTTAAGGGTTCTGGTGGCATTACTATATCGTCTAATTTAATTTTACCATTAGAACAGCATATACCTATAGGCTCTTCATTACATCCTTCATTACATCATTGGTTCCCCTCGAATTAAATGCAAACTTTCGCATTTCATGTACAGCATATTATATTTGGCCTTTATCGAGGTATAAACACAAGTACGAAAAAGTTGTCTTTTTTTTTAATTAAAAACAGCATTTTCGTACAAAACAAATACGTGACCTTCGATATTCTAACGATTTTTGCACCCCATACCAATCAAGCTTTCAGATGTCATGATTTTTTCCGACTTACTTGATATTTATTATCATAGTTCACCATATTTATTATCATAGTAAATTACACGAAATTTTATTAAATTATACCCCGGAATCTTCCTCATGAACAACTCTTTCTACTGGTTAATACCGCATGAAAATCCGTGCAGTAATTTTTAAGATTATCGCATTTCAGATAGACAGAGACTTTATTTTATGCTACGTAGTGAAATGCCTATTGTTAACTCTATTCTTATTCCTGTTAATAGCAAAGAAAGGTATCCGTAAAGGGATATTTATGTCAAATTTGTTTAGTAATTTTGTTTTTCAGTTCAATTCTGGTAATGTTATATATCCGCTTGAAAAGACATTACATATTTTATTTAAAAAAATATCTCGCAAAAGTTATAACGATAAGGGTTTAAGGGAAAAAGGTTAAGTCTGGCATTTAATAGGTAGAATATTCAAAATATATTTGTGTCTGTAATATAAATTAAATATAAATCTATGTTTATTATAGTGAGCTGGTTTTCTGTAAATGTAGATTTAAAATCGTTATAGTTTTAGAAGATTCAAAATAACTAAAAAATATAACCTACTTAATAAATTCATTATAGTATATTTCAAGAAAATTTCAATATTTAACGAAAGTTCTAATTAATTTCCAACTAAATTAAAAATAATTTAATTCACTTCCAGCGTATTGCACTGCATAGGACTATATTAATACAGTATAGACGTTCAGCATACGCAGTAGCTATATTCGTTTAAGCGCATTTGTTTAGCAATCTGTATGTACCATAATACTCATAACCTACTATTTTCAAACTCGTGTTATTTTTATCAATGTTATTTTATGTGTTATTATAAATATATATATATATATATATATATATATATATATATATATATATATACATAATTTATTTCAATGGCGAATCATCGAATGCAAAGACGACTTAGACACAATTTATAAGATCAAAAATGAAAACCAATGTGCAACACTGTGAAGAATATAGTGATTCCTCCCTGTATTTCTTTTAATACTACTTTTAATTACTCTCAAATATTGTTAACTTATTTCAATATGCATGTTATTTAATACATAATATATAGCAAAACGGACTTCCTTCTAACCGGGTCTCCCACGACACTTCTCGCTTTTTTATTTTTCTTTAAGAAACAAAATATATATAAAAAAATTTCTTTGATACCAATCGAATTATGTTTTGTTCAGTATATTATAACTCTGATAATTATGTTTTCTTCTGTAAATATTTTATTTGCAACATTTAACGAAGTCGATATATTATTTCGCATCTATTGCTTACTGTTTATTATAAATATCACATATAGTTAACTGGGGTAAATTATTGGCCCTGATATGTGCATTATATGTGCATATATGCATATCAAGAATGATTTGCCAGTATGCAAATCATTCTTCACACTCTCGGTGAATAAAATAATAAGACATTAAAAATCTGTGAGATTTGATAAAAATTTACAATAAAATATTTTTTAAAAGTTTTGAAGTTTGTGACGACTATCTAGTTTTTGCATAATTAAAAAGAAAGTGTATTAATTATCTTGATGCAAGAAGAATATTTAAATCAATCCATAATATATATCCATATTTAAAAGGAACAGTGGAGTAAGATATTTAAATTACGACTATGTAGGTATAATACAATTTTACCGCTAGTTAATCATGGTACATTTGTAAATTCGATAAAACCGTATTTTCAAGTTATATCGCTATATATTTATAAGTTTATAACCGTTTTTTGGAGAAATCTTTTCATTTGATACTAAGGGCATCTACATATAAAATACCAGATTAATGATATCTTAAAGATATTATCTCATTACGCACTTTCTGTTATGTTTACTTCTCGCCAGTCAAATTGTGTATTATTTTTATTTTTAAATATCATTAAAAACAGCATTGTTTTTTTTTCATTAACAGATAAAATAATCCTACCAAAAGCATAAAAAAGAAAAATGACACTTTCTCTTTGGATCATATTAACTGAAAAAAAGTTGAAATTGAAGTAATCATCAAGCACTAAGTAGTTTTTCCACGTTTAATTGAAATAAAGTTCAAATTTAAAAATTACACATATTACGGGAATATTTGATTATTAGACATATGGTTCATATTGAATTTGTGAAGTTTTAAAACAGATACTTAAAATTTAATGAGAGTGAGAACACAACATTTATTTAAAATGCTCTATGGTTTTCATTTTTAATTTTATATAAAAATATATCAATTACTTTTTTAGGATAATTTCAAGGCGATAAGAAATTTTTGAGTTTTAAAAAAAGTTTTGAAGATAGATAATGCATATTTGTCTTAAAAGATGTCCATAATATTATTTTTGTAACATTAAGGTAAAATATAGGAAAAAATAAATAAATATACCCCTATATTATATGGCAACCAAATGAAAGAAAATTGTTACTCAAAAAACTTGATTTGACGTTGCCTATTAAATTTCGATTGAAAATAAAAAATCACACTCTATTCAAAGCATACAGCTCACTTTGTCAAAGAATCTAACTTATTCTTCACCATTTTCTGATTCTTTAACTGTAATATTCTTTAATTCTTTTTCTGTAACGAAATTAACAGTAAACGTAAAAGTAATAGTTAAACGAAGTATTCAAGGGCGGCCACATAAAAAATGTGAGAATTTCATTAGAGAAAGTGTAAAACAAATCGTACATTATGTTTAATTGTTCTAATAAAAACCTTTCGTTGCGGATCGGAGCTATCCGATTAATGTCCACATTTATTGAAGCGAGAAGGTCTTTTATCACGTTGGACTAAATTTGATCCTGACAATGGTTTTCTAATGAAAAACTGATATGATAAGGTTATTAAAGATGATTAAAGATCACATCTCATTATAAATATTCAATTAAACTGTAATATTTATTAAAACTCTCTCAGCGCGTGCTTTCCGGTATTAAATTTTCAGTGTACATCTCGTAAATTATGCAGTAAAGTGCAGCTAAAATTGAAGCAAACTACGTTGTAAGGTAATTTTGTAGCCGTTAAGATAAATTTAATAACTAGTTGAAGCAAGCAGTAGAGTAAATTTTAAGAGGTTTCTACCAAGACATAGAATTATCATATAAGTGACGTGCATTCAAATTTGTGCATTCACATGTAGAAATTAAGTCCGAATATCAATGAAACTTTATGTTAGTAAGTCCAAAACCATTTTCTCTACCACTGTAGTAAAGAGATCCAGTTTGTCAATGTTTTATAAGCCAAAACTTAGTATGCTTTAACGAATAACACAATAAATTGTATTGAAAATTGACACCCAGCCCGTTGCAATTTTACTCTTGTGGAATGTAAACGTTTCAATTCGAACACGTGGGATTCGCACATTTAGGGATCGCTTCTATTATGAAATTATAACTGGTAACATGATGGTATTATAATATACATTTAGATGAAAAAAAACCATGTAATTATGTGGTAATAGCCTAAAAACAACATTCTTTTTCAACTATGATTTATAATCATCACTATAAACTTTTTTAACTTTTATTATGATTAATAATGTACCACAGGTCGTACTAAAAATATCCACAAAGGAGTTTATGAAAATGAACTCGAAAGTAAAATATAATTACATATGTGATACAATGCTATAATAAAGAAAATTCATTTTACAATAAGCACGACAAAAATATGTAACTTCTTTGGTGAAGACTTTTTATATCTCGTTTTTCTAAGGACATTATTATTTTACGTGTTGTGTGAAAAATTATATTTATTTTCGAGGATCACATTTCATATGTACTTATTATTGAAAAGTGACTAAATCAATTTTCGCAATTTAATTTTTTCTAGTAGGAATATTTTTCAAATTTTGACATTTTTTCTAACTTACTGATTTTTTTCATTTTTACAATTCAAATGAGACATTTATAAAACATATTTTATTTTGTTGTACACAAGTTTTCTCTGTTTTGTTGTGTTAACTATACTCATTATTTCTCCACTCGTATAATGATCATATTTCTGCAATGCCTAAATGTATAGTTATTCCTCGCGTTTTAAAAATATTTAAATATTTAATTATTGGATCGCCGTTATCTTAGTGTAAAATTTATTGATAAATAAAAATTGTTTTTTTTCGGAAACATATTAATGTTTCCGATAGCTGTCAAAAATATGATAACATATGTATATTTCATATATATCAGAGAATAATCAGTATATTTATTGGAGTATAAGCACATGGGGTTTCGAATTTCTTTTTACAATTGTACATAATTAATCATAGGTATAGTAAGAATGTTCAAAATCGATACTTTCCAAGTAAGATTTGCCTTCACAGAGGGAATTCAATAAAAACAATCACTTTCCGGAACTTTGCAATCTTGAATCCATCAAAACAAAGCAAAAATTTATAAAAAGTATAAATGCAGAGGTTCGAACGATTAAAGAAAAAAGAAGCTTGAGCGATAAAATTATTCGTTGCTGCTAAATATTATAAGAAGTTGCTGACTATCATACAAATATTAGAAAGTTGTTACCATAATTACTAGAGACTTTAATCGATTTTCTGCAAAGATTGAATATTCAAAATTAAGTAAGCCGAAGAAAATTAGTTTTCTCATATAAAATAAATTGTATTTTCGAAATGAGATTCCCAAACAGTTTAAATAGAACGTTCTCCGGTAACAAATTTACGATTAAGTTTTACTAAGAATAAAATAATGATTTATAAATTATTTAAGAGTGTTCCATTCTGTGTGCACGATAACCAGTGTTTTTATATACGCTGTTGTAGTTTTGTACTAATCATGCCTATGGCCAAATAAATAATTAACAAGGCCTTTCCTTGGTACTTTCGATTTATCGATATTTAGTAACAATAAATATTTGAAACATGTCAGAGATTCATGGCATGGTACTAGTGATAGCATGGTACTTATTATATTCAAAGTTAAGGCAGTTAATCAAAAACACCAAAAAGGGGATGTACGCTTGAAAATATGCGTACCTCAGAGCTAGAAAAGATCTCCATTAACTGTAATTATCTGTAGATACTTATCTTCTTAAAAGCATTTGGGACTAATTAATTATTAATACTTACATAAAATTTAATATAATTTTGCCTAACCAAAGGAAAATATTTGGTAATTCAATTATAAAGACCTACAGAGACAGCTAGATAGCGCGGTATATCACATTGGTATCCAAGCTCTTCTTTATTGGAAAAAGTGACTAGATAAATAATCTTCACTGACAATGAATTGACATTCGGAGGCAGACAAAATTTGTTCGCATCACCAAGTTGTCTAAATATTACCGCGTTCCTCGACCGGCCGTTCCCTGCCGCTGCCCGTTTTAACCTGTCTCCGTGGATCAGAATAAAATAACATTTGATAATACCATAAAATATATTTGATGTGAAATGGTAGGGAAAATTATGCTAAATAGAATGTTTCATTTGGATTTTAAATGCACAAAAATATTCTGCTTCTCATTTATAAGAACCCGAAATATCCGCAATAGATCTTACCTTTGTGCGCAACATGAATACCGCAATAACGGCATATGTTAGTTACCATCGATCGATAATTCATATGTTAACGGTAGAAAGAGTTAGAAATGAGAAATAAATATATTGAATAACGCAAAATGTGTTTCGTTTATTGTCATAAAGTCAAATTGTGTCATGAAATTCCCTCTTATATAAAGAGAAGGGTTCCCCGAAAAAAACTCCGGCACTACCTGTTCCTACTCACGCCCGATTTTTTTTTAAAAACGAAATAAATGATGAAATTTTAACTGAAAATATGTAAAAACAAATTTACGCACAAACCAGATTGTTCACGTCGCTTTGCGAACGATAATATTCTATTCCGTAATATAATAAATTCATATTTTCGTTTTTTTTTGATTTGTTTGAAACTAGGTTATGTAGTTACTAGGTTATGAAAATAAACAAGAAAATCGATCGTTTTGTTTCTTAATTGCTTTTAACTATTACGTAAAATTCTAAGAATAAAAGTTTCCAATTTAAACGCTATTTAGCTAATTCGTGAATGATAAAAACATTATCACAGATCGAAGCCATTTATACCTTTTATAAATTCAAGTACAAAACTAAATTCTTGATGTTTTCTGGTGGTCCTACGGTTTTTTTAGTATAACGCTGAATGCAACGGATATATCACACGTCATATTATCAGATATTTTTCCCAGAGGATGAAGAATCGAACTACAAAATACCTTCAATAATGTATAATTAAAAATTGTAGGTTATGTTAAATACTTTATGAGTAACGTCCACAACTAAACAATGCGGCAACTCGATATAAATCGATGAGTTTAGAACTTATGACTTACTACATCAAAATAACCTCTCAATCTCGAGTAGAATTCGCACTAAGAGTATTTAGTATACATTTAAACATTTATAAACATTTAAGTGTACATGGTATTTCTATCAAAATGTTCAAAAATATTGTATTGTCTACCATGTATCTCACAGGCGTAAAAACATGGTGCGCATTTCTAAACATCTTTAGATCTATCTAGAATAATCACTATGGTTTTCTGTAATCTTATGTGTTTTCATGATTCATGGCTAAGTAGTTTCGAAAATAAGGAGAAGTATGCTCCATTTCGACATATCTTTTTGGAATATATTTTAAATATGCAATTGGAAATATGAAAAACAGAAAACTTTCATATTTTCTTTGAATGATATGTCACCATCACCATGTTAAAAACAATATTTTACAATCATTAACTTCAAATAAAATAGCTGGGTTTAACGGACTGTTTGCTCCGGTTTGTAATAAGTTTCGTTGTTTTAACTTGAAGTTTTGGTGTTCGATGGAGATGGAAATATGGGAATGGTAATGTAATACCTTTGAGCATCAATTAGTTTTAGTTATGTTGTGGAAGACTAAATCCTTGGATTCAAATATTAAGCCATTTTATTACTGTTAATACGCTTCTAGATTTTTAAAAGATAACATTACTCAAAATAATTAATTGAAAACATTAAAAAGTAATTAATTGAAATTTACGTAAATAATATGGATCCTGAATCGGTTAAGGAATGAAATAACCACTTCTGAATTGGAAACTTGGAAATGAGTCGTGTTAAAATATCAACAAAATATTGGGCGTTCCGTAATATACGATTTTCAAATTTCTTTACTTTTAATTATGCCCTAAATAGCAAAACTTAAAAATATTCTTTAATAGAATTACAGGAAATCAAATTTAATATCATGGAAATAGTTTAAACGCTAAATTTTATGCTAAAAATGTGAATATAAATTTTTTTGACATTGTAAATTAAACTCTGAAAACTTTATAAATTAAACCATTAAACAATCTTCATAAGTGATCATTACCGTTCCACATTATTGCTGTTATATCCTTTTCTCGTATAGCGGAATATGTTTTCACAATATTGCATATATGTATTATCGGTTAACATTTAAATCAATAATTTGCTCATTGGTTTGTTCTACTAAAACTGTAAAAGCTTCATATTATCTGTATTTAAACAGTATTATATAATGAAATATTTTTTAAATATTATTAAACGCTAACTTTGCATATCTAGATATTTCGTAAATCTGATAGCTCCATAACGTTTAAATATTCCTGTAGTCACTTTTTGTATTTCACCATGGCAAATAAAATCATTGCCTACGTAACAAAAAAATAAATTAAGCAACTTATGTCGAAACCCAAAATTTTAACAATATTTACTTGTATATACCCTTGTTTAGGAAAGTTTTCGTAAAAGAAAAATTATTTAATTTAGTTTGGTAACATTCACATAAACTTTATCCAACTTTATTTATAAAGTAACCTGGTTTTAATTAAAAATTGTATATATTTCTTTCGTAAGTTAGATCCTCAGGGAAAAATTTAACAAGTCTGTCTATTCTCGCGAACACAAATGGTAGATTTAAGTGGAGTAGAACTTTTTTAGTTAGCAAAATAAATTGTTTTCTTTGAAGAATATACTAATATCATAGGATAAACTATAATTTAAATAATAGCCTTTAAATAAATTGAGATTGTTTTAGTAATAAAAGTGGTCTGAATATTTTAATTAAGAATATTTCAAAGATGGGGATTTGATTACTTGATAACATTAATTTTAGCAAATGAAGTTTCATATATGAGACATCTGATGAGAATACATTGTTATCAGTGCAAGGATTCCCTGTGAAAAGAAAAAACCATTAAAAGGGATGACGCAATCCAATTGGAAACAATGTAGCGTCTCATATTTAGTTAGTTTATCTTAGATATTTTATCGTACTCTTATTAATTCTGATTCACGGTATGAGATATGCGAGACTCAAAGTATTTTAAATGATACAAAACCCTATAATTCATGATTAACAAGTCCCACCCATACTTCGAAAAGACAAAAAAAACTTCGAGTTATTATTTTTGTATTTTCCATATTATGTTTCGTATTTTTCATATCATGGGGACAGACAAAGCTCATGACATAATAATTAAAATTTTTAGTATTAGATTTTTTATAAATTTAAAATAGAAACAAGTTTTAATTGAAGATGAAACATCCACTGCACATACTGCCTCTTAGTTTCGGGTTTACAATAGTATATCCAACTTTCATCACCCGCGATTACATTAGAACATTTGAGTTACCTCCGTCAATCTTTGTAATAAAATATTGCATCAGACAATTTAGGCAATAATCCACTCGAAAACAAATAATCCTGATGTGTAAATTCCCACGTGGAATGTTCTATACTTGATTAATACCAATGCCTAAACTAGTAAAAATCCTGAAAGGTGCACTCGTCAGTCATTTTATTCCTCGCACATATTATCACAGATATTAACGGCCATGTTTGACTCGTTAATAACCACAATAAAATGGCAATCAAAGGCGACCCTAACTTTTTCGTATACCTTGACTACAAAAATTTATTATTATAACTCTAAAAGAACTACGATATAGATTACAGCTTTACCTACAAAAAAATATTAAAATTTAACTTCCATGTGGCTTTGTGAACGTATGTAATAGTGTCTAACTTATTTTTGACAGAAAAATGTAAACACTTTTTATTTTATTTTGCTCGTATGTTACATACTTACCGGGATAATTTACGTATAACCCATCAGTTTCTCAACAATGCCACACGAAGTACTGAACAAAAAGTCGCAAGAACAATGGCCAAATTTTTAATGTGATACTTCACCATTGCAGTCTTCAATAATAAATAAGGGGATGTGTTCTAAAGGAATTAACTTGATGATTTTCAACCATTTGAGATTTCAAACGCCTACTGTCATTTCTGGATGACGTGACGTCATTTTTGTAATGGCGTTAAAAGGGTTTGTATTTATATATTTATTAATGTTATATTATTACACTGAGATAAGAATAATCTTACCAAGCTTATAAATGAAAGATTATTTTAATAATAATTAGTTCAGTTGCTTCTAATTTTTTTAAATAGATATTAAAGTGAACTTTACACGTTAGCGATAATATAAAAAATATTTAAAAAGTAAAAAGATAAACCAGGCAAATATACAGTGTTTTAAGGAAGATACGATTGTTGAGACCGTTTTTTAAATGTGTGCGACAAATTTCCGATTTCTTGATCTGGATCCTTTAAAAATTAACGGCCTCTACAGCAAATGAATTTCCGTAAAAGAGATACTACCTATTAAAATTAAAAAGGTATGTGGATTTCTAAAAATCTGAACTTGGAAAGAATGCAGGCAGAGGTAAGCATCTTGAAGATACAATAGTGTTGGCACCTTTTAATTGAAACATAAAGAAAAAGGACAAAAAAGTAAATTATTTTTAGTTTGTGTTACGACAGGCTTTTCGAAAACATGTATGTAACTTTTTATATAAAAAAGAGCAACTTCAACCACTTTTCAGTGGAATCAGATGGAGGATCTGGATTACGCTGTCGGTACGAGTGGGGCATCTGCTTTGTTTGTCATCTTTTTATTTTAAAACTTCCTTTATTATAGCTTATAACAAAAATATTTTACTACAACTCCAATTGTTTTTAATAAAAATTAAGATATAACATATGGTATAATGGGCTAATAATACTGCTAACGACCGCATTAATGCCAATCGCAAAAGAAATATAGTTTGCGAGAAACGAGAAATAGGAAAAAGAAAGTTATGCGGAATTGAATTAGACTAAATTTTAAAACTTAACTAAAACTTTCAATTGCGTTCTTCTGGAAACAGATTTTTTCGAAATGGTTTAGTGATTACCCCAACGCTAATAGACTTGGTCTATTAGCGTTGGGGTAATTGGTTGGTTAAGCGTCTCTTTTTTTAATCGCAGTAGCTAACGATTAGCGTTGTACTTTATTTTTTTAATTACATTTTTTTTGCTTCTTGAGCAAATTGGACAATGTGATAAAATGCAAATTATTTTTTCAACATGCCTATTCTTTCTGATAGCACTTAAAAAGAAATAACAACAATTAGCCTGTACCACACTTATGTAAATTAAGAATTTTTTTCTTCAGAACCGTTAGTCTAAGATATTGAACCAAGCCAAGGATGATATTTATTATAGACAATAGATCAATAAGATATTCTTTCCGCCACTTTCTAATAATTAATTAAATATAACAAAGGAAAAGTTTCGTCTTGGACCTTACATATTTGTATTCTTTATTCAAACGAAAAGGCAGAAAGATATTGCGACATCGATCATGTAATACTATTAGTATCGTAACGATTTCAATTGTCATTACACGAAATAATTTCATTTTTATCAAATATTTCTTATCAAGCCTATGTCACTGAATTAATTTTAATCATTTTCAACATTTAAAATGTATGCTAAAGTATTCCGCTTAACTTTTGGTAAACTTCTAGCAACGCCGTTTTTTTCCTAACCTTTTCTTTATCAGTTTCGGAGATTATTTATATACATTTTACAGATATTTTCAACAACATCTCTACATTTACAATACAGACAATTCTGAAAACGATAATTTTGGAATTATTATGAATTTTTTTTGAATTCATACCCTACCTGATCGATGAAATAAAAATAAAAATTTTTCAATTTATTGCTCATTTATATTTCATGTTTGTATGAAAATTTTTGAATGTTTACTATTGAATTATAGGTAGTTAATGTCTACGTAAAAACCACACAAGGGCAGACAGACAAAAAAGAAAACGGAGAAAGCGACAATGATTCTACGAGGGTTTCGATTTTTCATTTTCAGATATTGAATACTGATAACGTTAAAAGTGAGAAAAATAATGATGTTATAATCTTAAATGAATATTCTTAGAGAAAAGCTGATTAGGCTCGAGTGAAACTCGAACTACGCGGGTTTCGTATATATTTAGGTATTTATAAAAATTAAATTGTGTATAATCTTTCTATTACGATATAAATAAGATAAATATTTTAAAATATTTATCTCATTTATATCGTACTTGGAAATTTGCCTGATTTGAGTTAACCTAGAATCTGCAAACATAATGTAAATTTAATTGGGTAATTTTTGGATAATATAAATTTTGGACTTTTCACAGTCATCTCTCAAAATTAAAGTAAATGGTAATTTTAGAAATTATAGCTCTGTTTTCATTTCGTGATAAATATTTTTAAAATAATTTTATACCAATTTTTAAATAATTTACCGGACCTCTAAATTATTTGTAATGAAACATTTTTTTTTTCTTACTCAATTTCTTTAATAAACCCAATATGAATAATTATATCGTAACTAACACGGATATCGACCCTTTAGAAAAACGATTTTATGGGATCATAGATATTTTAACATATTCTTAATCCACGTTGCATAACTTTTTTTACTTTACCTGGAACTTCATTGTAACTAATCTCTTCCTGCGTGAAAAAATGTCGTAGTATTTTTAAAGACAGACAAATAGTTTATATTAAATTGCAGTTGAATTACCTATACCTTACCTATTCACGCCTTATTAAATATTTATAATAAATTTGTCAATGTATCACATATTTCAAGAAATGGCGTGCATATCAAATATCAGGAAGATGGTGGCATTTAGATATGTATTTCATTTTCTTTTTGTAAAATATTAAAAAGCTGAAGAAGGAATTTCAGTACGAAACTTTATATTTAAAAAAATTAGTACGCTGATTTGGAAGTACGATTTAAAATTTCTTTATCATTTTCATTTTTTTGACATAAATTTAATCTATTTACACATTTATAAGCATTTAAATCGCCGTTCTTTGTTTTATGGGATCAGTTGTTAGCGACATAAAATTTTATTGGCTTTACATTTAGTTTGATAAGCAGGAAAAAGATCTCAACGTGTATTAAGAAAGGACAGAATATACGAATCGATAGTTATTTTATAGGTATTATTATTTACTTTAAACGTTTTCTTTTCTACAAATACGAAGAAATAAATACATATTTGAATATAACCTATATTTAAAGTTGCGTTTGAATTACTCCTTTCAAACTGCAAAGATTGTCTCGAAGTTGAGCAAACTGAACAATTAGTTCAATTACCTATTCTCGCTTACACTAATGAACAAATACGTTAAAATTTCCTCATCCTTTGTATTACTTTCTAAATTAAAATATCAGAACTTTAGTATGCCTTAATTTCAGAATCGAACTATTTTAGTTTAATGTAGAAAGCGCCCCAAGTTGCGGAAATATAATTAGTTGCTAGATAAACTTGTTCCAACGGTCACTTATTTGTAATGACGGTGGTTGATTATGCGAACTAAGACCTTTTGCTTTTAACATTAGCAAGATGGTATATTTTGATAAGTTTATTGCAAATTTTTAAATTACAAGGAAAAACAATACTTTTATCAAATTGAGCAATCGCTGTTGTAATCAAGATGTACGGTAGCATGTCAGCCAAGTTCAGGAAAAAAGGGCGAACATTGAGAGTGGGTTTATTTACACTAACCATTTCGAACTTACTATATAGTATTGCAGTTTTTCATACGTGCAAATTTATTTATAATTGGCAAAATGAATGAATGGCAGAATGAAAATTGTGCCATTCAAAGTTTAAGGTTAAATGATAAGAAACTAACATTTTTTTTAAATGACTTAAGAAAGAAATTAGTATAAAGAAATAGAAATACATAATTATATAAACTGAATTCTGTTATTTATTCATAAATCATGGAGGTTATCCAGGTGAATTGCGCTATTTCGGTTAATGAAATGACCTTTAGTCATTTGCTTCCTTTTATAATTAATTTATTTACTAAGCAAGCATTTCGCTTCATGACATATATTGTATTTGGAAATTAGTTTTTACATGTGCACAATATTTAAAATTTAAATTTTTTTGTTTTAGAATGCATTTATGTAGTTAAATAATTTTTATATTTAAATTGCCTCCTCGTACCTCAACGCATTGCAGCATAAATTAAATAATTCGCAATATCGGTATATATTAAATAATTATATTTGTATTCAGCATACACTAAAATCATATTCAATATTAACTGGCAATAAAAAATTACATTCATTAATTCCATTTACTCTAGATTGTTTTACATAAATTTAAAAAAAACACTGATAAGCATTATGTAATAAACATAAATCCACTGTCAATTTAAAATATAACAAAAGCGTGGAAATTTATTTTGAAATTGTAATTAAAATTATCATAATATTATTACTAAGAAGAACATAATAATTTATTAAATGGTAAATTAAACAACATTGTATTAATAGTTATTCAAATAAGTTTACTTTAATTATAATCGATGACAGTACTTTTTATAATGTTAGATGGTTGAAAGGATCATGAATGTCAAAGATTTTCAAATACCAATAGTTTTTATTTAAATATTATAAGCAACCTTGATTTTCTTTGTTATAAGCTTCTTTAATAAAAATATGCATATGAAAGGGATAGTTATAAGAGTCTTCCATTCACCATCGCATCACTTCGAAGGTTATTTGTGCAATATAGCCTTGCCAAATTCTTATATGTATCGAAATAAAAGGTATAAGTTGATGGATTTCCATATTAATAACTTATGACAATTTTTAAATTAAGAAAGTAGTAAAAAATAGGTGTATTGCGGTCTACCCGTGATGCCCTATAACGGATTGTAGTGGCGCTGTTTACTGAAAATACAAATTGTATATAATACATATACATACATATGTGTACATACATATATATATATATATATATATGTGTGTATATATATACGTACATACATACATACACACATATATATATATATATATATATACATGCTATATATAAGGATCAAAATTATCAGTATAACTATATTTACACCAATATTGTAGCGGAGATGCGAATATTTTTCGGTCGGCTTCAAGTCGGCTTGTTGCGGCGTACGAAATGTAAGGGAAATTGAAACTGTATTTTTATTGAATGAATATTGTGTTTTTTGACTTTTACTATGTCGCGAAACAAAGTTGTAATTTCATTAAGTTAAGGAACATAAAATGAGCATTATACCACTTTTATAGAATTTCAAATTAAATAATAATGATTTGGAATGAATTTTCTAAAACGATCCATCTATAGAGATTTTAGCGGGGAAAGAGTTACAAAGAGCCGATTTCCATTAAGTAAATATGTATATGAAACCGATAAAATGTAGTTTCCATGTAATATAGAAGTCAGTGTGATATATTTGTTCATATCAAAACTATTGCAAAATAAATTTCCTGAAATAAAGAAGAGAATTTGAAAAAAATAGAGATTTCGTCAAAAATGTAAATAAGATTTTTTATCAAATAGGTAAAAAAATGTATAATAAATTGTTTTAAATATGCAAATTAATTATGTTTCATAATCTAACTAATGGAGCAGAGTAGCTTATTTTGTTAACTTTTCTGGCTTTATTTTCAAAATTTTAAGTGTTAATGATAAAATAATGATAACATTTAGATTTTTTGTTGTTGAATCAAAACATTAATGAGACTAGGTAAAGATAATCACAATCAATCAACAACAATATAATATATAGTTTAAACAATGATTTAGAATTTACTCACAAAACTATAAAAAATTATCTAACCAAAATTAATTTTATCGGTGCCCATCAGATATTTTATGAATTAAAAAAATACATATGGAGGAATCAACAAATACAAAAGTTACATTTTGACGATCAAAATTATAATATTAAAAAAAAAGTTGGAATACTGATTTTTCATACAGTCAAATATTGAGAAACATTGTTCGAAGCGTTTCAAAACAGTTCGGAACCTCCACAGATTTCAATTTCGTGAGGCTGATACTGACATAAACAAAGGACTTTAATTCCCTTTTCAAAACGCCCATCAAAGCGGTGCATGCAAACAACAACGGCTCTCGAGTTGTATCCGAGGTGAATAAGTATCAAAAGACCAGACGATTCGACAATCGATCGCCCTTTAATCGCTATAAAAATAGATGTCATAAAAAGGGTTCAGATGTTAATAAATTTTTTGAACATTAACACATCTATATTTGTTTGCAAGAAAATATTTTTTATTTCATTATACAAATACGTAATTTATTATGGATTTTCGGTATTCTTTCTTACATTGAAAGAATAATATACATAATAGTCCCGGTTTCAAAAAAAAAATTTTTAACAATAAACAAACACAAGTAAATTTGGTATACAATAAAAACTAAATTATTTTCATAAGTAATTTCATAGTCTATTGAAAGATATAAGTTTTCTTGTCAAAACGTCATAATTCAAAAATACTTTGCCAAAATTGAGAAAATCTAACTATGTTTCTTTCGTGGTTCTTGTGAAACATGTCTATGACTCTAGAGGCACCGTAGTAAATTAAAAAAACTTTTTTTTATTAAGCACTTTTTACTAAATTCTAAAGCAAGTATTTACTAAATTTCGCCCTCGACAACGGATGTTTACAGTCATAAAATCATTAGTACTGCGACGCACTTATTAGTATGCTACAAATTTATAGCCTATTCAAAATTTTAAACCAATAGAGTGCAAATGGGTATTTTGCGTCAAGAACGAGCTAATAGTTCCGCGCTACGAATCCCGCTCCGATGCAAAAGGTATACTAACCGAAGGGACTTACTATGACAAAACATTTTCCCTTACATAAATAAATTTTCGTGCGCCTACTATTGTCTATATATTATCAGCAAAGTTTAGAGGTAATGCAATTTTACATCACCAAAAACTTCTTACATGGTAAAATTTAAAGGTAATATATACATGATACCGCATGAGGAACTGAAATGCAAACCAGATGTTATATAAAAGTTAAATAAATCACTACAAATTAAAACAAGTACCTACATGCTGAAATACAAAATTTAACTCGGTTTTAATTATATTGGCTTTAATAGAAGTAAAACTGGTCAAGGTGTTGACAAGCATTTACATAATGAATCTAGAAGCAATCACTTATATTTTTCTAATTGCATTAGATCATTGTACTTAGCAGATTAATTTTACGAATTCATATATGTTGAGAAAGTTAAATAGATTAGTTACGAAGTATGAATTCTGTGAAGGTTGTTTTATCGCCTTCATTTGGTCTAGTATTAAGCAAACTCATTTGACGGTCATTATTGTTCAGAAGTGGAGGTGAACAGTTTTCAAGGTGATTTCTCAAATGGAATTATGAAGTAACTGAGTAAGATTTAATTCGATTATAGAAATATTTGAAAGCACAAAGGCAAGAATTCAGATGGAAAGATAATGAGATAATGTGGAGACGCCATCAAATAAATTAGGTTAGTTTCATTTGTTACTAACGTTTAGAAAGCGGTTATGCTCGCATAAATTTCTTTGTTCATTTTTTATCAAGAGTGGTCAATATTAGTTAGTATATCCATATTTTTGAATTATTCATAAATTGTTTAATGTTAATATTAACCAACGTTAAGCAGCAGATTTATATTTTTCTTTAAATTAATTAAAAATTGCAATAATGAACATTTATAAAATCCTAACATTTTTGAACCGCATTCTTAGAATATAAGATATATCTGCCGTCCCGGGTTTGTAAGAGCAAAAACTTTTTTTTCCGCAAACTTGTGCGTCATTATTTATATGTGCGAGTATAAATATAAAAGTTTACGTCTTAAATTTAATTACTTTGAAATTCTAATGTAATTTTCACACCTTAATGTGTTCAATTTTGAAAAATATTTTCTCATCAAACATCTGGAAGCCAAGAGAAATACATGTACTAAAATTCAGGTTTGTGGAATTTATAGCCCTTGATATTTCACGATGAGGCATTTAGTGAGTAGTATTTGACTTTTATATGTAAATAGGAAGTTAACATCCCGACTCAACAAAGTTTAATGAAATTAATTTTTGGAACAACTAATTTTATTACTGAGGAAAAATATTGTTGTTAAGTATATTGAGAAATTTTTTCTTTCCCACCTTTTATTTCGCATGCTTTTTTTTACAATGAACTCAAAACAGTAACTTAATGAAGTTTAAAACTATTATTGTTCAATTGCATGAAATAAATCATAAACATATTTGGATTTGTTTCTATGAAAGTATTACATTTTAATCAAATAACGTGTATAATGAAATAAAATTGCACTTGCAAATTTTCACGTCATGTTTGAATTTTTTTCCTTGGCGTCAAATAAAAGTAATTATTACTTACATTTGTTCATGTGTCGTTGTACTTCCACGCGCGTTGATCATACTATCGTGTCATTTTCGTCGCTGTGATTTGTTGGGTTGATCACAATGCATATGGCTTTTGTCTGCATGGAGTGATGATGCCGTGGAGATCCGATTCGATTCCTGGCCGCTCTTCAAACGGGGCTGGACTGCTGTCAGATAAATTCTCAATGTTTGTCCATGTTTATAGTGGAAGTTGGATCACCTTTAGCCTCAAAATTAACACATAATTATAAAAATACATTTCTATGAAATGTCATTAAAAAGTGGTCAGTCTTTATAAATAATTTTTGACGTGTCGCCTTTTGTATACGCATAAAATTACAACAGGCAATACACAAAAAATAAATAATAAAATATTAACATATGCCATATGTGGTAAAAACGTTTCGGTCGGTTTCTTTTTTTCATGTATTAATATTGTACTTTCACTAAAGTTGAACTAAACTTACATTTGCATAATAAAATACAAATTGAATCTGGAATGGACAATTATATAATAAAAATATAAGTTGGAAATTCAGTTTTTTGTCAAATATGTTAAAAAATTTTAAAAAATTGAAAATTTTTTTTTTTAAAAATAGTTTCGAATTTTTGAAGACATGGTGTCGGGCAGTCTAAACACAATGTTAAATTTTTATCGTATGAGCAATTCAAGGCAAATTTTAATTTATTGCTACCAAAATTCACACATCTCATCAGCTGTAACGTAATCATCCAAACTGATAAATTTTTCATTTTCAGCATCAGCCGCATTGTGATGTGTTGTGCTTCCTGTTGAAATGCCAGTTTCGATACGACTACGTTATTTATAGTGGAGGGTGTTACTAATTGACTATTGAACATATCCACATTATATGATTGTGTTTTTTGCCTTTGAGTCATCTCGACGTGAAACATTTCCTGCAAATATTAAGTATCTCATAAAAATTGGTCATATTTTTTTGAATAATTCACTTTGTTTAAATATTACAAAAATAAATAGTCAATATGTAAACTCTATGCTAAACTTGGGAATAAATACAAATACAATGTCAAATCAAATCTAAAAATTAATTTGATTAAATTTATTATAAGTGTAATTTATCTGTATTTGAAGGTAAAGGAAGGTCAGTGTATACGTTTTTATTCGTTTAAAATTAACCCAAAACCTATTAATATTATGATGGTCAAGAAAAATCCCGGATTCGAATAAGTCAATATCTTACTTGATGTTTTTAAAAAAATACGGAGTATAAACTATTTAAAAATATACATTTTTTACAACGTAAGCATGTTGCCTACCATATCTTTATCATGCGTAAAAATATGGTGCATATTTAAATGATTTTATATTTCACCATGTAAGTATATCATTGATAGATATAATAAATTTAAACTTAAAATAAAAACTGGTTAATAAAAAGCATAAAGTTGACAATATGTAACAAGAAGTTATAATTTAATTCAATTATTTACAGATTCTATGAATTATTTTACTGATCCAACTACATGTCACAAATTGGCCGACTATAACTTGTAAACTAGTAGAGCCTATGTAATTGTGTGTAAGTTTTACTTTAATTTGACACATGGTCTGGTTAAGCCTTAACTTTACCTTTAGTGTAATTTTGAGTGCACATGTTGTAAATAATTTCGAGGCTTTGAATTTTCCTATTACAAGAATTACTGATTTTGTGCATATAAATTTTTTCAAATCTAATTTGCTTTGCACAGCGTTCCGTACCGTTCATTAATGATGTTTCCAAAGAAGTGCCTTAGAAAATAAAAAAGATTTATCTTAATTATTAACAGATTTTAAAGGTTTATATTTATTATGAGTTTGAGTAAAGTGTTTAAAAAAATTATTAACCTTTGTATCTTCTTCTCAACCATTCAAAAATGAGAGCCGATATGATTCAAGTATCACACACATATATATGTATGCGTAGATACACACACACACACATACACACACACACACACACACACACACACACACATATATATATATATATATGTATGTACGAAAACATATGTGTGTGTGTGTATTTATATATGTATACATTCGTCATATGGTATTGATATTAACGATAAAAATACCAGCGCAAAGTAAACATTCCGCCATAATAAATCCCATAATTAGTTCATAAGGTTAGTGATTAATAAAAAAATAGGGTAAGATCACCTTTAAAATGATTTCGGCCTTCAATTTCTTTGTTATAATACATAATAAATACCGCAAATCATGAGACGGCTAGTGATTGTGTGTAAGTTTTACTTTAATACTTTAAGTAGTGAAACATATTATATATTCCGTGAATGAGGGGTCCAGAGGATTTGATAAGTAATAAGATACTTCTGTTATAAGATACTTTAGTCAATCGTTGGTCCGATAGAAATTCAATAGACGCGCACGTGCATCCAATGTGTTTTTTGAAATCAAAAGTGGCTCATGGGAGCTATTTTCTAATTATAGTATATTTCCACTTTTTCCCCAAAACATGAAGTTGTTTTTCTGTTGCACCATGGCAACATTAAAGTAGTCCTACCAAATGACGCGGGCTTAACCTGATATCTGTATCAGTTTAGCAAAATTGAATTGCCGTACAATTTAATTTTTAAAATTTCATTTTACGAGAGTAAGAATTTGCTTCTTTGGAACAATGTTTAATTATGTCATAGAAAACTATAAGTATAATCGTCGTTGTGTATTTTATGCGTGTGCTTTGCTAGCTTTCCCCTTAATTCATAAAGCAAAAGCAACTTGAGTTCTTTTCGTGAAATTTCGTAAAATATTTTTCTTAAATACTCTGCTCTGATATTCTCTCTTAGTTTCTATTATATTTGAAACAAGTTTCTATAATATTCCAGAAATTATTGGAAAAAAGTGGAGAGTATATTAGTTTTCAAACTAACAATTTTTTTTGTATATTAAATTAGTTCGAGATTTTTTAGAGCACATTGGCAGTACAAATATTTGTAATTTTTTCTTATATCACTTATTTTATTTAATACATTTCTAATGTAAATTACTTTATGTACAATTATCATACGACAAATGTGCGTCGTAATTCGTATATAAAGTAATTAAATTAAAAGTCACATCGTAATTTCACGAATAATTAATTTGTACAACAAATGTATTCTTTTCTTTATACCAAGTCTAGGAAAGAAAGTTTATAGATTATTTATCATTTGATCTCTAAACTGGTGCGCGCAAAGTTTTACACTCTTTCAAAACATACAGTTTCCATATTAAAATTAGATAGGGGATCATCGGCTGAGTGACTGGTGACATTATTTATAGATAACTTAAATATAGAATTTGAGACGCAGATTCAAACGTTATACTTTCACGCATTCAGCCCTATATCTTTTACCTTTAATAGTGTTGTTCTGATGAGAATACGATAAAATTGTACCATCAAACTGATTAAATTAAATAGAATCGGAAGTTAGACACTGAGCTCGATAAAATAACGACGTATCCTAATTGTTCATGGGCTCCTAATTGTTGTAGAGATAGTGGTCTGCTTAACATCGAAAACTTTTAAGTCTAGGTAAGCATACGTAATTCTAAGTAGAGAAAAATCACTTTTTGGATCTCAAGTCGAATAATTAGATTATTGCAGGAAAGACACATTGCAATACTGATGAATTGGAGGAGACAGAGAGGATGCGCGCTCAGTTGTTCACAGACACAGCATCAAGAAGAAAACCTCAAATTAATCAATATGATGTTTTTCTAATTTGAATTCAGTAGAAGATTTTTATATAATAAATTGTTAATATATAATAAATTTTTATTATTTGCAAAAGTTGTTTAAATATATTATAAAGTAAGTTCAAATAATATTATCACCTTTGATATTATATTAGTACTAATGTCATCCGCAATTTCGTCCACAGAAAATTTATTTAGAATTATGTAATTAAAATAAAAGCATTATAAGTGATCAATTATAATTTATTAATACTAAAGCAAACCAACAGCAGTCCTAAATTAATTTTTTTGTCCCCTTACATAAGTGTTCATATTTTGGAGGTGAAAACTCTCCTACATGTTGTTATCTAATAGCTTTCACGTCAATTGAATAGTTGAAACGTAAAAACGCAACATTTTAATATTGATAATTTTAAAATAAAATAAACCATATTGATAATTATATAAAAATATATACAAGGACTTTGTTGCACAGCTCTAAATTCCAATATTTGAAATATTTAAAACAATAAAATTATATTACTAATGAACATTGCGTTAGGTAAACTTAAGTAAAATTTACTTAATTTGTCACCAATTTTTGCATTACAAAATAACATAGTAAATATGTGATCATATAATTATGTGATTATTTAAATCAAGAATTTTATTTTAATATTTAGTACTTTTGATACGTTTTTTCTCAAAGTACGATGTTTTGATTTTAGTGGTAAATATACTGTTTAATAGCTAACTCGCAAGAATAGAAAATGTAGAAGACATACAGAAAATTTATTACATATATTATTTTATTATATTTGTAAATTATTTTCGAGAATTTAATAAATTATTTTCGAAACAAGTAGACTCAATTTGAAAATAATGAAATTGATCCACAACAAACTGAAATGTGTAGTAAATATAGATATTTATATATGATATTTTATACGCACCACCGCGTCGCCGTACATTAAATCGCACTTGTAAATACTAATTTACAAGTGCGAGGAAAAATACAAAATTCGCATTCCTTAGTTCTAAAAATATTGTTAATAAATATTTTCATATATTTAAATACATTTATTGACTAAGTACAAAGTAAATATTATTTACAAAAAATAAACATAGTTTAACAAGATACTAGAGGTTATTAGGCAATCAACCTTATGATTAAGATTTATTGATGATAATGACTTCTGATATAGTTTTATGGCGTAAATAAAGTTCACATTCATATACCTGTATATGTCGTATATACATTTGCACGATATAATTCAAACCTTATTTTTTACGTACGTTACTTTATTCTCCATAAACTTAACGACCCTAAATTTATACAATTTATTAAATTTATACAGAAAACAAATTTTGAAAACTCCTCGATTCAATTACATATCAGAACCTGCAGGGTAATCTGAAACTGTGTCACGATCACAAACTTATGAAAGAACAATCTAAAAAGTTAAATTTTAGTATTAGAACCTGAATTTATGGAGGCTATTTTTATCAGCTTACGTTTCATGAGTAACTCGTATTTTTTATGAGAGCATAACAAAATATTATTGCCAAATATTTCAAAATGAGTAATTATGAATCAAATGTTGTATTTGAAGCAAAAGGTGCCCCATAAGAAATGTCAAAGTATACATGCAACGTATGAAACCATTTTTCAATACATGTGCATTAAGACGCTTACACATTTATACTAAATACTTCGCACAACAATATTGAAATTTCTTGTATAAAAGTTAATACTTTATAAAATATGACTTAGATTCAATCGAATTATGCAGACAGAATTGATATTTAAGTATGTAAGAGCCAATTCATCACGTTAGAATAAAAAAAACATTTCATCAACTTAGAATGCTCGTCTATAACATAAATACGTTGTTAGGTACATCATTAAAAAAATATAAAGCTGTTACTCATTTGTTATGTTTATAAATTAAGGAATAAAGAATTTATACATTCATTAAGTAAATTGGACACAGGTCGAAGGTATTGTTTTCCTTACAGGTTGAAAAATGGTAGACCCATATGCCCAATTATGTAATTAAATGAAGTCGTTAACCTATAATGCTTACTAATTTTCCCCATACTGTCATCAAAATGGGTGACAACTTTTATATAAAATGGATCGTTGATATAAACCTGAACCTGCGCAAGCACGGCTCTCGTGTAATATATATAAAAGGCACAAACTCGTAATGAGGTCACAAAGCTTGCACTTACAACCGTCAAAATATATCGTGTAACCATAATCATACATATTTGAAAGTATTTATTTTAATAAACTAGGTAAATAAATCCTAACAATTGCAAATATTAAATGTACACATCCAAAGCGTAAATTTATGCAACAAAGAACCTGCGAAGAATGATAAATGTCTTTTAAACGGTTTCCGCACGTACGCGGGGTCGTGGGCGGCATGCTTAGCATAGCGGTGCTGTCGCATTGCGTGGGAATATATAGAACGAGAAGCTTAGCCGTGAAGCAAAGTGAGCGATAATCATGGTTATAAGTGCAAGTATCTTGTTGCTGTGCGGTGGTCTCAAAGAAAAAAAATTGCCCATGGAAAATACATTAATACAGAAATATTTTGATATTGAATTGCCATTGCCACATAAATATTTTGGGTATTGACATTATTGTCATATAGTCTAGTGTAAATACATTGATTTTATACTCTACTGTAAATACCCAGACTTTTGTTCAGGCTTACAAAATTTAGTAACGAAACGTAAAAAACAAAAATTGAGAAAAGCCTCCGAGCTTCAATAATTGAAATATTTCAGGAAATACAAATAACTGAAAACAATATTAGGACAAGCACAAAGACGTACTGTATTTAATAAAATTGTATATTATAAGAAGTTAAGAAATTTTACAAAAAGTGTTATGCCGCCAGACACAATAAGACGTTCTATATTATTTCAATTTGCTTTGTCGATAATAGAATTATATAACTATATAATATAATTATATAACTTTCTTTTGTAACGTCAACTTAAATTCTAGTTGTAGAAGCTTTTTAATTCTATATCAAAATTTTATTGACAGTTTATTTGGGAGGTGTATAATATATATCGAACATACCTAATGAATTAGGTACTATCCCTTCTTAGTCGTTACACTCTTGGCATAATGGTCATGGTCACCGTGTCAAGTGTTTTGCAGATGAGTGATGGGTCCCAAGATATGTCATTCTTCAGCTATCCTTCGGGTAAATTCATATAGTGAAACGTCCATGTTTGCCTTGATCTGATTTATCCATTATATTAGTGCTCTCTCACGTGGTTTGGTATTTTCTTCTTCATCCTGTACCATTAGACGTTTAATACTACGATTGCTACGCTGCGACATATATCCTAAAAAAATAAATATGCAAATTTATGTAATATTGGACAAAGGTAGCCTGATGCCGAGATCTCGGAGCATGGATGCATTAATACGAAACTCGGTTCCAAGGCGTCTGTCTTTCTTTTCTCGCTTTCACGTCGTAATTACGTCTTTATAGCGTAGAGTAAAATGAGGAACACTAAAGCACCAACAGGTCGAAATTTCGTACTTTCTGTATTTTACTGCTCTTCAATACGATAAATAGGAGATGAATCTTACATGTTAAATGTGTTTTATAATGGACCTGACTAGAACAACAAAAGAATATTAAAATTAAAATTCAATATTGACTAGTAAATTTTCATTTTTACTGAACGAAATTTGAGCTCACTATTAGCGACAGATCTCACATATTATATATCAGATAATTCCTCTGAAATTCTCACATCTTACATGTTAAATGTGTTTTATAATGGACCTGACTAGAACAACAAAAGAATATTAAAATTAAAATTCAATATTGACTAGTAATTTTTTATTTTTACTGAACGAAATTTGAACTCACGAAAATCCGACAGATCTCACATATTATATATCAGATGATTCCTCTGAAGCAAATATCTAATTATTACCGACTTAGAGTTAAACATATTAAAATCTGTTCTAACTATAGACTTAATCAATATTGGACCTGATTAAATTACCAAAAGAATTGTGTAACCTTTTCGTTCTTAATTCCTTTATAAGCGGACAAAACTATATATTATTTAACTTAGCTCTTCTTAACAATAATACTTTCGATGTGATAATTTTTTCTGGTACAAACCACAGAGTTACATATTCTGAAGATCTGAAAGGTGTCTTCTTATTTACTTGTATTTACATATTTGCATTAGACTTAGCGATTTACAACTAAACATTCTTTTCGATTAAAGAGAAAAAAAGAATGTGATGACGATTTTGCACTATTGCAATGTTTATATGAAAAATACTAAAATGGGTTTAGTTTTTATTAACTGATATTATTTTTAAATAAATTTAAGCTGTTTAAGTATAATACTAACAAAACGATAACGAAAGAAGCATTCAAAAGGCACCAAAAATTTTAATATGATATGAATATACACTTAGCAACTAAGCTTTAGTAGTGGGTAACGTTTTGAAAATAAAATCGAATTTTGAGAAAGATATTTTTTTTAATTAGCAAGGAATTATTTCAAAAATAAATTATGGCCACAAGGACTAATTAAGATAGAACTGTATCTTTTATTATTTGCTTATTTTGTGAAGTTTACAAGATGTCATCGTATTATTCGATAATAAAAAGTGATGAAAGTCAAAGAATTAGTATACACATACATATAATAAAAAATAAACGGATAACATACGGACATTGGAAAGCATAACATGAAAATCGAAAATATTGCTTCTGTTCTATAATAAATTCAATTATTTCTTTTATTTCTGGCAAAACCTTAACGGCAGCGGTGATACGATTTTCCTCCACTAATAGATGTTTCATGATGAATTAAAAATACGCACTTTCCTAAGCTTTTATAAATAGCATTTTATAAGAAATCATTTTGCTATTATGTAAATAACGGCACTATAATAACGTGTTCTTTCTATTTATAATACTTATTTATAAACAACATTTTTCATTTTGTTATCCGTGGTATATATGAACAAATTTTTCCAATTTCCTGCTTGAGAACTAGCTACGTATAGTTGATCGTGAGAAAAGCAGGATTTTGATGCCATAATGTTTTAGAATTTTTCCTTGCGCTTTGTCAAATGTAGATTATAGGCTAATTAAACTGAAAATTGCACTCTTTTAAATGGCAGTTCAATAGTGATCATTGATATTCCGGGTATAAATACTGTGTTTTCCAGTCATAAGTTCGGCTTCGATGATGTTATTCAACAGCTGTTTGACAATCATACTCTTTCCATTACACAGTTTTGGTGAGTTGAAACCCTAGAGAAGTATGATCCCTGATCAAATTTTTAGTCAAAGTTTAAAAATTCTGTGGGGAAGTTGACCCCTTCTTCAACGTTTACTATAGTGTTAATCGATTTATATATTATCTCTGCAACAAGAATTTTCTTTGAATATCAAAGTTGATATCGTCGACAATATTACTTTTAATTGCCAAAATTTCCCTCTGAAATAGCCATTCTAGATTAGTATAGTTGTGAACAATATTTGGATAAATTTAGTCGATGAGTTTGTTCTCAGTAATCGTCCTCGTTCTCAGTAAAATAAATATTGCAGAAATCACAGTTGAGTTCAATGAGGCATGTCCTCTGGTTAGTGAGATATGTTCCTTCACCTAATTGTAAAAGTTCTACTCCCATATTTTTTTGTTAGTCGCAATATTTGTATGTGTGGCCAGAGATGTGATTTTTTTAAGCATGCATTGATTTAGTCTGCTAGTGTTGTCTTGGGGATAACTGGAAGTATTCCACACCATATTATCTGACTAGAAAGCCTTTATTCCACGTTTTCGTGGTGATACAATGCTAATTTTAGGAGGCAGAAACATTGTTTTGGGAATATCGTTTTTCTTTTCTCAAGTTTATTGCAAATATCTACGTGGGGATGTTTGCTGTCGTGACTTTGGCTTTCAGAACTTGATGTCATTGGCTATGACTCATTATATCTGACTGTACTAACATCAGAACATAAGATACAACTGCAAAATTTACCTACATTTCTTTCATTAATTTCGTATCTAAAAACAAAATAGAATCAAGTTTTAGTTGCGAATAAATAGTTCTAACTCACGACGTATCATGCTGGGAATCGGTAATCAAATATTTTTTGTCCCACTGATCGGTTAGTAGTTATTGCAGTCCAACCGTTATGATTTGTTGTTTATATATTCACAGTTGAAGAAATCGTGGGTGCAAATATTTCAAACTGACGGAAATTAAAAAAGAATTACCTTTTGTTACTGACGAGCGCGATTCCTCGCCCGGAAAAATACTGCAAGCGCTATAGCGCTTCTATGAAATTTTCCTCAACTAACAGTTAGTTTAAAATGTTTTAATTTAAAAGGTTTGCGAAATATAAACAATTACTCGTTACAAATTATATGTTACTATGACTATGTTTAGTACTTAAAATTACTTTTATTGCACAAGAAAGTTTCTTCTTCAATTTAATGAGTAAAATTAAAGGGAACGCGATAGCGCTTCTGGTATTTTTCGTATTTGCAGGAAGCGTGGTCGCAATTGTCGGTTTAATGTTATATTCAACAAAAGATATTGATGTATTATGTAGGTAAACTAGGGTAGAATCAAAATAAAAACTAATCGAAATCTAATATTACGGGCATTGTGACAGTAATGAAGTTATATGGGGACTGTAAAACATTTTACTACATATCACTTTATTATTTCAAAATTTATAAAGAATTGGTTGATGTTTACTCTCAGCTTTTCTAATAGTCTGGTTTAAGTACTGGCAACATTCAAGCACCATGGGATAGCGGATGGGAAATTTTATGTGGAAAGTGAAGCACGGTTTTAATATGGCAATAATTTGAATCAGACATTTTGCATTTATTGACGTACGAAAAAGCATTAGTAAGATACAAGAAAATAAAATAATTTAGTGTTTTTTAAGTTTTGGAATAATAGTATGTTGTAGTTTTTATGGAAAAGTATTTTAATTATTCGGTTAGAAGTAGTAATTCTGACAACTATATCCGATAGAAATTACATTTATATAGAAATTTGCTTAATTGTATCAGTATTTTAGTTTAATACATTGAATGTAAAATTTTCTATAGCAATACTCTAACTAACTTCTATACATAGTACATATTTCTGCAACACTACAAGCAATCATTCACACTCAAATGTATAAATAATTTATGTACTTACTTCATTATTTGAGGTTTCTAGAATTTAAATAATGAACAAGTTCAAAACATCCTAATTAACTACTCATAAAATAATTAACAACATCGATGTTTAATTAATTTATATACTTTACAACATAAGAAATACGAATAAAATGAGACGAAAAGAAATGGCCAAAAAAAATTTATCCGTTTTTAGTATTGCCAACTCAACACAAAATAATTTCGTTTAATATAATGTACATGTAAACATTATATGAAAAGCTCGACGTTACAAAGAAGCAAAAATAGAACTGAATATAATATTACACTAACCCGTAGTCGATGAATTGTAATATCCAAATAATAGCAAGAACACCGTGCCAAACATGTTAAACCGAAAAATCCTTTTCATCCGGGTTAATTTGGAACAACATTAATATAGATTAAGTAATCTAGCGCCACATTCAAATGTAATATGTATGGAGAAGTGGCAAATACTAATGTCATATATTTACATTTAAACAGGATGAAAGCTTGTAATGAATACTCTCAATATGAAAATGAAATTGTCATATAATTGTGCGTGTTCCAGTTTACTTTGTCCTGCAATATGACGATAAAAACGTATTATATTTCATTTTAATCACACATACTTTTATTTTTGCATACTTTATTCTCATTAAATTTTCATAAAAATGTAAATATTGTCTATTGTATCTTTCGTAGGTGTAAAATCATGGTGTGTATTTAAAAAAATTTCATATTTGGAATCATCACTATAGTTTTCCTATAACTTTTCCATGAACTTCTGGAAACCCAAATTTTTCATATTACGTCTTGAGTAGTTACTTAATATACATTATATTTTTTTAAATTTTTTGCATCGTTTCAGTGTACTTCTAAAGATGTAATACCTAAAATTGGCAAAAAATATTTTTGAGACGCTTTTACGTAAGTCTTTCAAACAATGCCCAACGCTATATTTTGTATTTAAAAAATTTTTAATTTATTTACATTTGTCCCTAAAATTTTCAAATGAATATTTTTGGTTACAGTTAATGATACGAATTCGGGTTAATGTTTTTTATTACTACGTCAAATTTCAAGCTTTGACTAGAGTGCAAGACAGGGCTGTGTGTGGAATCACTGAGTTATAACAATATGAATAAACCCTGCGAACAACACCAGTCCAATCTAGGAAATTATAGATGACATTATGTACAATTACATTCAGGTTTAGGTTTTTTTCGGCAGAAAGCAAAACTCATAAACGCGTGGTTGTGGATGCGATTCTTATGCGAGCAGATGTTACTTATATTCAACTTTAAGTTTATAACGAGTAAAATTTCTTATAATCGTACGAATAGAAGTATTCAGAAGTGTAATGGGACTGTCTGACCAAGTGTTTATTTGATATAAACATTTTATAGGCACAAGAAACCATTAATGAAGTACCAATAAACATTTACTTTCTGCAGAAAAGTATCACTTGAAAAAATCCTTTGCTTCAACAACAAATCAAGCGATATGCCTTGAATAAGATTTTATGGTTAACGTGCAAGATGCTAGAATTATCTGTGCATACAATTGAAGCTCTTGGTGCATCTTTCCTCGCTTCGAAAAGCCTTGATTTGATGCGTGTGCTATACCAAATTATTATAACCGTAGCTTATCTTGTTGCTATATTATATGTTGTATGTGTAATTCAAACCTAAATGAGAATTTATGAACTAAGGTGTGTTATATGTGTAATGAGATTCTGAAAAAAAATTAAAACGTAAAGTTTGTTGTAGATAACGGGCTTGAACCAAATATAGAAGTAGTACAGGCTAGCACCTTTGCAAATATTCAACTGCGGGACAAAACGATGCTGTAGCTGATTATATTAAAGACTTTAAATCATTTACGTTTTTAATCAAGATAGATAGTTGTTTGATTCATATTATTTTCGTGGCTTTAGCAGGTGATGGACTTGAATAAAATATATAAGTAGTACAATCTGGCACCTTAGCAAATAATCAATTGCAGTATAAAATTCAGAATGAAAACGAGATAAATTATAACAACGTGGAAGAGCAACGGATAATCCAATAAATGAAAGTAATGACAGCGAGACTAAAACAAGAAAATAACAAATACGTCCTACAACCTGGAAGAAAAAGTTGAGAAAAATCTTATGTCACTAATAAGGGAGACATTATATTGGCCCAGACACTAAAACCAGCTTGCAGACTAATACCCAGACACTAAAACCAGCTTGCAGATAAATACCGACTTAAGTGTTTAGAATAAAGTGTAACTAACCAAGGCTTTCTATATTTAATCATTTCTGAGGGCTAAGTGAATATCCATACACCGTGAATTGTACAAGTAATGCCACAAATGTGACAATTCTACCAAAGAGTCGCTCTATTATCAAGTAAACATAAAGAAACAGTGTCAGCATTGTGATGTAATACAATGATGTGTCGACCGTACAAGGGATGGTGTGCTCTTCGTGGATATCTTTTAGCAAAGAAAGGAACTTAAAGAACATATTTTTGCAAGAGAGTACAATATATCTTTGTACAGACTTAAGAAGAATCAGTGCTTATTTTCTTCCTCATACCTTCGACACCTAAAGAAAAATTAATCCAGAAGATTTCAAAGCCATCATAAAGAAATACAACGATGCAGAGTTGAGAAGAATATAAATACAGGGTCGTACGAATAGACAATAATAAAATTATTTGTTGCTTCGACATGTAGACTGTCTTGTAAACTTCAGATGGTAAATATTTGTTTTATAAACGATGACTAAACGTTTATGACTGCACTGTATATGCTATTGACAAGAAAACAGAATACCAGTATATGTGGGACGCATGTCTAGGTGAAAAAAGTTGCGATGAAGTGCAAAGTTATATAGTGCAATTTCTAGGCGAGTTCCACTCAGGAAAACATGTAAAATTTTACACAGATAATTATCCTGTGTAGCACACAAATAAATATTTACTAACGTATGCCATAATGCGAGTTTGTATAGTTAAGTTCATTACCCACAAATATTTTATTGTGGGTTATACATAGGACGAGGGAGATAGTATTCATTCTATAATAAAACAAGAGAAATAACAAATTTAAAAAAAACGGGTCAGTTTTTGTACCATCACAAATTTAAAAAAAAAATCAATTTTTGTATCATCTCAATGGAGACCAATAAAACTATGTACCAAAAAAGGAATAGTCTTATTACGTTCGGATTTAGACTTTATTGACATTTTGGAGTTGAGTTCCATGACATGAAAATGTTATGCAAGAAAGCAACCTATAACCCATAGTCGTCACCGTGGTGTGTTGGGTTGATCACAAGACGACTCATTTTAAAAGAAACTACTTTACCTTAAAACTAATGTTTAGCATAAAGCATTGGGATTGAATATTACAAAATATACTATTACCCTTTTTAATCAGCACAATTTATAGTAACTGGGTATTTAAATTGGAATTATATTTATCAGTCATTAGTGGAACATTTTATAATAAAATATATAAATCGAAAACTAGACGTCCAAAGTCAACGTACAACAAATAACAATAAAACTAAACAATTTCACTATAAATATGTAAAAACGAATTAATAAGCCAGTTTTAAATTGTTTTATCACGCTTTATGACTTTCAAAATCTTAATAATCTCTTTATTTATTTTTTATATTACATATCATGTGAGTTTTATTAAAAATGTTGCGTTGAAATAAATGGACTGAAATTTATCAATCAACAAAAAAACGACGATTGATTCCGATTTTATTTTCTTCTAAATTCCACGGAGTACATATCAATCAGATTTTAAATTCAGAATTGATGCTACTATCTTATATACAAATATAGCATGCCGGGTTCTACAAACATTTACTTGTTAATATTCCAGAATTTTTGTTCAATGAAAGTCTAATATATATTGATGACGAGGCTTTTATGAAAAAAACCTCCATTTTCTTTAATGAGACCAACATTTAGAAATGCGTGCGCCACCTTATTGATATTAGACAACATATTACTCTAGGACAAGAAGTTTTGTTGTGCTTTGGTTGTCGCGTTTTGTGTCTTAGTATCAATGATATTGAGTGATAGAGTATTCGATTAATTTTTTTTATTTCACAAACAGTAACTTCAATTTACAAGCTAATGCAAAGTTAATATATTTGAGAAATCTTAAAAATTTACTGGGTTATAAAGATTTAAACTTAATGGTTAAACAAGAAAGATAAAGCCAAAGGGTTATGTATTTTTAATAATGCTCATTGTATTCTACGATAGCGAATGAGACAGCGAAATGCTCCACGCAGTTTCAACCATTAAATTCATATGCAAAAAACTCGCTTATATTATGATCAAGCGTTTTTCACTATTTTTTTTAATAATTTTCTTGAAATTTTAACAAAAAATTTAAGATTTTGGTATATTCTTCATATATTTTCATTCGATTAGTATGTACGAAGTGCACAAAAAAAATTTTAAATTTTAAAATGAAAAAAATGAGTACAAAAAGTATTTGCACGAAGTGAATATTTTAATTATATAACATTTAAGCATATTGGGATTTAAGCTGTGAGTTTTAAATGCGGACGAACAACATATTTCTCTACTTCATGAATTATATACGATCACCTATTCAACTACGATCATCTACGAGTATTTCGTGAAGAAATAGTGATCAGTCTCATAGTGAAAAACTTTAAATGTTTATATAATTTAATATAACATAAACGCATATAGAGTAAACATAAATTCAAATAGAATTCATCTAATACTAAATAAATGTCTAGTGATAATGAATTAATTAAGAGTAATTAATGAATTAATGTTTATGAACTAACTTTATACTATTTAAAGCATGCTGTTACTAATGTGCACGTATGGTACATATTTGCTAGAAATATGCATAGAAATTTTTATTGAAAAACATATCTACTACTAATTTTTGAGTGTTACGTAGTAAAAGCCAATCATGCTATTGGTAGGTTAGAATCTGGGCAGAGTATTCCTTAGAATCTTCATTTTATTGAAGCGAAAAGTATGATAAGTTGCTGATCTCGACAGTATGCTGCACAATTCACCTATAATAAAGTGTTTAAAATAAGCCACCATGAATATATTTGTACAAATGGCCGTGTAGTGGGTTCTTCAATTGTTCAACATTATCTTTGGAGTGATGGATATAATGAACTTGATGAAAATGAAAAATTGCAAAAATTATTTTTCCTGCCAAATTAATTATATATTAATATAAGTAGTTTTTTGTTTTATATTAGAAATATCTTTTATTAAACATCGTAGCTTATAAACATAGTTTTACTTGTGCATAATTTTAGTATCTACAGGATATTTTGCACGCAATGTTGGCAAGTTTATTTAATTCAAACCTTATCGCTATATATATTAAATTTTATTTGCGTATATACATACTGCGGAAAGCAACAAATGAACAAAAGGTAAAGCGGTAAATGTATAAACACACATATTTAGGATGGTATAAAAATAGAAAAAAATAGAATGTGACATTTTGAAGAGTTACGTTTCGAAATTAATCGCTTTTTCGTAGCGTGATATTATCGAGTTATAAAGATATAGTTAGTAACCTTGCAGGAATTTTTTGGGGAACAGTTATTAAAAGGAAAACGAGATCTCAAAATATACATTACTCAAAGTCAAATTGTGGATAGGATTTATGATGGAAGTGTTATATGGTCTAGCTACGTATGAACATAAAACTAAATTCGAGATTATTCCTTTTGGCTACGTAGCAGTCAAGGAAAAAGAGATGTACTAATTTTTTTCTTTTTAAGGATGTCCTGCTGGATAGTGAAAATGAAAAAATAGTAAAATATTAGATTAAGCACATTCATTACTTACAACCTTTAAAACTAGGTTATAAATAATAAATGTGCTCCATTTAAACTGCTATTTTCAAACTTCAGTAAACCATATAAGTAGTTTTAATGAAATGTACCTTAAAAAATATTGTAAGTTCTATGACAATAAGTTTGTGTAAAAATTCGGCAAACTTAATGTATCAAACTTTTCTATTATGATATACATTAGTGATCTTAAGCCGATTAAAACGAACCTTTAAATTGTAACCTTTGTTCTTAAATGGATATAAACTTTAAGATTTATTACCAAAGAAGTACCTTCTTAATTAGAAAATAGAAATATTTTTAATGAAAAGTTAACTGGTTGAATGAGAGGTGGATTTAAAATAATAATAAGCCACTTAAGGAGAGTAAAATAGAGTGTATTATATGATGGAAAGAGAGTTGAAGAAGTTGAGTAATGCACATAGTACAAATATTCTGAGAATGGTTTGTTAGTAGAGTATAGGTTATTAGTTACGCTATCTGTGTTTAATATATTTTCGATACAAGCGTAACTGAAATACTTGACCTTGCATGTGTCAAGTCTTATGACATAATCATTTATATTCCATTAGATTTGAAAAGTTTAAGTTTCTTACACCATAATTTCCTAAATAAATGATTCGAGAAATATAATCGATTTTTTATTTACGAACAGGTGCACGTTGATAAATAATATTTACATTTAAATATATAGGTTGGCAGATGGAAAATCCCCACCATAACAGAAGGGAAATCTCAATATATTATATAATCGAATATATTGTCTGATCTTCCTCTATCAAAATATGAATTTGTTTATTCTTGTGTGGGAAGAGGAAAGTTAAAAAAAGGAAAATTTAAAACTATTAAACTTGTAAACCGATGAATTTATTAAAACAGATTTTGGTAATTGAATGGATAAGAATCCAAAGAAACTTAAAAGAAATGTTATATTAAAAATGTGGTAAGTGAAATATATCGAAAGTATTCGACTTAACTTCCATTTTGTATTCGATCAGCTTATTTAAATTTGTGGGTAGAAAAACTTGAAATGAAAACCAAAAGTTATGTGCATAAAAAGAGTTTTAAACAAGCATTGGTATCAAGAAGAAGTTCATTTTCATCGTTAAAATGAATTTTATTTCTATAAATTACTTACTAATGATTAAATTAATTACTAACGATTAAAGACAATCCTATTTTTCTTATTAAATAATAGGTTATCACAATTACAGCTGCTTTCTTTGCAAATATCGCTATTTTTGATACATTTGACACGTTTGTTAATAAAAATAATAAAATTATTCACATGCTGTAACATGTTAATTTTTATTACCTCTTTTGATTATCTTTTAACACTCTATATTTATTTTACTCATTCTTCTAGAATTAAAATAATATCATAATGAAATTACATAGATTGGTATTGGCTTTTATTCTACTCTTCTTTTATTCACTTTTACATAACTATTAATAGCAGGTGAAAAGATATCATTTATTTTATTTATTGCTTGACTTTTAATTACTAGTTTGATTATAATATATTTGTCTTAATTTATATTTTAAAATTAATATCATACGGTGTTTTTAAACTAAAATAGGCGGGGCGAAGTCCCAATTGATAGTGCAATCTATTTAATTTTTTCTCAGTGCGTTTGGTTTGAACTCGCATTTTCCATCCATTTTAAAATTCCAACATCCCTAATACTCCTTTCGACGAAAAAATATTCAATATGTCAGTCCTATGTCTCGGACTTAATATAATAACTGAAGCATGTGACGCGTCACATCTGTAGGCGTCATTCAACAAATACGAGTTGGGCGGGTGCCAGCTTACAGCGGTAGCTACAGTCGACAGCGGACGCGAGTGAGCATGAGACTAATTCTTGTCTGTGTATAAATATGTAGCATAAGGAGAATCAATTTTCAAATACTGACATTTCCATTATTGCCTTCAGTTGAAGTGTACCAGAGATTTTAATTTTAGCATGTTTCGTAAGAAGTTATTGGATTAATAAATGTTATACGAATTTATATGGCACCCATATTTACGTAAACAAAATATTGCTCATGGTAAGCGTTAGTTTGAAAATTTCCTAATTTTAAATTCCTAATTTTTACCTATATTCTTTTTAATATAAAAAAATTATAATGAGATACAGTGGATATTGGAAAAAATATTTTCCAATTTATTTATTCAAAGACCAGGTTTTCAACTGGTACTTTGGTCTGAAAAAATCTTTCGTTAAAATCTATCTTTGCAAAGTAATATAGCATCATCTTCTAGAAAAAAAAAATTTTTTTTCGTTAAATTTTAAATATCTTAATTAGGTAGCGTGACATCTTATGAGTAAAAATAAACACGAATTTATTAATTAGTGCGACTTTGGTACATGAACATATTAAAGTATAGAATTAAATTTTGCTGAAAATGTGAAAATTTTCATTGTAACTGAAATAAGCGCGAGTAGAATATGTAATTATTTTTTATGACGGCATATGCATAAAATATACGCTTAAATTTCCAAGAAAGAGTTTTGGAACAAAAAAGAACGATTGTTAAAACTGTACCAAAAATATATTGTGAAAAGATGCAGGAAGATAGAAAGCAATATTTGCAGGAATGTCACATAAAGGACAAGAGAGGATGCCGACAATACATCCTGTTGTCGTCATGAAACATTGTTCTTATGTCTGGGATATGAAAGGGAAGTGATAATAAGGTTACATTGTTTTGTCATAATACCTTCTGAATTCAGTATTATTTAACAGATAAAATTCTGAGTAAAGTCCGATAACGTTATGATATTGTGATTGTGAAATAATTTATGTTTGTTTGCAATCCAGTTATGATACAAAAACTAAATTCATTGAACTTATTCACTATAATGTATGTATCTACACATTATTATTAACAAGAATACTGTATTTCATGTAATTATCTGTAAATGGGGATGTGTGGAACTTCCTTTCAACTTTGGGTATCTTTTAACGATTTTTTAATATATTAAAACCTATAACTATAATGTTATGACCTTGTCACTTTATATGAGTCTTCATTATATATGACTGACAATGATGTTTCCCTCATACATTCGGGTTACTTTCTCATTTTATCAATGTATATTCTGGGGTAAACTTAATTGCGCGATTTAAAATATACGTAGCGACATCTACGATATTTTATGTACATTATATATTTCTGTAATTACTACGCATAGGGTAGCTAGGTACTTCTTTGTTGTTGTTTATATAATAATGCAATGCAAAAGATTTTGGAACACATTAAATTTCGCATATCGTCTTATGGATTGAATCAATTGAATAGAATGAAAAAAACTAAATATTACTTTTAATTTATCCCTATATTTTTCTTAAAAACCTATCTGAATTGTTTCAATAGATTTTATTTGATTAACGCACAAACAAAATAGACACACAGGCTAAAATCCCAAAACTAAATTGTTATGCTTAATTTCTTTTACTACATTTGATTAAATGCTTTTTTTGAGTACCTTAATTATACACATGTTGACCAATTTTAGAGTTTTGTTATAAATTTAGATAATAAAGCACGTAATAACCAAATTTATTCAGCCTAATACTAAACGCACAAAAGTAATTAAATTATAAAAACTGGTAACATATTGATATTTTAGAAAAATTTCATGGTACAATTTAAATTACATTAGTGCCCTCTATTTAAATACGTATATTTAATTATTATGCGTGGAGTAGCTAGGCCCTTCTTTGTTATTGTATTTTTTAAAATAGTTAATTCGCATATCACCCGATTAATTTCTCCGATTCCGATGAAATAGAAACTTAATGTTAGTTTAAGTCAACTCTTATATTCTAAAAGAAAGCCCCCATATTTATTAAATTAGTAGTTTCTACATGACGTGTGTTCAAAAAGACATATAGTAAAAAATTCCAACAGTATATTTTGTTTAGACATCGCTTTCTTTTACGTAACCCTTAGTCTCTTTCTCGTAAATTTATTCAATGTGCAGACATGCCAATCCTTTGCTTTCATTATTATTGTGTTGGGTTGGATTAGGTTCTCTCGGGTTATTTTGGATTGGGTTGGGTTATGCTGGGTTGATTTTTCTTGTGTTGGGTTCGGTTTGTTTATGTTGGGTTTTATTGGTTTGGGTTGGGTTTTTTTGGATAATATTATGTTGGGTGGAGATAATTGGGTTTTATTGATTTGAATTATATTAGGTTATGTTGAGTTGGATTGAATGTTGTCGGGATATATTTAGTTGGGTTGCATTATTTGGGTTATGTTGGCTTGAGTAATGTGGGATTTTTTTTATATTGAGTTGGGTTATATTGGATTACTTTGGTTAGCCTTGGGTTACATTGTGTTGGGTTTGGTTACATTGAGTTATGTTGGGTAGGGTGGAGTTTTATTGAATTATTTGGGTTGGGTTGTGTTATCGTAGGCTATATCGGGCTATGTTGGGTTATGTTGGATTTTGTTAGATTATCATAGATTCAGTACTTCAGTTTGAGGATTTTCTTGGATTATCAGAGGTTGAGTACTTGAGCAGTTAATCCAAGCCAACATAACCCATTATGTTGGCGTGGATTGAGTTTTATTAAATTAATTTTGGTCAGGAATATTATGGTTATTTTGAGTTGGATTATGTTGTACTAGTTGGGCTATATTGTATTGGGTTAAGTTTAATTGTGGTAGTTCGGGTTATACTGAATTGGGGTGGGTTACGTGGGGTTTGGTTAATTAGGATTATATTGGATTAGTCTGGATTTTGTAAGGCTAAGTTATATAGGTTTGGGTTGGTAGATTTAAATATAAAAATGTGCTAAATTTTCATACATTTTAATATACTTATTACTAAATATCCATACTTACCAGAACTGTGAAAGTGATCGTTTATGCATGTAATTTATTTTAACATGTTTATACTTTTATTGATATTAAACATGAATCTGAAGTATAAGAGAGAGAGAGAGATGGGATTTTATTATGAAGAAATGTTATAAGTGACGTTAGTAATGAAATATCTCCTCTTGAATGTAATTCTAAAGCGTAAATTTATAACATGACGCAACGGTTTCCACAAAATATGTAAGCGTGTATTGTACGATTATTACACACAAGTTTTTAAGGAGTTACGTAACATAGTTAATCGATAACCTGTACTATTAACCAACGAATTCGAGAATGGTCAAAGGTAATTTTAATTAAATAGGTAAAAAGTAAACTCAAATATAACTTCATTAGAGAGTAGCAATAAATTTGATAAAAATTCATCTGATAGTGTATCAATTTTCTGAGCTCTTTCAAATTAACTATAAAATGAAAAAATCGTATCCCCATAAGAAACCAGAACATTTCAATCTCAGTTTCGTAACAGTGAAAGAAAAAAACCTATTTTTGGCAAGAGGTTTTACCAAGGTTTTATTATTTAGATAGGCTTATTTAGGCAAGCAAAGGATTTCTAGTTGTATAAACATACAAAATCAGCCTAAAACCCAAAGATACCCTACGTGGAAATTATATTATTCATCCATATATGAGGAGAATTAATATAGTCAAAGAAAAAAATAAGGGGATAACGGAAAAGTGACTTCCTAGCTATTTTATGTAGAAACAAAATTTCGATACCATCGAAGGTATGAACAAAATCATTAATAATTTGGATGTATCCATTTTAACTACAACGATTTCTTACTGCTGCTGCTAAATGCGCAATAGTATATTTAATGCAAGATATATACGATCTCACAAAGGCGCAAAGTAAAATAAATGTAGTGAATATAAGGACAATATTAAATATTATACAGGTCGTAAATTTTTCTTACTACGTATTCATTTATATTTTTATGTCCATTAAAATATTATGTTAGCTAATAACAAACTTGCCATTTTATTCCAAGGGTTTATGGAAAATCACAGAAACTTCTCCTATATCTCTGAGAAAGTAAATAAAGAGCGCGGTGTTCGTTCTCCGCTCAATCAGAAAATGTCGTTATAATATCTTTAAGTCAAACAGAAAATAAAATCATTTTCAAAGTTTCTTATTTATTAGAGAAATATTTGCACATTTTTCCAGTTAATTTAATTTCAGAAAAATTTAGAAAAAATTACTCAGAGAGATTCATTTTTTTATCCAATACATTTTAATGAGACTTAGAATTTAAGTGCATAGACGAACAATTTCTAATATTTTTGGAATATGAATATTATGTATTTAAAATTTCGTGATATTTTCTCTTTTTAATTTTATTTCGATAAAGTTATTCTTTATTTTCTTAATCTTTTCAAATTCACTTAACTAAAGAAGCTTTTTGTTAATAATACTCAGAAAGTGGAGATCAACTATTTAAATTAAGGGAACATCATCGGAAACATTCGAATATGCGAAATGTGTAATAAAAGTGTTATGAGAAATGTTATGAGAAAGTATTCGCTAATGAAAAAGTTTTCAATCGGTAAAGAAGTTTCGAAGGCGGCAGCTTTGAGTTTTACTTGTGAGTTTGCACTTTTCTTGACGGCATAGAGAAGTATGTTCTTGCATCTGAGTGTCGTTATATTGATTACATTAGGTGATACTCGGCCTTTTTCATCGTTGCGCCCCGCCTCGGTGGTCTTTGGTCGTCTTCGGCCGCGTTCGATAGGCAAAGTCAATATGCAGAACCTAAAATGAAAAAGATTATATAAACATTTTCCCCTTGCACTTATTATGATTTACTCTCGCTCTCATTTTTTATTAACTATATTTCCTGATTATCTTTCTAATAATATTAGCTTCACCGGCGTCAATTTTGAAATTTGCCTCTAGATATTACCGACTATATACCGATATTAAAACAATCCACTTTTAATCAAAGCAGTTAAGTCCTCACTCAAGCTTTCCTGAATAACTTTTTAGCTCTGTAATTTCAGATTTCAATGTTTTTATTTCTATTATATAGTAACCTAGTTTGCTCAATACGAGTTTAATCGTATTAAGATTCATATTCTTTAGATTCTCGATAAAATTTAGTGTTGCTTCTTTATTGAAAGGATTTTTGCAAATGTTATTTGGAAGAGGCGGTATTATCATTTATTTTTAACATAAGCATGTCCCTTTTGAAAAATGCTTTCATGATGACTGATAAAAAAATGGTATGACTTCGAACAGGAACGGTAAATAATTTAATATTCTTCGTGGAAGGCAACGTCACATTTCTTTCGTTGACACTTTAAATTTAATACACTTCTTGATATCAGACATAAATTATATAAATTTAAGATGGTATTAGATCGAGGACTGCAATATCATTTAGTATCCAGTATGGTTACCATTGTTGGATATAACCTTCCAACGATAAAGGAGCATCACGGATATCAAATCTCTTTTCATAGAAGAGATAGACACGTTTCCATAGAAATATTGTCCTAAGTTCTTGAAAAGTTCCATAAAGCTGATTTACAGTAATAGTACGTGGAATTTTGACTTTCTTCTTAATTTTGTACCACAAGTGCTTTATAGTCAGCCAATCTAGTAATAATACGAACTCCTTTGTAAATAAATATTTTATAGACTGCGTGCTTTGTGTCGGGAACATGCTAAAATATCTTTGCAGATGCTTATAATTATTGGTGGCTCAAATATTTCCACCTTAATTAAAATGAAATCTTTGAAGTGTTCTCCCCTGGCAATTATGACCATCTTATAATCTCTATGCTTTTCTTTTTGGGAAAACTTTTGGATGTGTTAAGCATTTTAAAATATTACAAGGCGTTAGAAACCATATCTTTTTAAAGAAATGGAGTAATCTGCTATTTTTAGGATAATCATCCACATCGATAAAAATTAATTAATAATTTATACATGTTGCATCAAAACTTTCATATCGTTCTACGTTGGTTAAAAAAATAAAATGAAGATATACACAGCAACAAGGTAATAATTAAAAAATACTGCGAAAATTATTCAACACGTCTGGAACAAGTACTTGCTTTTGAAATATAAAAACAGAATATAACATTTTAATGTTCCTAAGTAGATTGCCAGTGAAGAATTACAAAAACTACCAATCCTATTAATTGTTTTCCATGTTAATTATTTATGAAGGTAATTATTTTTTTCAATAACTGAAAACAAATACTCCTAACGAAATAATAGACAATTATATTTATTCAAGTTGATAAATACAGGGACTTGAAAAAAAAATGTTTAGCAAAGTTCTTTAACCAAGGATTATACGTGTGTGCGTACGTCCTTGTTAGCATGCGCGGGTGCGTGCTTGAGTGTGAGAAGATGGATATTCGGGCGGCAGTGAGGTTTTGGGCGTTGCTTGAATGAGTTTCTGCGTGTATGTTTATTAACATAATGATGTCCAAATACGGTTTTTTATTTTATATAATTTTGTCAATGCCGTGTTTCGGGCAATACAGTTCAGATTAGTTATACGAAGATCGTAAATAATATTCAACCAACTTATTATTATGTACTGGGTAATTATTGATTTACCATAAGATATTGCTCTTTTCTGATTTTAGCGTATGGTCCATAGTATACTCACGTAAATGGACAGTTTTGATGTTATCTGGCACTAGGCAAATACGTGTTACAATACCTGTAAATATTTGCTGAATATTAACAATACTAGGAAAATCGCTTAGTCGTTAATAAATGCAATTTTCAGGTCATCGATTTTTCTATAAAAAGATAACAATTTTCATCTGATAATTTATTACATGTGGTTCTAGACCATGAATAGCATACAGCAAGGATAAAATATTGCATATCAACCACACAAAAGTAGCAACAATGAAAAGAAACCTGTTGACGCCACATAATCGAATAACATATTACATATAGCTATCCATTATACGCATCGCATCTCTGTTTCACAAAGGAAACTAACTTTCCTTATTTTCAGCAAAAACCGATGGAGTAAAGAACATCTTAAAATACTTACGTATAAACTACATACAGAGAAGGAGAGTTAGTACATTTAGAAGAAAAATGTTGATTGTACTTGCCATTAAAGTAAAATTACTTCTAATTCAACAAACTTCAATGTTATTAAACATAAGTGAAAATACCTATTAAATGTAAAATAGTTATTACAAAGTTGATATAATAATTAGATTTTTTTCCGCATTATCCCGCATTTCATCGGATGGAAATAATTAATTAAATTAAATAATATAATTACAAACGTTAGTAAGCGTTTGAATAATTGACAAATACTAAATATACATGAATGATAGATTCCTATGGCAAACATACTTAAAATGTTAGCAGCTTCCGTTACATCATCATTATCCCACAATTACGAATCCACATTTCTTAACCGAAAACAATATCAAGCATTAACAAGCATTTTATCGCACAGATTTCAGCATATACATACGTTATGTTTAAATTTGTTGCTTATGCTGTTAGTTTTAAATACAAAAAACAAAAGTATATCTAATGTCTAATAATTTCTCTAAAGATTTTGTATAATTTCGTTGTCACCAAGACTCAAAAACTCTAAAATTGTACCAAATGAGTTTATCTAATAAAATCTTGAAATATTCTAAATACGTTACTTAACATTATCGTATTTTACTTATACCAACAAATTAGCAGAAATAACAATAATAGTTTATAAATTGTCATTTGATGTATTTCAATAGAAACGGATTCAATTTAAAAGAGCAGATCACTGCTAAGTTTTCTTCCATGTATATAAAGGTATATTCATAAAATGCAACATACTTATCACGTTAGGAAAATAACAAATAATAAATAGATGAATTTAACTTAACTAATAAATTGCTAAGCATTATTCTTAATTTTACCTTTAACCTAGAGTCGTGACCTTGGCACTGAGAACCTCGTCACTTTTCCTATTTCCAAACAAATTTTCCCCGTACATAAATGGTAACATCTTGATTGCTACTTATTTGCTGAGTAAACTTAATCGCCACTATTGAAAGGCATCGACCTTTCAAACGAATAAAAGCCATTCAAAAATTGTTTTATTTAATTCCTCTGTAGTAATTACTAAATTCTTTAAGAAAAATTTTCACCACTTCATTTCTGTCCCTCATATCCTGTGGTTTTTAACTAGATATGTGAATTTCAAATTACATCTAGTCTATGAAACGTAAAGTTATTTAACTTATTATTAAATTGCTAATTCATGATTTTTTCTTATTTGATCGCTTGATTGAAAAAATCGTTTATTTCACAAGTTTTAACATTTTCTTCAAAAAGTTTGGTGGTGGCCTAAAGAGAAATAGTACCCCTATTTCTTATCACGAGACAACTATTGCTTAGCATTAATTTACAAATTTCTTTCAATATGTTACAAATAGTAATTTATAGGCGAATAAATGCAGCATACAAAACACCCTTTCGATCTATAAAATGCATTAATATTCCATATATAAACTCATTATGAGAATTGTCTCTTCAATAAACCTATTGATTGAATAGGCTCACTTCTTTACACCGGGAAACATAGACGCTCAAAATATGTGATCCTTAAATAAATATATATATATATATATATATATATATATATATATATATATATATATATATATATATATATATATTTATATATATATACACGAAAGATGGGTTTTTGACCAAACATTGTTTAGCTAGCACCAAGTTTTGACATCAGTATTAAAATAACAATGATCTGCTTGTATCAAATTAGTAAGATCAAACAAACCGAAAATTTGATGTGCAATGAACTAAATGAAAACCAACAAGTAAAGCGCGCGTTGGATCGTTTACCGCTCTATTGAAATAAAAAAAATAATTTATTTAAAATATCTTGGTCGGCCATTATTGATTAAAACAGTGATGAATTGCAAACGGTAATGGAAAAATTAGAATTTCTTTTAGCCATATTACTTCGTGGCAATGCATCATATTTTCATACGCATGCAAAAGATATATATTCACTCTATTTAGAAAATATTTAACAAGGCGTGAAATTCAGTTCCCATGAAACCATTGACGACTTCGTCGTCAAACAATTTGTCGATTTTTTAACATTTGTGTTACATAGTAATAAATCAATTTCCCTTGAAATGACAAACAATTAATCGACTATATACAACGCGAGTAACAAACATAACATTTTATGCGGTACGTTTGTATTTAATTTTACTGTAAAATGAGATTTTTAGATATGTACGAACCTAAGGAGAAAAAATATAAATTTGAGCAAATCCCGTGAAATGTAAAACAATCAATCACTAAATAAATTCTAGATTTATTAAATTAAAAAAATATATTACATGTTCACTTTTGGGAAACATTTCCTTAGTAAAAATCTTTTTAAAATTTTGTATTTTGGGAAATTTTTATTTATTATTAATTTGTCTATGAAAATCATAATTACTTATTTTGACAAATCATATTTGCATTTTTTTACATTTTACATAAATTTGGTCACAATTTACCTTCCGCTTGCAAACCGTTTCATTATTTAATGCGGAAACACATCTTCAGCCCTAAGCGATAAAACTTCTGCAACAAATGAGTAGATTTTATTTGTATATTTTAACAATTACTATTAATTGATCATTATTGATAAAAAGAGATCTGTCTTTTTATTTAAGGTTGTGCTGTAATATTTCGATAATTGTATATCAAATTTACATATCTCATATATAATAAAATATCAGTAATATCAATATTTCTCTCGGTGAGAAAAAAAAATAAATATATATTAGAGCCAGATTATGTATACATTAGTATCAGACTAGACGCTCGCACCATAACCAAAGCACGTAATGTGTCACATATGTAGAAGGCGTTCATCATCATATCTTTGACCGCTAGTTATGTATCTAAATTTATTCCTTTATCCATAATATAATATTCCTATATCTCATAAAGCTGGAATAACTAAGCATATTTAGGTTGAAGTGGTAATTTTAAATTTAGATATAAATAACATTCATGAAATTATAATAAATAACAATAATAAATAAGATTTACTCTATCATAAACACAAGTGATAGGACTATTAAATAATACTCATTTGAAATGTAAGAATCTTATTAAATTTACGAAAAGACTGAATGAAGAATAGAAAATAAATTTACAGACCAAAGTTAAGTTTTAAATAATATTTGTTCTTGAAAATATTAAAAATTAAACTGCTTTTGAGAATTATCGGACAGGTATAATTAAGGAGGGGAAAAAGTTCCAGTAGGACAAAAGAAACATCGAAATGATTATAATCGGTGGCATAGAGAGCATTCATACGGCTAATCTTTGGAAATATTAGCTCGATCAGGTAAATATAAATTTTACAACTCCACCGTAGAAGAACTTTAAAATAAATGTGCTAATCATTGACAGAAAATTACATTAATTCACAATGATTCTGAGGAATCCCAAGAGCATATGTCATGAGCTTCAATTTAAATTACCGTCTGTATCCGAAATAGGGAAAAAGTGAAAAATTTTCCATTCTTTGTGATATTGTTAAATACCTGTGATTGCTTTAAGTTTTATATAGAGCAACAGCTGCGATTGTTCCGGCTTTTTTTATATGGCAGCTTATTGGATATTGAAATAAAAGAGAAACCAAAATTGCATCGAGACTATAAAAACTGTACATGAATAACTTATGAGAGTATAATTATTGCCATATCTTACCCCACCGTTTTTTATCACTGGCAAAAAAGAGACACTTTAATAAAAGTGTCGCTAAGTACAGACAGGCAGTGTTTGAAGTGTGTATATCTAACTAAAAAAAAATCAATCTACGTCAGAGACGCTACATCAGTTTGTGGTACAATAAAATAATGACGAAAAATTATTCCCGATTATTTGTTTATTGTGGTTTGCGATGATATAATCCATAATGCAGTCAGATTTATTAGCAAAATTAGATTGATCGAGAGAGTGATTGAGACGTCAGTGACATTGAAAGTAGATTATTTGCATGCTACTTTTAAATGTAGTGGTTCTACAGTCATAATTCTAAGAAACCTATTCATAAAAAATAACGGCACTACAAAATTATGGTAATATTATATAACAGGTTCAGTAACTTTTACCACCGAACCTATTAGTAATTTTAAGGCAATTATGAAAAATTATCACGTTTAAATTACGAAATAATTTCTTGTCCAATTCTAGTGATTATAACTGAAGATTTAAAAACAGGTAAGTACAAATAAGATCTCAAAAGATATCCTATTCCTGATGGCACTAAAATCGTCAGAATAATTGAAATAATCAGCACATTATATTACGCTAGGATTTTTTCTAAGCTCGCCGTGTCTTTTATTGAAGCTAAAAGTCATACAGACGCAGTGTTTCAAAGTAACACTTATTTTGTTCACGCAAGAAATTAACATACGACAATGATAATCGTCAAAGAAAAATTTCTAAGTAGATTATCCGCATGAAGAATATCGAAAATGAAAATACTCAATTTACACAAGAAAAGAAACCTATGTTTTTGAAGTATATTTAAATGTTGATGCTGCATAATCTTATTAAACAAATTGACAGCAACATATTTTTAATCCATTATTTAAGCAACAATTTTTAATGAGAAAAAAATAAAATAATATCATCACGTGGTACTGGAACCTTTTTTGGAGATACCATGCCATACATAATGAACAACACATGAGTATGTCAGGGGAGTGTTCTCGTCATATACAAATAATATGTTAGGGCAGTCTTCTATGAAATTAAGCGTTCTGAAAAAGTAATTATATAACCGTTTGTATTAAATGACATAAAGTAAAGAAACAATTGAAATGAAGCCAAACTTAAGTCATGAAAACGCATACACCGATCTGAGAGGGATCAACAAGATTTCATAAATAACAGAGACACATATTTTATAGGTTATTGTTACAAAGTAACCGAATGATGACAATTTTTTTTCATGTAAATTGACCCAGTTTAATGCAAAAGTATTAATATATTAAACGTAATTGGGAATTGTTTTCTGTAGCACTTTCCTTTATAGAAACATTTTTATTAGAAGTTTTCATACATAATTTTTTTTAAATTTTTTTTTTCCAAATTTTATTTTATTACTTCATTTATATGCACAATTAAATGAAACTGCGTGATGTATTATTATTTCTACATTATTTGAACTCTTACAACTATCGTTATATATTAATAAAAAAATAAGGACAGAATGTATTATGTAAAATAGTTAATGTTACTTGGTATGATTTGGACTGTCGATCTTTGGATAAGCAGACCGTAATATTCCTTAATTTATTTAAACAATTTGGACAAGTAAAATTGAATTAAAATTATTTTTTTTTGAATTGGGCCCTTAGATGCATTTTTTGTTCGGTAAATTTATTTACAGAAAATTAAACTGTGGAAATTAAAAAAAATTGTTACAATTTGGAGCGATAAATTATAGACTTATCTATAATTATCGTTCCCTGAATATTATGTATACATCATAATAATTCAAATATTGCATAAAAAAGGATGAAATTTTTCTTTGCTGCATTTTGTGCAATCTGCCTGTTCATAAATAAACTAACTTGCGATTGCAAGCTATTCTATAAAATGTATTCCAACCCAAGGTTTAATTTTAATTTTCATAAATGGTAGTAAAATTGTAATTATTAATTGTAAAATAAACTTCAATAAATCTGAAATAATTTAAATTTTTAAATAGTCTAACAATGCACACACAATCCTGAAAGTTTTGAAATTTTAGGAAATGCTATCATAACACAGAATAATTTCTGGTTACTGATGAATGATTAGTATATTATTAAAACACTTACTGTATGAACAATTAAATATTAATGAAATTTTGTTTTCTTATGAAATTAGTTGACATTCAACATTTGGAACGTCTCAATTAAATTTTGCATGAAAATTAAATTCATACTCCCGAATTTACACTCCCCGAAGAACAAAAAATTATATTGAAACGAAATCAACGCCACCACGATATTAAAAATAAACGCCACCACAATAAAATTAGAAATATAAATATCAGGAATAATGAATCGCTCCAGCATATCATATGATTAAGAGAGCGTTGATATTTAATTGATTGACACTTCGCTTAACTTGGAATGAATACGCAAGTCCTACCTACTTTCTTTAAATATAATTTACAATAAATTGAACAGGTGTAATGTTAAATAAGAGGAAAATTTATTCGCATGTCCTTAATGACACCATTTCCCAACTCGTTATTGCAAAAACTAGAGACCGTAATAAACGCCATATCTTTTACGATCAAAATTTTAGTAAGCTATAATTATTTGCGCAAAACACTAAACCTCCTTCACTGTCAACGAAATGATACTAGGAAGTGAACAAAATTCGTTCACATCACCGGGTTCTCTCAAAGATCGCAAATGACCTTCTGGCCTGCCTGCTTCGATTAGAATATTACATGAATATGTAGAACGATTCTGAGAACATTTTTAATATGAAGTTCTGAAGGAAAAATGTACAAATTGTATTATCTTTTAGAATTAAAGGTACTAAGATGCATAGTCTGTTAGAAAAGCTCAATTACTAGCGAGAATAGGTATTTTTTGACTTTTGAGGTATTAAACTCTCATTTTAATTTTAATAAATTTATTATATTTTTCTTTCTCGTGGCTTTTGTCATTTACTCATTACGTTAACTGCTTTATATATTTAAAATATTTGTTGCTTGCACCCACACTGAGCATGCCTTACCTTTGTACAAATAACTGAGTTAAGCTTACAAAGAAAACATTTTTATGGTTTAATTTAATTTTGCTAATTGATGGTTGCATTTGGTAGCAATGTCATATCAAACCTTTTCCTTTGAAATTTTTTTCTTTTCCTTCAACTGATTTGGTCATTTTCTTCGGCCTCTTTGACATTTTTCTTGAGTTAACTTGATATTTTTCTGTAGCCGTTACAGCTTGTTTTTCGTTTAATTTATTAAAACCAATTTTTATCGTTATTACTAAGCACATTGATACGTTTTAATGTTCTGACTATTGATGAAATATAGCTAATGCAGTCAAACTTACGGAAATAAGATACCACAGAGGATCATTATATTTCCCAATTAGTTGATATTTTAGACAAAGTTCATACAAAAATTCTTTACGACCTACACTGGAATAAAATTTGTATCTTGTCAATTTCTTTGATTACATCAGTTTATTCACTAAATTCTTCAAGAAATCAAAAGTAATTTTTTTATTGTGAGGTCAGAGATTACGTTGCATATATCTCTTAGACCTATTAGCAGATCTTGGTATAGGAAGTTACAGCAACATCCCCAGGATTCATAACAATTAATTAGTTTTTCATAACATCGCTTCTTTCATCACTTAGTTTACTTTTTCGCATCATATCTGTTACGTTTTTGGACCATATTAGGGTTACCAATTATTAGAAATCTACGAGTATTTATTGATTATAAACGTAAAATATTATAAAATTAAATACAAACTTAATTTAAATATTTCAACAATGTATTTTACTTTACCCAAACAATTTTTACCACATAATCTAGAACGAAAATATATATATATATCTATTTGAAAACTAATTTTTTTCACATGGCTATGAATAAATAATACGATTCTTTATGATGAATTTCTTAAACATTTAATTTTTTTTAATGGCAACTACAAAATATTTGTCAAACTCTTAAGTTGTAACTGAAACATGTAACCACCTTAAGACCCAAGATTTTTTTAATGTAAGAATGTCTGCAGAATAGGATAAAATTCCGGAAGGATTTACTCTATACCATCTAATTCAAATTAAAGATATAGTCAGAATACTACTCCATAATTGGTAAAAGGACGAACAATGAAAATATGCCTTTGGCAATATATTTTGTGAAACAACTCTGTGTAATTGGTTATTTCTATACTTTAATGTATCTAATTGATACATGTGGCGGACTTATTTCTAGAAGAGTAATATCCTAAAGCTAATCACCAATCTAGCTCCGCTCCACGAGCGGCCGGGAATCGAACCCGGGACCCCACGGTGCGTCTCACAGTCAAAGGTCTTGTGATCAATACAACACACCACGGCGATGACACGTGTTTTATGGAACGAACAGAAACAAACGTTGACATTTGGTTCACGTCGGTCCCATTAGCTTCAAAAATATTATAATATTGTTATAAATTAACGATTATCGGTACATTGCACAGCATTAAACTAAAAATCCTGCAAGATTTGAAAAATTAAAAAAGGACATGAACGATGGCAATTTCATGTTTAATTACGATCGTTAAGACTTTGGTGTCATATAAACCCAATTGTAACAAAGTTTTGTAGCTTCTTTCCATATCTCACAACAATGCTATCAAAAAACCTGGAATTATACATTTATACAAAAATACTATATGTGCTGCGGGTATTGGGGACCAGAAAGTTCAGGCATGGATTGCAACAGCGAACCAACAGATGGCCTCGATGCTCTTTTTAAAAATATTGATGTATCTTACGATACGACATTTACAAAAACCCTTAAAACACGATGACTCACTCTCTGTATTTCAAGCAATTATTGGCAGATACTCTATCAGTGAGTTTTTGTTGCGGGACCGTATCGATACCCACACTTTGAGGAGGGATATCAAAACTAGTACCAAAAAGATTTAAAAAATTGAAAATGTCATTCCCAAACGCGGAAAGGAAACTGTCAATGAGAATTTGCGGCTTTTATCTGCACCAGAAGCAAAGGTCGACCAAAGTCTCACGCCACTGCTGCAACAAAGCCTTTTGTGCTGAACAAAAAGTTTCAGTTTATAATGAGTTAGAATTAATTATTTTTATTTTTCTCTTTTACGATTAAAGTACACTATTAAAGTATAATTTATTTTCTTAAATTATTACTTTTTAAAAATAATTCTTCTCGTTTAATTGGTGGGTCAGAGCAGGTCTGAAATGTGGCGACAGAGTTACTTAGAATACGTTTAGTATCGTAGGGTTAATTTCATTACGTTTTTTAGTCTTCCTTGGTGTATTCGATAAAAACGAAACACTTACGGCTATACTTCAGTCTCAGATTGATATCTATCCAATTGCCCAGTACCTTTCTGTTCATTCAATGTCACGTGAGTTTCTAAAATCTGAATCATTTAAACTAAAAAATAAAAAAATTGGATGTTTATAATATGTTTTAGCTCGATACTTTTTAATTAAATATCTGATTTTCATTTTTAAATGCGATTAAAGGGAATTATCTCTGAAAATCTTTTCAATTCCTAACATTTTTTTAATGAATAATCATAAATTACAATTAATTACAATTCGGATATGTAAATATATTGATTTACTCTCCCTCTATAGAAAAAAATAAATCTTAAAGAATGCTTGTTAGAACCCCTTATCTCCAAAAAATAATTAAAAGTAAAAAAAAAATATTTTCGGTAAATATTTATAAGGTTATTTTACGTATGAAAAATTATTGACAGCTTTCTAAATTCTGCCATTTCATTTATCTTAAACAATTTAATTATTGAAATGAGAAATGCAAATTATTTATTGATCACTTGGGTGCTATGTCAATTTATTGACTTCTTAAAAGAAAAATACAAAAAAATATTAAACATTTTTTTAATCATGGAATGACTTACGAAGTTTATTTTTTTTGCACAATATACCCAACTACCTCGAATATTTACTTGAAAATCAGAAAAAATTACATAATTTGTAATTGAATTATTTTCAATTGCCCGGTTATTTATTCCTACGTGTAGTTGGTAAAGGTGGTACATCTTTAGATAAACAATTAAATCTATGTATTTTTTAGAGTACGAAACAAAGTAGGATAAAACGAAATGTACAATAGAGACGTACCATAGTTCTATAAAACTGGTATATATTTTATTTTGTATTAATCGGTTATATATTTTTTTACCTATAAATTATTTCAATAAGTTAACTTGATCTCAAACAAAAATTTTAAACATGAATTGCAAACAGGCATTGCGGCGTTCAGAGAAAAGCCCTGCTATTTTCGTTTACAAAAACGGCTGACATAATTCCGATAGTAGTGTAATAATACATAGTCCTTATTTACGGTAGATATAGTTAAATTTCAGAATTTATTTTATTGTTTCTAAAAGTAACAAGAAGGACCATAGCTAGCTCAGTAGATAATATTGTCGCTTGTGATTTTGTCCTTGGGTACTAGCGGCGCATGGAGTAATAATGCAATCGGTGCGAAATCCGGACTGTTGTGTCATTTTAAAATATAATAGTTTGTAAATCAGTTTCATATTATTTTGAATATTAAGTATTGATTTATTTGTATTATCTGCAGTGCTTCACTTACACTTCGAAAATATTTGCTTGACGAGGAATGACGGTTTCTTTTCATTTTCAATTTAAAAGTCAAAGTATTCAATATTCTCATTAAAAAAGATTCTTTCTCATGATAATTTACAAATTTATATATTTGTAACATTTAAAAACGAAACTAAAAATATTACATATAAAACGTAAATGTATCCAAGATTTTATAATTATAGTATTCTAAAATGTAATAATTTAAATAATATGTCATAATTCTCAAGTAACTTAAAAAGCATGCCTTAAGGTTTGTCTGACTTTCCACGCTGTTCAAGTAGGTTGTAATTCGGAAGCTTGTAGCGCTGGATAAAGAATGATTTGTGGATAACATGAACAACTGAAAGTAAAATAAATACATGCATAAGCACAGCCAATAAATATATTTGTGGATATTTTTTGCATACTCTGGTGTTAATTTACGCTCTGGTATATATTTTGTGGTGAGAATGGGAATTATTTTTCCATATTTCCGTGATATTTTAAATTCACGTTTATACCTTTTATATTTATTACAATATCGGTATATTTTATTAATTAGAAATGTTTCAACCAGTGTTAATAAAAAAATTATCTAAAGACATTTCCAAGAAAGTCGGTTATTCTTTTAACAATTTCAAAACTTTGGCACTATCTCAATATATTGCAAAGTTTTTAAATTGTCTGCTTTAATTTTATTTTAACTAATTTTGTACATATGTAGAAATTTTAAACTATTGTTATTCTCAGCTATCTGTTCAATACACTTTGTGTTGTACAGATCGATTTTCTGTTTTAATTGTAATTATTACCTTTAATAGTAGAATTAATATTGAATAAATTTGGCGTTAATTTTGTAGAAATTCATTATTCACAATTAAATGAAACTAAGTGATGTAGTATTATTTCTACTTTCTTTAAGTTCTTTACCACAACCTAGGTTTCGTTGTATTACAACATCTTCAGGTGGGCTATTAGCAAAGATTCGTATCATATTCATCTTTGCTAATAGCCCACCTGAAGATGTTGTAATACAACAAAATCTAGGTCGTGATAAAGAACTTAAAGAAAGTAGAAATATTACTACATCACGTAGTTTCATTTAATTTTGAATAAAAGTAATTTTAAGCTTGGGATAAAATCCGTAGGATATTCTATTTGAAACTAAAAAAAAATTAGACAGAACTCAAAAAGTTTTATCTCATACTTGACAATTGTATCCCATACTTGAAAAACCAAACAAATTTGATCACTTTATGGCTTAAATGTATAAAATTTGTGGTATCGTTTGATGAAAACAACGAGGAGGTGATGGGAGAATCTTCCATCAGGAAAGAAAAGAAAAAGAAGTGTATAGGTTAAAAATCTGGAAAAATATATAGTGCAGAATATAATAAATAGGTATTAGCATACATAAGGATATCATTTAGTATATTGTTCACAAGATGTCTTTTAAGGTATACTAAGAGCAGCGAGTGTTTTAGTGTGTCGGCATGTTATCACCCTTTATGCGATATTGGCTTGACTAATATAAATAAAATAATGACTTATTAAAAGTATAAAAATATGGCGAACGATATGCTTTTTACCTGAAAGACTGGTCAAGTGTAATATCAAAATAATTTACGAAGGCAAAATTATTATTTTATCAGTAAAGATAAATATAATGACAAATAAACTTGACTGCATTACTATCAAAATACCAATATGCCAAGCAGATACTTACCACCTTATTATAGGGCAGTGTGGAATTTTACTTCGTCGCTTCGTTAAAATATTCAAGTACGTCTTATAAAATTTTATCGATATTATATAATCGATCCTGGTGAAACTTAAAAATGAAAATTTATTTTTTAAAAGATTGCATTTAATAGCTTGGATCTACCCTAACATATCAAAGGTTAGGGGAGATACATATCTATCAAAGATTAGGGGAGATACATATAAAAAGATAATATCAAAGTTTGCCTCTGATCAAAGTAAACGTTTAAAATAATTGTAAATTCCAGAAGTAATTTAATTGTTGACATTGTTTTCTAACTAATTTATTCCATTTATTCATATTTACATTTCTAAGACTCTAGTTAATCTCATTTTATTGATATGCTAATAAATAAATTGGAAAAATTATTTTAACAGCATATATGAAAATCAATAGTAACTTCTTTTAAATATTGAAAGATGTTCTTTTTTTTAAATTTTCAATATATATTAACTGAAAGTTATCACACACAAATGATTGTGGATATCATACATATCCACAATCAAGTGGATATCACACACATAATAAATTATATGTCAGTTTTATAGAACCATGACCTCCCCTCATTTTGTTTTATCACACTTTATTTCATATTCTAACAATTACATTTTGTTAATCACCTAAGGATATACCACATTTACTGACTTCACATAGTGACCGTGCACTCTACATTGAGATATTTAAAAAAAAATTGAATATATTTGGCGTTCATTTTGTAGAAATTCATTATTCACAATTAAATGAAACTCACATATCATTTCTACTTTATTTAAATTCTTTACCACGACCTAAGTTTCATTGTATTACAACATCTTCAGGTGTGCAATTAGCAAACATATCTTGCCCACATGAAAATTGTATGTATGGAATTGTACACTGGAGTATAGCCGCAAATTTTACATTGTTATAGAAATCACTACGGAATACAACAAAAATTCTTTGAAATTAAACGTTTTACGGAGTTACTCTGTCCTTATATTTCAGAGTTAACATACAAGACTAGTTAAATTAAACAGTTTTTTTTATTTATCTATTTTATTACATACTCCAAATTGCGAAAGAATTAAATTTACCTATTAACCCAAAAGAGTGAAACAAATTTAATCCTTGCACTCATTATAATAATATTATATATGTTGGCCTTGTCACAACAATGGCATGAGAATTTGGTCATCCTGTGCTTCTGGTACGGATAAAAGACGGAACGTTTTGTTTGCCGGCACACACATACACGCACGCACACACCCACACACACACAAACATACATGTATGTTTGTATGTGTGTAACCCGTTGTGAACCATATATAAATCATCGTATATCTGTTCGTGCCGTGGACAGGCTCACAGAGTCGTTTCACAAAACATTTTGTCATACGTATGTGTTCAGTGTTGGTCTCTTTATTTAAATATGTCAGTAGACTATAAACATAGCTTGAGTTGGAATCAGGTGGTAAAAACTAATATTTCTTGAATATTATTCTATTTTGCTGATATTTTTGAAACATAAAAGTCTAGAATAATTAGAGAGTTACATATTTTAGTTACAATTCAAAATTTTGTTGTAGGATTTGCGTATTCATTTGAAATTAACCAAGTATACCTCTCGTAATTATATCATATGATAGCTTAATTTAATATTTAAGATATGTATTTTTAAGTTCATTTTGGAATCATTTCCGGTAAATTTAATTTCACAAGTAGTAAAGAAACAGTATTATAGGATAATAATATTATCCAAAAGTTTTATTTGCTACAAACAACTAAAAATTGTTAATCAAACATATTGAATTTTGCATACGTATATTTTATGTTACAGATTTTATTCCAAAATATGAAAATGAAAATTTAATTGACACACTTAACATTATAAATTTCAACTTCTTAGCATGTCTCAATTTTAAAGAATGTTGCTTACATTTCATAAATATAAAAAATGAATTATTCTCGGCTATATTAGCTTTGGTAAAATTTGTAAAATTTGCAGGTTTTACTGTAAAAAATTAAGTATTCGTATGAAAGTGTCGATTAAACTGACTAAGTAGTTTAACAAAAAATATAAATATATTTTTTTTGTACTGTAACAGAATAATATGAAGAAACTCTTTGAGATGAACTAACCATAATTTATTTCATTTTAGTTATGGTTAGTTATAAAAAATTAAGTAACCATTACTAACTCAATTGTATAATTCAATAAATGCAAAAGTGACATTGGGCCTGTAAAAATTATGTCCTTTAATCAAAGTGAAAATATTAGTCATTTAATGGTTTTCACCATAAAAAAAATTAATATTTTACCTTAAGAAAACTAATACTTCCAGAGAAACTATATTAAAAATAAAGAGAGAGACGAAAACAACTTTGGAACCTACGCAGTTCCAATATCGCTAGACGCCGATAGATATAAACAAAAAATCGGTCCCCTTTCAAAGCGCCATCAAAGCGGTACTTACAAATACAATGGCCCTCAAGACGTGTTTGAAATGGATAAGAATCAGAAGACAAGCCAGATCGATTCCTCTATTCCTCTTTAACCGATATTGAAAAATGAAATCACATAAAACTCAAATGTCAATAATGTATCACTAAATTTATTTGGGCATCAAAATATTTACTTTCTCTTGCAATAAAGTACTATTTAATTTTATTAGAAAATATTTCCTTTATTTACCACTTTTAGCGTCATAGAAAGAAAAACATTTTTTGCTAAAATTTGTTATTTTTATACGTTTAGATTAAGGTATAAATAATTAAGATAGGATATATTTATTAGACTACTTAACAAAAAGTTTAAAAACTACATAGTATGGACATATATAAAAACCAAATGCCACTCGCTGAGAGGCTCATCGTAAAATCTTCAGAATATAAAGCCCACGAATCTTTTAGCTAAGTATATAACAACATTTGGAAATCGTACATTTTTTCGCTTATTTCTGTAATGCAGTAACTTAAAAACCTATCAAACAGGAGTAAATCTAGCACTTGGAGATTTCCGTGCACCTTTATGGACTAAACTCCTCAATAGGTGGGGAGAGGAGTGAACATATTTTTAGTAAATCTCTGAAGTTATGACACCTAAAAGATATGAAATAATATTTTTTAGAACCTCATCATAAGCCCGTTCAAATGATAATCCATATGAAATTTAAAATGTGGGTTAATATGTTTTATTAATTATCTACGTTAAACGTTTTCTTAGAAAAACTGCTTTAACAGACCGATGGACAGATGGATAAGTATTCTGATGAGGGTTTTATTTTTCTTTTATAGATACAGAACAATAAAAACTATTCAACTTGGCTTGAAATATTTCATATGGAGAATTATACGATCACATAATAAAAAATTAAATAAGTGCTGTCATTATTTTATGACGCATATAGCAACAATATCTATCCCTATTAAAAAAAATGAAACGAAACGACAAACAACGACGAACAAATTGTCAGATACGTGAATAATCTTCCAAGAGTTTAATTTTTGTCTTTAGAATAATGCCACACAATTGATCATTGTTACGCGCATAAAATGTCCATTTGAATTGCAATATTGAGAAGTATTTTTAAACAAACAAGTGTACAATTTTTGAAAATAAGTCTTAGCAAAAAATTAAAGTAAAATATACTCTTTCTGTCCCTCTGTGTGTGTATATATATATATATATATATATATATATATATATATATATATATATATATATGTATATATATATATATATATATATATATATATATATATATATGTATTTGACCGTGCGAAATTATATGAAAACCCAGTCAATATTAGTTGTCATAGATCTTGAAGTTAAAAATTACGCCCAGATTAATATTTTTTCTTAAAAATTAAATAGCATTTTAATATAAACAAAAGGTATACACAAGGTTACGCGGCAACGGCGGCGGCGACGTCGCGCAGTTGTTATTTTTGTCGGCGCAAAAAATTTACTTCCGGTAATGTATAGATATATACTGATCATTCTAAATTCACAAACAACTTGCTTTTATAAATAGTCTGTTTCAACTTTTCTTTCCGACGGGATTTTTCTACTGCACATTGTCTATCGTAACAAATTAGTTTCGCTATTAGTTTTTGGAGATTTCTGGTGAAATCAGCCCCGCTGGCATACTGAAATAATTTTATTCTGAATGGAAGCCCCGCTGAAATGCTGACATTTTGATGTTTAAATGATACGGCGAATGATGAAACATTCAACGCCGTCCGGCCCGTTCAAGTGACAGAAGATTATTTTAGAGACTTCATAATTATAACACAATGGTCACGTTACTTATCATTAATAATACAATTAAGAATTAAATTCTTATGTATAAATTATTTCCTTTCATTTCCAACATTTAAATTTAATTAGTCACAATACATTTAATATGCACTTTTTCCCACGAGCTGGAAACTCTAACTATATCTATGTTATACAAATAAAAATTTTAACATAAATTTTGTTTGACATGTGTTATATTGGAACAAATAATTTGCAAGAAACCCATCGCAACCAACAGCAAAAAAAATTAAAAGCATCCCGGTGAACATGAGAAAAAAGTTGAAAGCAAGAATTGTGCCATGTACTGACGAAAAAATAGGTGATCCTCTCGTAATTGAAAGAACTATCCTAGGTCTCCGAGTTACCCCTTGTTTTCAAGTATAGGGTTAACGTTTCGAAAATTTCGTTAATTATGAAACTATGATTATAATTTTGATTAAACTGCATTAATGTGAATTTACAGCTCATTTAAAAATCCTAATATTTTATCACGAACTAGACTACCATAGTAATATTTCAAATGGACAGATTATTAAAAAAAAAGTCTAATATAATTTTCTACCTCGTGTGCTATTTCATTCTATTATATTCACGCTAGTTTTCAAGTACAGGGTTAACCTTTTGGAAATTGCGTTACTTATGAAACTATGAATATAATTTTGTTCAAACTGCACTAATATGAATTTATAGGCTCATTTAAAAATCCTAATATTTTATCATGAACAAGACTATCATAGTAATAATTCAAATGGACAAATTATAAAAAAAAGTCTAATATAATCTTCTGCTTCGTATGCTATTTCATTCTATTATATTCACGCTAGTTTTCAAGTACAGCGTTAACCTTTTGGACATTTCGTGACTTATGAAACTATGTTTATAATTTTGTTCAAACTGCACTAATGTGAATTTAAAGGCACATTTAAAAATCCTAATATTTTATCGTGAACAAGACTACCATAGTAATAATTTAAATGGACAGATTAATAAAAAAAGTTCATTCTATAAAACAAAATCTCGTTTTTAATCATGATCCCAAAAATTTAAGATCTACCTACCATATTAGCAAATCACTTCATTACCATTTTAAGGCAGGATGCCACATTACAACACACATTACATGCCACATTACAAAAATACGCAATAATAAAGGCTCTCATAGAAAATTTCCTTCATATTCTCCACAAATGCCTTAATTTTAATTTCGAGATGCTTTCTCTAAATTATACTTTTATACCAACTTTATAAAAATAATATTCGGTTTTATTTTAGTTTAAATTGTGATTTTGAAGCAATATCTTTATTTGACAATATTGACGCAAAAAGTACCGTCTCAAATATCTATGAGCAAATGGTCTGTATCAAGGGTTACGATATTCTTTAAATTACTTCACGTGTCTACTCATTAGATTATGTTGAAGGAATATGGCTGTTGAAAAGCAACTCCCTTTTATTATTATTCACAAACTCATAAAATTAAAAAAAAACTATTAGAAGTAATTTACCGTTGAATGTTAATTGTAAAATCATTAAAGTGGCGTGTAAGAGAAAAAGTTTCTCTGTTTCTTTCTGTGTATATCTGATATTAGCGTTGCATAAAATTAAAAAAAAACTGATACTTACATAACAGTTTTTTAAATTGTATTGTCGTTGTGTGCTAATTTTTTATATGTTTATAATATTATGAATTTCAAAGTGTAAAATGAGATAAATTAAGAAGCGGAAGTAAACCGATGATATACAAATTGTAGTGACACATCTATATACGGCAAGAATAATAATAAAAAGACACGACCATATCAGCTATTCTACTAAGGTTGTTATTCAGCAATACGAATGCAAATTTTGTTTAGCCATATCTCACCATACCTCAATATAACAATTCCAACCTCGTATACGAATGTGTTACTACGACTTGTATATGACCGGTTCATTTTTGCTTCTTAATTTACTTGGAAATTCATCGAATTCAATTCGTATCGAATCGTGGTTGAGGAATAAAATTCCAATAGATAGATTTAATTCACAGCTCGCATGCTTTAGTGGAAAGTTACAGTTATGTATAGAAAAGAGGAACAGGTTTGTAATGAGCCCTTTTTAAATGGCTTTAATATTACGTCATAATATTCTTATAGTTGTAGAAAAAAAAGTTTCGGTACTGATAACAACCAAAGTAATAAAATGAAGTTAAATTTTAACAAATTTTGGCAAATTTATGTCGATCGTTATTAGTTACCGAGCGCATTCTAGAAAACGTCAAAGATTTATTTGATGAGTTCGATAAATTAATATTTCATGTTATTGGGTAGGAACAGAAACAATCAAAGGGTGATAAGTAATATGATGCTAAGATATTGAAGACGTTCTTATAAAATTCAGTGACGTATAATTAAAGTTCACAATAAATTTCTTTTGTTAGATTAAAAAAAAAATTAAATGGAAATTTGAATTTTTATAATTCGGCACCATTATTAGAAAAAACCCCGTTATAGCGTGCAATAATCAAGAGCTTTTAACATTTAATGAAACTCTACCCTTTATATATTTTATACTAAATATCCTCATGTGTATTTTTTCTGTACAACCGGTTTATTCTGGAGAATTTCTAAAATTTAATTAATGGGTGTGTAGTCCAAGGAAGAATAAATATTATTTGTGTTAAACTAATGGTCTTTTTAGTTTCCACATTAAATTAAAACGAAAATCGTAAAAAATATTTGCCAATGGATTTATAATTAATTCTAATTAGTGAATTATATATTGCGGTATTTAATTAGAAAATGGAAAGCAAATATGTGCTTGAGATATTCTTCCTTCCCTTCTTTTCGTCTTTAAAATATTCGTATTCGTGCCGTACAGAAGGAACCTTACGCGTTCATTATAAAAATATTACGCCCGCGGTAAAAGGATGCCCCAACGAATAACATTCAAATATTCATAACTAAGGCTTGAGATAAGAGGTATCGACATAGTTCTAAGTGCTTTGAGACATCAATCGCCGAATGACGTAAGCAAATTCCTATTTAAAGACGGAAATTTTAGCCGCTCTATTGTTCGTTAACTAGGTCAGGACTGATTCAATTGATATTTTTATAACAATTCCAAAAGATCACATATTAGGCGATGAAATATTGGTAAGTTTATTAATACTTATAGACGTGAGTACAGGCGTAACGTGAATATGGAGTAAAGTATCGTATAGCAAGTAATATAAAACTTAATAGAATGTACTATAAAACTTGAAATAGAAAGTAATAGTAAAACTTGAAAGTATGAAACGTTATTTTGTTTGTATAAATATTGAAAAAAAGACAATGTTTCTGTGTAACTAATTGTCTATAATTAAAGTTGAGCAATATTATTGGCACTCCATAACAATTTTTTTATTTCTTCAAGTTATCATGTAGTGTAATACTTAACTATCAACATTATGGAACAACCACAGTATAATAACTATAAGTGTAGTTTCACTAAATTCGGGGTAAGACTAATTAAAAACAAAATTAATTTGTTAACTTTATATTTCTAGACGTTTTACAATAAGTATATATATATATATATATATATATATATATATATATATATATATATATATATATATAATATATATATATGTAGAGATCCAGATTTGACAACTATGGTGTAAAGGCTCTCCTGGTACTAGCAAAGTGCTTAAAAATTCTGTAGGGAAGTTGACACCTTCTTTAACGTTCACCATCGTGTCGATCGATTTGGATATTCTCTCTTCACCGGGAATTTTCTTTTGAATATTAAAGTATCTCGTTGACAATATTATTTTTAGTTGCCGAAATAGTCCTCCGAAATAGCCACTCCTGATTGATATAGTTGGGAACTATGTTTGGATAAATTCGATGATTTCGTTCTCAGTAGTGGCTCTGCTGCTGAAATCACTGTTGAGTTCAATGAGCCCGGTTGTCTGGTCAGTAGGATAAGTACCTTCACTTATTTGTAAAAGTTTTTAAGCAAAATGTGTTGTTGTTTCGTCTTTCGATAGTTCTACTCCCACATTTTTGTTAGTCGCAGTATTTGTATGTGTGGCCAGAGCTGTAATATTTTTAAGCATGCATTGATTTCTCTCGTGATGTTGACTTAGGGATAACTGGAAGTATTTGTCGAAAATCTCCTGAGAGGATGAGTAGAGCTCCCCCATGACTCCAAAATTTCTTTGTAAGTCTTGTAATGATCTTTCCATGGCTTCTATGCAGCTTTTTATTTGCCATTGTGTATTCGTCCCGGAAGATAATTTTAACTGGTTCTAGAAGTTCCCCTTGTCCAGATACTCTTGAGATTTTACATACTGGGAATTGTTCTTCGACTATATTCAATGGTAGTTGTAGGGCAGAATGGGCGGTGACAAACTCTTTCCGTAAGTGTGACGGCATTGCTGTATGATTCCAATGCAAGAGCAATATATTGTTTGGCATATATTTCAGCCGGCAATAGATTTAATAGAAACCTTTTCCCGGTGCCGCCTGGTAAATCTAAATAAATAATTCCGCCAATATTGGTGTTGATACCGCTCATGATAATGTTGTTTTTTTTATAAATATCATTGAGAAGAAGAGCTTTTACATTCATTTGTTGTGAGCATTGTATTAAAGTAATTCGTTGATGTTGTAGCTTTTTTCCTTTGGAATTTCAAAATTTAGCATACTGAAAGTATCTTGTTGTGGTACTGGCATCCCAAGTTGTACTATGGTCTGTTTTTTATTGCTAAATATTTATCTTCTAAGCAAATGATATCATTGAAGATGTCGTCGTTGAATTCGATGGCCAGTTCTGGATGAGCTTGTCGGATTTGGTACGGTATGTCATCAATCATACTCTCTTTAAAGGAGTCCCATAGCTATTTTGGATTTGACGAGTTACATGTTGTTAGTATTATGGTGAATACGTTTTTTATTTGTTCGACTGAGGCAGTGAGTGAGGCTTCTTATAGTGTAAATTTCCCGTGCTTGTCGTTTTCCAGTAGTCCTAAGCGTTAGCGTGCTTTTCTATACGTATGGGATATATAACTATAAACAGTCTTGAGATCTGTGAAACTTGTTGGTTCCTGTATTTTGTGTAGCAACATTCGGATATAGAAACATTCGACGTTGTTCGGATGCACGTTGGGTACACGGCCTAATGCGTTAGTTTTCATGATACCTGGGTAATCCTCTACTAAAATTCCTTGTTTTCGTCGTTGAAAGATTTTCGTTGTTATGTTCCACATATAATAGGTAGGAACTTCGACATAAAGTAATGTTTTCGCGAATGGATTCGTTTGGCACAGTAGGGAAAAAAACTGTTAATGTTGTGTTCTTGGGTGGTTTACTTGCAATTTTACTAGCGATGTCTTTTGTGAAGTAAGTTCTCTGTCCATTCTCCAAATGTACTGCTGGATGTTGCACAGTTAGTTCGTGTTCGTGTATGGGAAAACCAAAAATTCACCATACGGCTTCGTTACTGTTGATGTATCTTTCGATTTGGTACATGAGGATCTCTTCGTTTCTGTTTTTTTGATCGCTGTCTTTTGCTATTTGAAATACTCCCAAGTTACTGCCTTTTTTCACATACTTACAGATAAATTTAATGAGTTTCACTGAATTACCGTATTCTACATTTATGTGTGCTTGGAACATTTTTAAAAGTAGTGGGTTATATGGTACTACCCATTTATTATCTTTTTCAAGTTCATCCCTATATCGTATTTGTATTTTTTCTGTGAAGCTACCTTTTTTGGGTGATCTACTTCTATATTCGGAGTAGCCATCATGTCTGGTTTGTGTGTCATCCAAGTATAGTTTTTGGTATTTATTTTACATTTTCCATCACTCAAATATGGCGAATAATTTTTTTCACAACTATGTTGTACCGCTCCGGATCTTCTTCTTGATTGAGAAATTCAATAGGATAAGTAAGATAAATTCTGTTTAAAAATTTATCTTACACGCTTTCTTATAAGATTGTGTAAGTAAGGCCGTCCTCGTTTCTGCCAGTCGATTGTGTACACCCAGCATCTAATGGTTCAAAAGGTGTGGTACTATGTGATAATTAAAAAATCTCATTTGTTTTTGGCGAAAATCTCGTACTATTATGTCGTGTCGATCCACGGAGCCTTATTCAGTTGTTCTTTGATTTCTGGCCACGATGAGTTGTATGTGAATGTTATGAAGAGGTCAGGTCGTCCATATTTTATTACGTTGGTCATGGCATCTTGTATGTATTCATGCATGTGTCTTGGACTTCTTATACAAGATGACAGTAAAATTACTATGGTTCCAATGTCGTCAATGTTTTCGTTATTTATGATTGCATCTCGAAGGTGGATATATTCTTCCGTGCGTAGTTTTTTTCTGATTTAGTCTTATGTAAAGCATCCGTTCCGGTACTATTTTTGCATATACATCTACCAGAAATTGTTCGAATAAACGGCGAGTATTCAGAATGTGATCGTATGTTCATTATCTCTGATCATTAAGCGATAAGCATTGAACTTCTTGGAAGCGACTTTTTGTTTGTTTCTACGTCTGTTTCAAGCTGGATTTTTTTCACAATAAAATGATGTCCGTCCTCTCCTTGCCGAAATATTAATGGATATTGAAGGGAATCATATGAACGGCGTGTCTCTGAATTGCATTATAGTCCTTTTCTTCTTCGTTGGACAATTATGTCACGACTTGTCTTTCATTGTCCACAATAACAATGGCGACTTTGTCTGTCTAAGTCATTATCATTAAATGGACATTCGTGTTCTCCAGGTGGTCTCTTGTCGGCTCGAATTATAACATTATAATCATCAGAAATTATTCGGTCTGGTGCTGTTTTGAATACATAAACAAATTCATTATTTTTGTGTAAAATCCTCTGCACATCTTGGATTATTCCTCGCCTCAATCCACTGATGTTTGTACATTGTTGATCAATTTCCATTTCGTCATTTCGAATGAAATGTACTTGCAGAAATTTATAGTAGTTGTTGGGTAGTAGTAGTAATGATTCTCTTTCGTGATAGATTTGTCCTTGGATTAAAAGAAACATAATCTATTTCAACTCCGTTAGTGTTGATCGAAGTGACACTGAAAGTAGTAATTTGGAAGCAGGCGTTTCACGCTTTTATATTTTGAAGAAAGTGTTTTGATTCTAAAGTTTCTCCGGTCATGCAAAGTAGAAATTCCTCCGGAAGTGCTTCCAGTGGTAGTAATCGAGTTTTTCCACGTATGCAACAGATTGGTTTTCTCTACTAAATTTGGGTGTTTCTCTACTAAATCTTGTAGCCTTTAAAAATTGGCAGATGTTATCCCTTTTTCCGATTACTACTTATTTGTATTTATTTTGTTCTTTCGTCCGGTCGTAGTGGGATACTTTATTTGTGAGGTTGTACTGTTTACTTTTCCTCGTTCGCACTTATTGTAGGGTGATATATTCATGGATAGCTTGCGTTCGCAGTCGTGTATTATAAGATTATATCGTAATTCTTGATTCTTTACTTCGTTCATTTCGTTGTTCTTTATTTTCTCTACTTCTCACGGCGCTCATTATCGTTCGTTGGGAACGTAACTGTGCTCTTCGACCCTTTCGTTTTTCTGTGTCCTTTTTGTTTTCACCCTTTTGCTTCAGAACTAGCAAGATGTCTTCTTTTGGGCATTGTATATAATATAAATCAAATTAACTTTTCATTAAGAAATACACTAAGCACACTTAAACACTTTTCACAGTTTTATATTTAGTCACTCTATCACTCTAATTATTCATATTTCACTGTTTGTTTTTATTCATTCACTGCATTTCACTGATAAAAAACTGACCCACGACGGATCTTACTTTATATACCCCTACCAATGGATAGCCCCACCCATACAAAAAAGCTTCGAATGGTCCACAATTTTCCAGAACATTCCACGTTCTTCGGTGTTCTGGAATATTCCACAATGGTCTGGGATATTCTGTGAATCTGTGAACGTTGCGTTCGATCGGAATTAGACGAAATGTTTTATGCGAAATGATAGTATATTCTGTAACGTGGAACTTGCTCAGATATGAGATACACTCTTGATGTTTCCAAAGACAATACCTTACTTATTTATTGGAATTACATAAAATATTATCATCAACTAATATTTACAGGAACACTTAACGATGGATTATTTTAGCACGGATAATATTTGTACACAATGATAAAGTAAAATTTTAGGATAGACACGATTCAAATGTCGTTATCTCCACCGCCCGTCTATCTATCGACCAGTCCGTCCATGCTTCTGTCACATTCCAACAGTTTTGTAAAGTTTGAAATCAAATGCAAATTTGCAAATATATGAAGTATTATATATATATATATATATATATATATATATATATATATATACATATATATATATATATATATATATATGTATATATATATATATATATATATATATATTATATGAAGTATTTATTAATATGTAGTGAAATAAAAAAAAATATTTGTCACTTTCGCCAAATAGTTATACTAATATGTTTCGTTTACGATTTTAGGATTTTTACACCATATTTTTGAAATGGTATGCTTTAAAGTGACGCAATTTAAAAGAGATAATTTAAAGAGCAGGCAAGTAGCTAAAGATACACTTTTTTAATTATATGACCCTGAGTTTGGAAAACCTAAAAACTTTCTAGATAAGAATAGCAAATTATTTGCAATGATAGAAACCAATCGAATCAATCTACTTGGCCTCTATTTCAGTTAATTTTCCTCAATGACTTCAGGATACTTAATAAATAAGAAATTCTATACTCGTACTTTGAGTGTTCCCATATGTGTTGACCTAGAATTTTAATAGGTAAGGTGCATTAAAATTTTTTTATTATATGTAGTAGGGTACGAGATAGGATAGGGTATGGCATATTTACTAAAATAAATTATAAAAAATATATAAATATATATGGCTTTTAAACAAATGTTATATTATGTAATTATGTCAAAGTTCGGAGCATAAATAAAAATTAAATTGAAAAAACAACTTAAGGAATATTGTAAAGAACAACATTAAAATCACAGACCAAATATGTATTACAGCAGGATTTATATATAAGAATGAGTTAGAACAGTGTATAACATATCATGAGAGAAACACTCCTATTCTCATAACATCAAAATTTGGATTTAAGACACTATGATAATTATAAATTAAGCTTTGTAACTTATATAAAAAGTATACCTTTTGGTTGTATAAATAATAAACTGTTAACATATTTTCGATTGATATATATGTTTTTACTCATATTTGAAGTAGAAGAAAAAGAATTACTCCCGTTGTCAATTATATGGGAAATTTGAATGGAAATTTAATTAAGTGTGAATTGTCTCAGAGATATTCATTCTGTTTATTTAGTGCAGCATAGAATAACAAGAATTCATGACTATGCTATTCAGAAATAAAAAATTACAGCGACTCATTAGTTTTGGTCAACTGGATCAATCGCGTAATGGAACACAAGTAAAACTTGACTTGAAAATTAAAAGCTATTTCAAATACTAGTACAAATATTTGGTCTAATATATATATATTATAAAGCCTATTAGATATGAAATTAGGATACTTGTCATGTTATTGATACATTTAATTTACTATCGTTTTGTTTTAAGATTATTTTTTACGCGTGTATACTGAAAATATGTACGAGTACTAATACTGTTTCGGAAAGTAATGTGAAAACAGTTAAATACTGTAAATACCAAAAAATAAGGTACGTAAGTTTTATGATCTATTCAAAATTTTCAATCTTGTGAAACACTTTATCAAAATATTTGCGATTATGTTGAAAACGTACAACGACATAGGATGTTTTATTGAAACTTATCGCGTTGATAGTTTTTAAAGGTAAGGGACATAAAGCTGCATTTTGTATTTATTTATTGTTACCAATTTATAGGAAATCATTTCTTTAGCTTCCGTAGTGAATCTAGGAATATTTTTGATTTCGTCTTGTCAATTCGTTCGTCCGTCTGTTCTAGCTTCACAATTTTTAAAGTTTTTGACTTATCTGCCTGATTTTTTCCTAGTAGTTCATCATACGATGATCTCAATTAATAAGAATACAAATGGTAATTATTTTAAACGTATCTTCAGAGATGTGTAGAAATAAGGAGAGAAAAGTATTTCGTCTTTACCGCTGAGTGAAACTTTATCACAAAGGTTTTTTTAATTTTATGTTAAGGCTCTATTTACCATTCTATTCAAATTTTGTTTATGAAATTTTAAACTTAGATGCGTTGTGCATTATCAAAGCACACGGTTACGCATATTTACATGAACCGTTTCGAGCTACTTTTCATATCCCTCTAACTCAAAATATATTTAATATACTAGATTAAAATTTGACGAAAAAAATTATGGAATTTTCTTATAGAGTATCTATAATTTTTGAGAGCTAAAGCCCTAAAAATTAAACATTTTTGCACCTGTTTTATAATAAAAACCCTATAGCCAATTGACTTAGGAAGAAGAAATTAGGAACTTGTCAAGTTTACATCATATTCTTTAATAAAGTTAAAAGTGCACTTAATGAACAAAAACCTGGTTGATCAAAAAGCAAATTTGTATGACATTCATTTGGGCCTCGTAGATTACTTTCACTCTTACTCTATTTTCTTGCTGCCTAATTTTACATACCTTTCTTGTACTATACATCTAAATGCTATCATTATCAAATAAATACATTCCATTTCACGAATCATTAAAATCAAACTACGAGTCTTAAATTTATGCAAAATACTTTGCTGTTAGTCGTTTTGAGTCAAGGGGCAGCGTTACTTGTATTTTGTATCGCGATTATATTTTGTCCTATATTTTGTCCTGTACATATATTAAGCACATCACTGCGCGTCATTCTGTGGATTTATTGACTTTGATTAGCTTACATGATAAACGATTTAGACGTTTTAAATTATCTCATTGCAAGGTTATTGAAAATATGTCATTGAAATATATGACAGTTGGGAAAAGAGGAGACGATAGTTAATTAGATACTCCTGTAATATTATACTTTAGTTAATCGTTGGTAGGATGGAAACTCATTAAGCAGTCAGTCTCATACATACGTATACCCAATAAGACACATTGGGTATGCGTGTATGTGAGACTGGGGGACTACTGCATTAAACATGGTTCATGTTGTCTTTTACAAAAATAATCAATATTTCCTCTTTCTACAAAAATAATCAATATTTCCTTTTAATTTTCAAAATTATTCCCTAAAGTATGAATTTGTTGTTTTTTTAACAGTATGAAAATATTAGATTAACTCTGCCATATAAAGTGGCCATATAAAGTCTGGGATCTCTTTCAGTTTATGTTCCGAAATTACATTTGAGGAGAATTAGTAATTGAGATTATATTGGGTATACGGATAACCTGTGTCATATTCCATCTATTTCTACATTATTAAATAATGTGTTGCTAAAATCAGAATATTGCATAGTTACGAATATCAAAAATAGTTTTTTAAAATCCTAAGTGACATACTGTTTTTTTAGGTATGATACTTGTATGTCGGTTCCAGCTATAAATATTATATTTAATACCTCACCGTTAAATAAAGAATATATGGTGATGAAAGGAAACAGAAAACTAATTGAACTTAATATTCTATAATATTTGTAAATTATTTTAATATCTGCTATACAAATGACATTTAATAAAAAAAATTATTTACAAAATATAAAGTAGAAGAGAAAGTTCTACTATAATTTCTTTTGGCGTATAAAACCTTTATATGAGGATTATCGATTTTATATTTATATAACAGTATTATCAGATAGTAAAGTCTCTACTTTATTTTCATTTTAAACTATCATTTAAAATACAATGTTTTACAAAAACATTACTATACCAGAAGCGTTAGGTAATTATTATTGAAAATGGATTTCTGATTTGATAAATCAGTCATTTGTGTGCAATTTATAATATAAAGATTCATTACGCAAGCATGTATAAAGATGATCTATTACATAACACACAGTTTGAATTATGCTATTTCCAATAAGTTACATGGAATTCCAAAAACAATATATTGTGAAAACTTAAATTTTTTCTTCAAAAAATTATAATAATTTATTCTTGTAAAAGTATATAGGAATATTCTCAAATATACTGTTTAGTTCTTAGGGTTTGTCACAGATTTAATAACCATACCACAAGAGTGGCGAAGAAATGCGGCCGTTAAAAATTGCCATAACATTCCACGCTCAAAAGTTATCACTAATTTTCTAACAATACATTTTTCCAGATATGAAAAATTATAAACCTAATCCAATAAGTATATTAATCTTAAATACCCATAATATTGCACAGAACTAATTATTTTTAAAAAATCTAATTCGGTTAAAATTTTTAAAATCCATTTACATAAAGCGTAAGTTAATTTATTATTACTATGTGTGTACTTTCGTTAGATTAAGCACACACATATTAACCACATAATAATACATTTTATACATCACCGCGTAATCTCTAAGAGATAGAAACTTTCATATTGATCGTGTTAATGCCTTTATATATAAAAATATCTGAAAAATGGAAGTCTAGATATAGAGAATGTAGAGATTTATTATAAACAAAAATCAGATGTACCCAAAAGTTTGAAATGAAATGTTAAGCTTGTAAATGCTAGTTTATTATACAAATAAGGGTGTGCTTAATTAAAATCGCAGACTTTGTTCCATTTTAACTTACAAAAATGGTATTAAATTTACATTTCCTGAAATATTTTAATTGTATTTTTCTGTGCTAACTGTATATGCAGTATTCTTATACAAAATCATATTTTAAGGAATATATTAATACTTAAATTTTAGTCTTATTTGTATTATGACCTGGTCAACGTGGGTTGGCACCGTTACAAATTTCAGAAAAATTGAGTGAAAGACTAAAAATTGTATGAAATTAATAATAAACATTATTATTTCTATAATTTGAATATAGATAAACCTTATTTGAAAACAATGAAATTGAGTTGTGACAAACTGAAATGTATAGTAAATAAATATTCAACACCGCCGTGCCGCCGTACATTATATTCGTTTTGTGGCGTAACTGCGCGGCTCGCATTTATAAATGAGAGGAAAAAATATTAAATGTACAGTCCTCATTTGCATAGGATATAAATTAAGACGAAAGTTTCTTCGTGACTACAATAGCATGCAGGGCTAGCGATAACTGAAGCCTTTTAAAATTGAAGCGTTTTAAATAATCTTAAAAATTTTATAACCAATATATATACATATATATATATATATATATATATATATATATATATATATATATATATATATATATCCATACATATATATATTTTACTAATTTCTTTTGGTCCTTAAAATATTGTTAATAAACGTTTCTTTATTTTAAATTATGTTTCTTATTTAATTATAATTACAAATAAGAAAAATGTTATTCGCAAGACGCAAACTCAGTTTAATAGAATAGTTGGCATTTTTAGATAATATACATAAGGGAAAACCACGAATTCATACAATACACGAGGTTTTCGTTTCAAAGTTCTTGCTAGTCTAAATCAAGTTACTTACCTATTTCATTTTCTACTATTCCTTGAATAAATTGTTTCGACCGCCAACTTTAAAAATGTAAAAACTGTGTCTTCAGAACGATCACTGGAAAAATCTACTTTTCACAAACTATTGCACGTTTAATTAATGAAAAATTTATTAATTTTCAAACAACTCTGGAAACGTTGAAACAATTAAACATTTTAAAATTACACTACTGCCTGCATCTGCTTTGAAAAACGATCAAAAATTTGTAGTTTCTAGGAGCTAAAGAAAATTCTTCAGATATTCATTTTATTTAACTTCTTTCTGAGGATTAATAACAGCAATATCAACATAATGTATTCTATAAATGAATGTACATATTATATATATATATATATATATATATATATATATATATATGCATATACATATACATATATATATATATACATATATATATATATATATATACATATATATATATATATATATATATATATATATATATATATATATATATATATATATATATATATATATATATATATATATATACATATATATACATACATAAGTCCATGATTCTCTTGCTCTCTCACGTACATTCAAACGAATGTTGAATTTCACTTGTCATCGGCTCTACTAGTTACTTAGCTGTATTTTGGAGAATTATTTATCTCCGCAAACGATATTGTACCGCAAAAATTCCAACGAGGTACTCGCATTTCATAATGAAAATCTCTATTTTTTCTTGAACTTATTCGGTGGCTATTTCGATTTTTTTGTAAAAAGTTTTATTTTTCCATTATTAGTACCTAGGCTACCAAAACGTCACCAACTTACAATGCATTTAATAATTTCTTATTTATACAGAAATTACTACTTGTTTACGGCATTTAATTTTTTGTAATTATCACAAGACCATTTGAAAATATTTTTACCGCCGTATCTTCTAGGGGTGACTTTAACAATCACCCAACGATCATAAAATGTATATCCGCATATTAAAAAATTACTTTGTCATGCGAAATAAAAATTGAATGAAACTGAAAACTGCTTGGAAATAAAAAAAAAAATTACTGTTCTTTCCGGTATAGTTTCCACCGCATAACGCATTAATACTGTAGCATTATGCGATAACATTTTAAAGGAATTTAAATTGAGCCATAATTTTCTAAATGACAATCTAGGTGATGATGAAGATATGTTCTCAGTATTATGAGACAGACTATCTTATACTTCTGTAGACTTATCACAATTTATTAAATCGGTTGCCGAATATGTAGGTGGATTTCTGGTTAAAAAAATAAAAAATATAAGCGTTGTGAAGTGTGTATACATTCATTGGTGCAATCACAAACTACTGAGTCATTTATAATTAGAAAATGTTCGTCAAACACGATAAGAACTTTTGACTAATACATCTAATGATATACTTGGTACTCGTATATACTTCAAATGCGAGCATTTTAAGGAATATTTAAAAATTAATTTTAACTTTGATACGACGACTTTTAAAAAACACTTAGTAATTATACAATTTACATATACGAGCAATTTTCCCCATATATTTAGTAATAAAATATGTAATTGAAAATTACTTGACGATAAAGTCATGAAATCACATTAATAATTTGTCAAAAGGAACTTTGCGAAACCATTTGAATAAGATTATTTTATTTAAAAGTCAATGATTTTTAAAATACCTAACAAAAGGATTATTTAGAATCGTAGAAATACTTTTTAAGTTTTGGTGCCATAGTATCATATGAGGCAGTCGTGTTGGTTATTTTGTTAATTTTAAACGAATATAGTTTTTTAGTAGTTAGTACTTAAGATTATTTAGGTACTTTATTATTTATTTAATTTTAAAATAAAAGAACATATTTTTCTACTTTTCTACATACGCAGTGTATATATTTTCTACACAGCACTATTTTTTATGATACCAATTTGTTTTATTCTTCAACCTGAATTTAAATACTTTTACGGCGTTTCTGGCCATGGTATTAAATTTTTTGTACGAATACGCTTGAAATGACATTTTTTTCATAGTAAAAATAACGGACACAAATATTTTTAAAGTTAAACAAATATTTAAGGTTAAAAATTATGAGTGGGAATGCCTCATACGAGGTATTCCATAATAATTTTTGAGACGGAAGTTACTCTTATAGAATTTAATCATTTCGAAAAATTGGAGGCGAGTTGATAATTATGGGCTCTGGGAAATAAATAGTTTATTTTAATAATATCTATATAACATCGTTAATGAAAAGCCATAACTGAAAGTCACATGTAAATACAGTTACACACACAAGGGTAATTCAGTGCAAAGCATGTCTATATATATATATATATATATATATATATATATATATATATATATATATATATATATATATGTATATAGGCATATATATAAATATATACACATATATATTAATATATATATATATATATATATATACATATTGTCTTCCTAAATTATGAACGTTGAGGATCACTCGTTTTAAATTAGTATTGTGGATGCTCTAACTTTCTTAACTGCTTGTATAAACTGTAAAATTTTGCGGATTTGCTGTTTTTGAATTTTTATTTTGAGCCGCAAGCAGAAATTCTACCAATAAACTCCAGATTCCAACTCTTCAGACTTGTGATAAGGTATCGTGGAAATATTGTCTGCTTAAAACGCGAGCCTTAAAGGCCTGCTCTTTTTAAATTAGTAGTTTTTAAGCCACAATGGGTTTAAAGCGGGAACTGGTCCAGAAGACAGAAGATAGTTGTTCAGATTTCAGTTATTTAGCCTGAGGCTGCAATGCCACTTCCACACTAATGCTGCAGTGTAATATTTTGCGTATGTTAACTCATATGTTTGGCATTAATAAACCTACTTTGGTAATTATTTTTTATTTGAATTTCTTGAGTCGTCCTGAATTTCCTAGCGTCATATAAAACCGGTTAAAATTTGACCATAGAAATTGAACGTACACCTTAAAATTACTCTAAGTTGTACATCAGAGGTACCGTGATCTAATGATAATCTAGTAAGAATCTCTAAAGTTTTGGCAGGACCGAGGGTGGTATAAATCGTTTATTTAGCATTATCAGCAGAAGTATTGAGCGGAATATATTGAGAGAAACTTTTCGCTGATGAGGAGTTATCGAGTAGGGACTTATTTCACTTGTTTTAATGCTAAAAAAATATTTAAACAAGTGCGTGAAACGTACAAAGGCGTGAATTACAAAGTGATTACTTGTAGTTAGATACGTTACCTACGTTACGTTCAGGTTTAAAATTATACATGAATTGGCCAAATATTGGTACGTTGGCTACTTGGCAATAAGTATATACAGAGACATATAGCAAGAAGAATATTATTGGGTGAGTATTTATTATGTAAAAGTATACACAGGCTTGAAACACGGATTACGATGAAGCAAAAGAAAAAAAAAAGAAAAAAAGAAAAAAAAAAAAAAAAAATATATATATATATATATATATATATATATATATATGTGTGTATATATATAAGTGAAACGCAGTGTGATTGTCAGAGAAAAGTATCTACTTCCAACACTTATTCCAAACAACAGTAGTAATAGCAGTATCCCGTAAATTATTTATGTTCAGAAGCGGTAAACGCTATACTCGTATTTTATAATTTTCAAGCGCTTCTTATTCCGTCGTTACTTGAATCCGGTTAATTTTTTTTATAAAAATGTTTAATATTTTTAATTTCATTCTGCACATATCTAATTTATTGAATTTTTGGAGGTCTTGTAAAATATTAATAATATAAGTACTCAAGTTTATAAATAAAAAAAATTGTATTATAACTAGACCTCGTTATGAAATAGTAAAACAAATGGATTATCACAGTATACCATTAAAACAATATGAAAACTAAAACAATATGAATTTTTATTGAATTTGATGCTAAATGAAAGTGTAAAAAGTCGATGGTGTAAACAATCAAAACTGTTAATTATGTTATCGGTACCATACTAATTATATCAGATTCGACCAATAGTGATGCCAAATGTAAGCACTACACCAATGCTCGAAATATACCGAAATAGTAGAGTTTATCTTATTTTTTATTTCTATGCAACTGGTTCAGCGTATACTGTATAGCGTGTTCAATGTAATTTTTCTCTAATTTAAAATGTTTTGTGATGTGTGAAAACGTGTAATTGTAAAACCTATTTCTTTCAGTTTTTATAAGCATTAAATTTTTTTTAATATCAATAATATCATAAGTATCTGTTCCAGTTATTTATGATATTAGTGTTTCATTCCATATTGCGTAAAAGACTCCTGTGTGTAGGAATTTAATTGTGTTTTTTTTTCAACAATAAATATTTAAATTAAGTTCCATGTAAATCAAGAGTTCGCAAAACTAAAATTATAATTGAAAGAAAAATAATTTTTTGGACTGATTGTATTGTAATTAAATGGAATACGACAATATTTTCATTATTTTTTTTTCTTCAAATATTATTGCATACCTTATACTAATAAATACCAATGCATGACGGTATAAGTTTACCGTCATTAATTAAATTTATTTTTATAAATATTGTTGAACTTTTTGATACAATCTTTCAGTAAGTGTGTGTGCACTGACTAAGTCCTATATCGAGTTTTCGTAATACGGCCGTATACGAAAATAATTTTTGGCACATTACGTGTATTATATCCACAAATAAAAGGTGCTATAGTATTTAATTACTCACTTGCTGTAACTCAATGAATATTGTCCTAAACATATTTAGGCGAGTTCCAAATTTCACTTAAAATCTCTTTTTTACAGTTTTCGTTAACTTTAATAATTCGAATGGAGTATAAATGAAGCTGGGGCTTTTATTTTATATTTATGATCAAGACAAAATTCGATAAGTTGCTTTTCCATTTCCAATCACAAAGCAAGTCAAGTAACCTTGCTTTGTATTAATTTGGGTTGAATTTAAAAATAACAATAAAATAATGCGTCATTTTTCATTTTGACCCATTATAGCGCAATCCTCCTAGGAGCACACTGAGGCTGATTAGACCTAAAACTAAACATCAAATATTAATCACTCAGAATTAAATTTGAAGTAACCTATCTTCGTCATTCTCTACATGTATTTAAATTTTATTACTGAGTGCAGAAAATTTTGACGACTTATTTTTAAACATATTATTGATTTTACTTAGCGTTTTGAATTTTCCAGGACATTTCCTTTTACTCGATCTTACTGTCTTTTGATATTAATTAGGTCAAATTACATTGTTTTTTAATTTCTAACGTTGCAAATTCCTATCAAAAATATATATGAAAAATGGGACCAGTTCCATTTAGATCGTAATATTAGCTGTAAAAAGAGTTCAAAACTACGTGTAATATTTCATAAGTACTTCTCATAAGTTTTACATTTGAATTGAGTAAGTTTTTTTTTCTGGAAACCTGTTTTACTTGATTATAGAAATTTTCCATCTCGATTCATAATTATCGAAATACTTCATATTTTTTCCGACTTTTTCTCTATAGTGGGTTATCACAGTACTATTTCATCTAAACATTCGAATACATATCTGTTTTTCATTTTAGTATTAATAAACACCTTATTTATATTTTGTACTCTAGCTAATAAATGAACTAGACAATAAACAATCTGCAAAGTAAGAAAGAAGAAAATTGTAAAACCATGAATAGCTAATGTACCAAAAATTATTTTCGTATACGGCCGTATTACGAAAACTCGATATAGGACTTAGTCAGTGCACACACACTTACTGAAAGATTGTATCAAAAAGTTCAACAATATTTATAAAAATAAATTTAATTAATGACGGTAAACTTATACCGTCTTGCATTGGTATTTATTAGTATAAGGTATGCAATAATATTTGAAGAAAAAAAAATAATGAAAATATTGTCGTATTCCATTTAATTACAATACAATCAGTCCAAAAAATTATTTTTCTTTCAATTATAATTTTAGTTTTGCGAACTCTTGATTTACATGGAACTTAATTTAAATATTTATTGTTGAAAAAAAAACACAATTAAATTCCTACACACAGGAGTCTTTTACGCAATATGGAATGAAACACTAATATCATAAATAACTGGAACAGATACTTATGATATTATTGATATTAAAAAAAATTTAATGCTTATAAAAACTGAAAGAAATAGGTTTTACAATTACACGTTTTCACACATCACAAAACATTTTAAATTAGAGAAAAATTACATTGAACACGCTATACAGTATACGCTGAACCAGTTGCATAGAAATAAAAAATAAGATAAACTCTACTATTTCGGTATATTTCGAGCATTGGTGTAGTGCTTACATTTGGCATCACTATTGGTCGAATCTGATATAATTAGTATGGTACCGATAACATAATTAACAGTTTTGATTGTTTACACCATCGACTTTTTACACTTTCATTTAGCATCAAATTCAATAAAAATTCATATTGTTTTAGTTTTCATATTGTTTTAATGGTATACTGTGATAATCCATTTGTTTTACTATTTCATAACGAGGTCTAGTTATAATACAATTTTTTTTATTTATAAACTTGAGTACTTATATTATTAATATTTTACAAGACCTCCAAAAATTCAATAAATTAGATATGTGCAGAATGAAATTAAAAATATTAAACATTTTTATAAAAAAAATTAACCGGATTCAAGTAACGACGGAATAAGAAGCGCTTGAAAATTATAAAATACGAGTATAGCGTTTACCGCTTCTGAACATAAATAATTTACGGGATACTGCTATTACTACTGTTGTTTGGAATAAGTGTTGGAAGTAGATACTTTTCTCTGACAATCACACTGCGTTTCACTTATATATATACACACACATATATATATATATATATATATATATATATATATATATATATTTTTTTTTTTTCTTTTTTTCTTTTTTTTTTCTTTTGCTTCATCGTAATCCGTGTTTCAAGCCTGTGTATACTTTTACATAATAAATACTCACCCAATAATATTCTTCTTGCTATATGTCTCTGTATATACTTATTGCCAAGTAGCCAACGTACCAATATTTGGCCAATTCATGTATAATTTTAAACCTGAACGTAACGTAGGTAACGTATCTAACTACAAGTAATCACTTTGTAATTCACGCCTTTGTACGTTTCACGCACTTGTTTAAATATTTTTTTAGCATTAAAACAAGTGAAATAAGTCCCTACTCGATAACTCCTCATCAGCGAAAAGTTTCTCTCAATATATTCCGCTCAATACTTCTGCTGATAATGCTAAATAAACGATTTATACCACCCTCGGTCCTGCCAAAACTTTAGAGATTCTTACTAGATTATCATTAGATCACGGTACCTCTGATGTACAACTTAGAGTAATTTTAAGGTGTACGTTCAATTTCTATGGTCAAATTTTAACCGGTTTTATATGACGCTAGGAAATTCAGGACGACTCAAGAAATTCAAATAAAAAATAATTACCAAAGTAGGTTTATTAATGCCAAACATATGAGTTAACATACGCAAAATATTACACTGCAGCATTAGTGTGGAAGTGGCATTGCAGCCTCAGGCTAAATAACTGAAATCTGAACAACTATCTTCTGTCTTCTGGACCAGTTCCCGCTTTAAACCCATTGTGGCTTAAAAACTACTAATTTAAAAAGAGCAGGCCTTTAAGGCTCGCGTTTTAAGCAGACAATATTTCCACGATACCTTATCACAAGTCTGAAGAGTTGGAATCTGGAGTTTATTGGTAGAATTTCTGCTTGCGGCTCAAAATAAAAATTCAAAAACAGCAAATCCGCAAAATTTTACAGTTTATACAAGCAGTTAAGAAAGTTAGAGCATCCACAATACTAATTTAAAACGAGTGATCCTCAACGTTCATAATTTAGGAAGACAATATGTATATATATATATATATATATATATATATATATATATATATATATATATATATATTAATATATATATGTGTATATATTTATATATATGCCTATATACATATATATATATATATATATATATATATATATATATATATATATATATATATATATATATAGACATGCTTTGCACTGAATTACCCTTGTGTGTGTAACTGTATTTACATGTGACTTTCAGTTATGGCTTTTCATTAACGATGTTATATAGATATTATTAAAATAAACTATTTATTTCCCAGAGCCCATAATTATCAACTCGCCTCCAATTTTTCGAAATGATTAAATTCTATAAGAGTAACTTCCGTCTCAAAAATTATTATGGAATACCTCGTATGAGGCATTCCCACTCATAATTTTTAACCTTAAATATTTGTTTAACTTTAAAAATATTTGTGTCCGTTATTTTTACTATGAAAAAAATGTCATTTCAAGCGTATTCGTACAAAAAATTTAATACCATGGCCAGAAACGCCGTAAAAGTATTTAAATTCAGGTTGAAGAATAAAACAAATTGGTATCATAAAAAATAGTGCTGTGTAGAAAATATATACACTGCGTATGTAGAAAAGTAGAAAAATATGTTCTTTTATTTTAAAATTAAATAAATAATAAAGTACCTAAATAATCTTAAGTACTAACTACTAAAAAACTATATTCGTTTAAAATTAACAAAATAACCAACACGACTGCCTCATATGATACTATGGCACCAAAACTTAAAAAGTATTTCTACGATTCTAAATAATCCTTTTGTTAGGTATTTTAAAAATCATTGACTTTTAAATAAAATAATCTTATTCAAATGGTTTCGCAAAGTTCCTTTATAATTAATATAATTAATATTTTTTATGATTTTTATTTTTCATGAGAACGTATATTATTGTTTCCAGTGACACAGTTTTTGTTGCCTATTACCTAAAATTTGTAATTAATTAATTACTTTATGTAGTATTATTTCTACTTTCTTTAATTTCTTTACCACCACGACCTAGGTTTCGTTGTATGACAACATCTTCAGGTAGGATATTAGCAAAGAATGATTAGATTTATTCATCCTTTGCTAATATCCCACCTGAAGATGTTGTAATACAACGAAACCTAGGTCGTGGTAAAGAAATTAAATAAAGTAGAAATAATACTACATAAAGTAATTTCATTTAATTGTGAATAATGAATTTCTACAAAATTAACGCCAAATACATTCAACATTCATAGTATTAAATAAGTATTAATTATAAAATAATCTGCAGTGCATTTTAAAAAGCCAAAATAGTGCTAGCCGAAAAGTTGACTTGAAAATTAAATATCCAAATCCTAAAAAGGAAGCTCTAATTCTAAAGTTATGTAGCTCTCTGTTTAAAAAAAAATACTAAAGTTAATAATAATTAATGGTGCATATTTATAACAATATCCATGTAACAGCAAGAGGGAAATATTATTCAAAGAAAGTTTGTATAATTTTTCCGACTTCGTTTCTTGTATCGGCAATAAAAGATAATTACCGGTGATTTTCGAATAAAATGCAAGAGATAGGTACTCAATAATTATATACCCTGTAATAATTATATAAAATTGCATATGCTAAGCATGGAATTTCCAAGTGAGCCAATAATCATCGCCTTAATTTTTTAATATTCTTAACTCGGCGGTCGTCGCTAGGCAATTACAATCATAAACACTCGCTACAGGTAAACTTAAAAGGCCGATCTGGGGAAACTGGGGTCTATATAAATTGGTTAGAAAAGTTTTTACGTTTTTCAATTTATATTTAATAAACTATACTAACAATATCTCTCTACAAAAAAATCAACACTTTTTGTATAACGTTAACTAAAATCAACATTATTTAAAAAATACTTCAAATTCAAAATTGAAATCTATATAATGAAATAAAGTAATAATCATACGAAATAAAAAAAAACATCTTAACTATCATATATTTTAGTAAAATATGTTTTTCGATCTTCGAATCAATCGAGATGATCATAATAGATAAAGGTTTGAAATGCCGATGTACTTTTATTATTTTATTGATCGATCTCAATAAAATAATAAAAGTACATCGGCATTTCAAACCTTTATCTATTTAATTTCTCAGCAGTAATAAATCAATTCATGAAGCGAAAATTTCCCAGTCTTTTTTTCTGCTGCTCCTATTAACTCGCTCTTACCTAAATATGGAATTATCTAGTTATGTCTAGTTCTGTTATTTTAATTTTTTTAAATAGGAAAGTTTTATTTGTGTTTTATTTTATTGGTTAATTGAAATATTTGTTTATTTAGGAAATACCGGCCAAAAGCATATTGGGAAGTGCACAAAGCTTCCACAGTTGTCAACATATCTTAAAAGCGTTTATACAAATTTTCTAAAAAAACATTTAGTATATTCCAGACGCGGTTAGCAAATTAGAACGAGGGATACATTGCGTTTTCAAACTGAAATTTTTCAAATGGAACTTGGAAACGAAAAATACCAAATGCAACTTTAAACAATTTAAAAGTCTGGCTCGAAAAGATTTGAAGAGTTTTCCCCTCCTCTTGCTTTACATATTTGTTGATATACCTTGAAAAATTATCATATTAATTTAAATCTCCATGTGAGCAAATGTATTGGCAAAAATTGATGCACGTACGTCTTCGAATGTGAAAACTACAAGCGTGTGATAATATTGATTACTTATGCCGTTTATGTTGTAAAGGAAAAAATATAATAAAACACAATGTACGAGGAACCAACGTTTTGCATTTACTTTATTCAAAATCCACTATTATATTAATATTTGCGGTAAAAAAAATTACGAAATCATACGGCGTCATCTAAATAATTAACTCCGAATTGAAACTTAATTTCTGTTATAATATTTAATTAATTTTTATTAAGTAACTCGATTAACTGAATTTTGTATACAAATGGCAGGCATTTTTTATACAATAGAAATTTGATTAGCGTTTAATTTTATTGTACGATTATATCTCCGTATCTAGATTAAATGGAGCATTTACCTAAGCCACATAAAAAAATTAATTAGAGAGTTAATTTTATGTAGTAAAAATATAGAATTAAACATACCATTTCCCAGAGAAATATATATTAAAATACAATTACATTGTGCGATGATACTGTAAGTGATGTAGGCCATATAGACTTAAATATAGTTTTATTATTTTTTTTTCTTAATAAATGAAAGAAAAATATTTTCAGTTTTAATATTTTAGCATTTCTTTTATATAGTATTTGAGTATTTTGGTTATGAAATGAATTATCAGCAAATAGTTTTATATTATGAATCAAAGCCATTTTGGAACTATTATACCAACTTTTTAATTCTACGATATAATGTAAATTAAGATTAAATATATTTTTGTTCCAAGATCGAAAGATATTTTCGTTTCATGTTATTTTGCCGCCTCGAAATTCAAAGCTTAATGTCTCTAATAGGTGTATTTCTACGTATTTCATCTAAAATAACTCCTATAATATCACTCACGTGATCTGGCTATCGGTCTATCACGCCTGTTTTTCTCAGGATTTGTTTGACTTAAAAAAAAGTACTAAAAGAACGTGGTGACTCGGATATATCTCAAAAGTTATGACGATTATATTTAAGGCAAATATTAATACAAAAACTTTAAAAGGAAAAATTAAATACTTGAAGTTTCTTCTACTTCATGTATCTTGCAATCAATTGGAAAAGTATTGTGAGGGTTTCTAAATTATTTTTCAAGATAGCAGATAATTCTAAGCTCATCTTCCAACATCACTCCCTAAACTCCAAAAAAATTATAAAAATATTATTAAGTATTTATGAATAATTTACGCACAATTCTCATATGATAATAGAAATGACTTATTAAAATTGTTATATTATGTAAACTTTATGTAAAATTTGTATAAAAACTGTAGCTATGACTACATCTACATCTTGTAATTTTGCAATATTCATAATTTGATGCCTGTTTCGGATATTTGAGGCAATACATTTATATGATGAGAAGTAATACCGATTATTATAAATATTTTGAAGGAACTGACGATGTTACATATTACCAAATATGTACGGAAACCTCGTAAGCAATTTTTACTAGTAATTTATAGATTTTTGCTTAATACATTTTCTAAAAATCATAAAACAGGAAGATAAAAACTAGCTAAACACTTATAAAATTCTTTATACTTTTCTTTATACTTTTATACTTTTCTGTAATGATGTAGCAAAACATAGTAACCTAACTGGTCTCAACTGTCCACAAAATTGTATCATTACTCTCTCCCCTACCCCTTCCCCCTTCTCCGTTGGAACGATCAAGAGCTGGATGAACAGGAGTGTAAATTAACGGTGGAGAATTAGCGGCGATAAAACGCTTTATTGTTGTAACTGTACCTGTTTATCTTCTAGATATAAATGTAATTTATAATTAGTTTACATAACTTATAAAATATACTTATAATAGATACACTAGACAAGACTTGCCAATAATAAAGTAATTAAATTAATTTTAAAATTAATTAAATAAAATTTAAAATTAACGTTAAAATTTTAATTACTTCAAAAATTGAAATTAATACTCAGCCTTAAACTTAATAAAGACACGTGTATAAAATTAATTGTTTAACTTACTACAACAATCTAAGTAACATTTAATTAATAATCATAAGAAGCGATATGTTGAAAATTTATTTTAAGTATTTAATATTTGATAATTTTAATTGGATATTCTTAATTTTCTTGTTGAATGTTTTGTGTTCCGATTGCCATAATTGATCAATTCTAGCGCTCTCTTTTCCTCCAGCTGCTGTTGCAAGTGTTGAAGTCGCCTGTTACGATGCCGATTTTGTAGCTTTTTCCAAAGCTTCTTGCAGCTTATCGTAAAAGGTGACAAAGTCATTATCCCTTACAGTGCTGGTAGGCGCATAAGTTTGTATGATCGAGATATCTATTGTGTTCCATTTTAAATTTAATATGCAAATTCGTTTGAGATTGCAATGAAGTTTTCACTAATGTATGATTTAAGTTGTTTTTCCAATGGAAATCCCACACTGTGGACGCCTTTGTTGTCACCATAGTAGCAGAATATGTATTTGTTGTCTTCCATTATTTTGTAGCCTGTTCTGCGTATCTCGGCGAGCCCAATTATGTCTTAGTTTATTTTTGAAATGGCGTCTTTTAATTCTAGAAGTCGTTCGTTAGATAGTAGGGATCGTGCGTAGTTTGTACAAAGTGGGTTGAGTGGAAGGTTGCGGTCATTAGTCTTCGCGATGACCGGCCGTATTGGGGGCTTGTGTGGAGAGGTCGCTTTATGTCAATGCTTCATATTTAGCTGCGGTTGTGTAAGCACAGTGGAAGTATTTTCTATGGCCAGGGGAGTTGGTAGCGAATCCTTATACTGGTTTGGTTTTTTTACCATGTATTTTTGTAAATCTGAATTCTGTTCCTTCGAACGGTTTGGTATTATTCTTTCTTAAGTTTCCGCAAGTGTTTTCTGGGGATTCGGATAGATTTCTTTTGTTAGTGTTTTGATTATGGGTTTTTTATATTTTTTTTTCTTCAAGATTAACAATAATAAGCTTGTTATTATAAAAAACTTTATGATCTTTGTTCCTCTCCTCTTGCAGTTGGGTGTATAATTTTTTGTGTTCTTCTAATGTTTTCGAAGGGAAATCTTTTTTAATATAATATGGTGTGTCGTCGTGTATTTTCTTGTTTTTTAGTATATTACTTTTTATGTACAGCGTACTAAAGGTTACAACAATAGGGCTTATTTAGCTATCGTCTTACTTCTTCTGTGTTTGTTTCATTGTTATGTAAACCCATTTTTTGCTTTAAAATATCCAGTATATCAAAATATTATTCTCCGCTTTCTTCAATCTCGAAGAAAATTAAATTCTTTTTTTTACTTTTTTGTTCTAGTTGTTGTATGTATTGACTTTGTTCATCGACGGATTATTGGATTGGTTTTTATTTAAGTTCGAAATTTGTAAATTTTGTATCGACGTTTTGGTCTATAATTTGTGGGATGTTTTGTTTCATGTTCCGTATTTCTTTGGTTTGTTCGTCGAACTTTGCTTGAAGATTTATAATTAGCTTTGTAAGTTCTTCCATAATTATTTTTTCATTATTTTCCATTACTGGAGAATCTTCTTGTTTATTACTCCCTCTCACGGTGAGTACCCAAATTTGTATTACTGTAGGTAAGGTTTTGATTTAGCTGGTTGATATGTTCCGCTACTCCTCGCTAGATGGCGCTGATATTGATGTAGATGAGGATGATATTGTATGATGTTGTATTTCTTGTACCCGGTGAGGGTTTTAGGTTATGCGCTGTCTAACTTTATGATAAATGTAGAACACTCACTTCACTAATCCTATGTTTGTTTGTTTATTAAATGTTTTTGTTTAAATTACTGTTTTGTTTTGTTTAAATCACAATCTATTGACATGAACAAACATAAAGTTACATTATTCAAATATGAAAGAGCTATCACTGATTCCATGAATCCTGTAAAGAAAACAAATAATAAATCAAGACGCATTACGTGTGAAAACACAAGAGTACTATTAAGTAGAAGGATGGAGCTACAAAATAAAAAAAAATCGCGAACAAAGAATAAAAACAAAAACTTATATAAAAATATACACAAAAGGATCAGGAAAGAGTTCGAAATCTATAGCCTGAAAAAAGAAACCTGAAAAAAGGATACAAACAACTAAATATGGAAATAATTTGGAAACCAACTGTGAAAGAAAAATCGCCTGGTAGAGAAATACCCTCGGGATCAAAAATAATAAACACAACCACTAACTTTTATAAATATTTACACTCTAAAAAAACATCTCTTTAAATAAATATATAAGTGAAATCACAACAAATGGAACACATAAAATGTAGAGAACATTCATCACCGCTTCAAAGATTTAGAAGTAACGATATTCTAAAAAAATAGAAACTTTAAAAAAAGGAAAAAGTAGTGGTCCTGACAATATAGCCAATGAAATAATCATAACGCAAAGATATATACTAACCCTATTTAACAACATTCCTCAATGAAAGACACTCACGATATTCATCGACTACACCAAAGCTTGCTATAAAATCTCCCACGATAATAATCAAATGCTTTACATGAATGTAAAATTCCATTATAAACAATAAACCTGATTCAGGATATCTACGAGAAAAGTGAAACTAGACAAAATCGGTTCCGAAATAGACATTCGCAGAGGTGTAAGACGAGGCGACCCTTTGTCTCTTATCTTATTTATATTTATTTTACAAGACATTATGAAGCAACTAAGCTGGTCAAATAAAGGCATACATATTAAAGGAAACTATTTTAACAATCTACGTTTCACGGATAACATTGCATTGTTCTCAGAAACCACATAGTAACTTGAAGAAATGACCAACCATGTTAACCAGGTCAGTTGCGATATTGGATTAGAATTAAATATAAAAAAAATTGGTCATGTCCAACAAAGGTTAAAGACCTATATTTGTGGAAAGTTAGCAGTTGGAATATCTCCAGGAAAACATATATTTAGGAAACAAATATCTTTCTCAAAAGACACCATTACGAATTGACGAATTAAGGAGACGAGTGAATATGACATGAAATAAGTTCCGGGTACATAAAGAGGTTTTAAAGTCTAATCTACCCTTAAAACTAAAAAAGAAGGTACTAGACACATGCCTCTTACCAAGCCAAACCGGGATTTATATTCATATACCTACACGACAAGAAAAATTAAAACATGTCAGAGGGCTATGGAGAGAAATATTCTCAATCTGAAACTAAGAGAAAAAACGACATAACGAAATAAGAGAAAACATAAAAATTATCGATGTTTTAACCTACTGTAAAAACACTTAAATGAAAGTGGGCCGGTCACATCGCCCGTCAAGACAAAGAGAGATGGACTAGAGAAGTACTACATGGGCTAGCCCTCCCGGTAAAAGAAAAAGATGTCGCCCTCTGGAAGGATGGGAAGACGAACTCATAAGGTTTACAAATAAGCACTGGATAAGAACAGCCCAAGACTAGAAAAGGTGGAGAGATATGGAGGAAGTCTACACTCGTAGAGAGATCCTTAATATATAACTATCCTAAAGCATAATGCACTACATAACATTGTATTAAGTATTGACGAAATAAAAGGCTATAAAAAAAAATTAATTTTAATACAAATAAATACATATCGAATTCAAAATGGTCTAGCACATAATTGGCTTAAAATAGAACGCTGGTAGAAAAGTAAAATAGTGGACTACTTATCTATCAAATAAACTACGTAAATATATGTATAGTGAGCAAGTGTCGATGTTTTGTTACGTCGTGCCAACTTTATTCTGTATTTTTTAAATTTCACACTCATAATTTTATATAACACGCCTAAAAAATATAACTTCAAAAAAAGTGAATGTATAATCAGTGTTTCAAAATTTGAGAAAAATAAAAAATATATAAACGATGGGTCTTAATTTTAAAATTTTTTTCTAAAATTATAAAGCATTCTAATCTTATACATATTTGTTTAGATATAATGAGACAATAGGAATACAAATTGAAGCCTCTAATATTTCAAGGATAAATGAGAAGTCATTTTGTAACTACTTGAATTTGAATCCTCAGATCCATTCTAACACCGTGCCATCTCTGTTCACACCGTTACAGAATGACATACCTGTACCTGAGAACATAAAGCTAACTGTTAACAATACAACTGTAATGTCTGACCAATTTGGACAAGATTTTGGGCCATTACTGAATAAGTGCCTTCGTCCTAATTATAACATTTATAATAATTGTAAACCGGGAGCCACCTATTTACAATTAATTAAAAGTATAGATTCTGCTAATTTATGCCCAACTCAACCATAACAATTCTGTATGGTGATAGCTTATCGGTGAAAAAGAAGGACATTTTGGCCACTATAGTTAGACTGCTAAAATTGCATAGGAATACAGGTACTAAGTTCATTGTATCTTTTCCTTATATATGTAATATACAGGAAGATCAAAATAGGCAGATTTTCAATCTTAATATGTGCCTATACAATTTAACACATAGTCATAGTGACTTTATATCTTTCTTTGATATAAATAAGTTTATATCTTTTTTTAAATTAACTAAAGATACCATGTATCTGCCACTTAGGTTTAAGCGACAAATTGCTAACTTATTAGCATATAATTTACATAGATTAGACAAGGTTATAAATATAACTAATTCTTATAGTTTTAATAATAATAATATAAACTGTCCTATTGACACGTCTGTTAGTTTAAACTAATAGATGAGACAAAGGGTAAGCAGACATCTCCTGTTACAATAGTACATGAGAATTTACAGGGCTTATCCGGCAAGGAATTAGAAGTTGATTTATTTTTAAACATTATGTGTTCAGGTTTTGTGTGCAACTGAACATTGGTTACAGTCGGATATCATGGCATCGAATATCTACTTCCTAGGTTCAAATATTAACTCATAGTCGTGGGTAGAAACTTCATCCTCGTGATGAAGTTTCGAATATAGAATTCTTTTATTTGGTCTGCCAAGGATGATATGAAACTTTTCCATGAAATAACACAAAAAACCTGCCACAGTACCGTCATTTTAACAGTGATTGGAAACCATTTGACATTTTAAAGAATTGCGTTTATATTAATTTGTTGCAAACTATTATAACCCAAACATACTGCTCAACACTGAAAAAAAATTGTGATTTAAACTGAGGTAATTCAGGGTCAATAAACAATTTATTTCATCATTTAAAGTAATGAAAGTTTTCTTGAATTTTCATTTCACCATTAACTTTACCATTCCAACAAAAGAATGTCTTGTTTCAAAATGGAAAGCAAAGCCAACTCAGTGGAAAATACAAATTTTGAAACTACGGATATCTTTTAAAATTGTAGATTGTCTTTGAAAATTATATTATTGCTATCGAGAAAAGAAGTGAGATAAATTCGTCGAGTCTCTAAAAGGATTATTCATAAAATTTAAACTGAAAAAGCTCTACGTAAACTTGCGGCTTGTTACAAAAAAATAGGACAAATGCTCTAAATACAATTTGCTCTTACATCTAATTAACCAAAAAAATATTCATAAAAATTATGTACTGATATAAATTGGTTACGGGAAATTATTTAATTTGTTATCTTATTTCTTATAAAATACCAGCTTAATTGAACAAAACTTTAATTGAACAAACATTTGTAAAAACTGAATAATCTAAGAGCAGAAAAAATAAAAGGTTTGAAGGAAATCAACATTATTTTTTAAAACAAACCCGAAGCAGAAGCGTTTTTAAGACAAACGTCATGGTAAAAGGTAAAACAAGTTTAAAAATAAATTAAAATGGCTCTTAGAGTTGTGCTGGCACGTATTGAATAACGAGAAAGTTGTCTTTTATAAATAAATTTAATACGGCCTTGACTCTATTTTGTTGCAGTTTTGAATATCCTCTAGATTCAGCCAAACCATTTTGTTTCAGTTAAGGTAAAAATGAAAGGTGTATTATCATGTTCAATAATTATATGAAAAATATTATTTGTTCATTAGATAAACGATTTTACTACAATGTTAAATTATTAATATTTTATAAAGAATCAAGTACTTCTGAAAGTCATTCCCACTTCGGTATTTACAAGCTCTTTTTTTTCGTGTTCAAGAACCACTGATAATATGGAAAAACTCATAATAAATAGGATAGCTTTATTTTCACAGAAAAAAATTACTGATATCTCAGTATCGTCATCATTTTCATCTTTAGACAGAAGAAGTCCACTGCTGAAGACGGAACTCCCCCACCTATTGCCACAATAATCGATCCCATGCTGCTTATTTCCATCGACTTCATACGACCTTAAAATAGCCATCTTTGTTTACCAAAAAATGTTTCAATATAATATACGCCCATAAAAGTGATATAGAATATTTTATATTTTCTGAGAACTAAGCAATGTCCATTAAAAAATTAGTTTTTTCCATTTCAAAAGTTACATGCCTATTTTTCTTTTTTAATTAGTTTGTATTGGCACAAAAAAATAATTCATTGACTGTCTAGGAATGTACTCTTTTAATTTTTGTGTTCAATGTTAAATCCCTTAGTTTAATTAATATTCTCAATTTTCTCTTAATGTTATCAATATTCGGGCTCACTTTGTTTTTCTTGGCGAGCAATTTCCTTCTGTTTAATTAACATGGCGGTTGTCGCTGCCGGGTAAAAAATACCACAGAGTCCTTAAAATTGAAAGTATCCTTATTTTTGCACTGTCAAGTGATTTGTTGCTTTAAGTTCTTTCTAACAGATACTATACGATCCTGCATCCTGTGCGGCTACAGTTAACAGCGTGCGATTATAAATATGGGTATATATTACCTGGTAGCAACAATTTATGTCATATATTTTTTTAGTTCTTATTATTTATTTTTATATTTTACAGCTTCGTAATAGCATTTAGAATACTAAAGTATAGAAAAATACAAAATATGCTGCAAGAAGAAAACAGTGTAAATAAAATTGTGTCTGGAAACATTTTGAAAAATACGGTGACCATGAAAGTGATATGGAGCAGGAAGAAGATCAAGGAAATTATACGTTCAATTTTGAATTTGAAAATATAATTCAAGAAAAATTTAATTTACCAGTGCAGGAAATACCAAATGTATCTTTGAAATGTTTCAAGTATGAAAATTTTACAGGAATAGATAAAAACACTATATGGCAAATACGCCAGCCAACGTGGAATGTACGTACACGATCACATAATATTGTTAATAGTTCACCAGGTTCAAATAACAAAGGCGGATCACACTAGACCATTTTAGAAGAAAACGACTTGTTATTTTCAGATGAGTAATTATATTTTTTTTCATTTAAGAATATTCACATAAAAAATTTAAATGGCCGTTATGCAAGTGACTGTAAGTGTACAGATACAAATGAATTAAGAGTTGTTTTTGGCTTATTCCATTTCTGTGGCTACCTACAAAGAGAACATTACAATATCAAAAATCTTTAGGAAACAGAGGGAAGTGGCTGTGCTCTATGTATGGCCGCTATATCTCGGAATAGATTATATTTAAAGTGTTCGTGCTTTAACAATTTTCACATACGTGCAGATATAAAACAATGTGACAAATTAGCTTCCCTTTGGGACATTTTTGAATACTTAAATGTCAACAAAAAGAAATACTATTCCTTGGGTGAAAATGTTACTATCGATGATAAAACTGGAGAAAACATTTTGGCAATAGATCATCAGCAAGCCAGGAAAATATAATTTACTTAGAGATTAGGGACTGAGAGTATTGGGTACTCTACGAAAAATAGGACAGAGATTTTGCTTATCTTTGCTATTGCCAAGAAACGTGAACTCTACCCGTTCCGGTTCCCTTTCTGGTTTTAAAAAAGACGTACTTTAGTTTCGTGTGTTCAACAAAAAATTATATTTTTAGGTTTGATTATGCATCAAGATGCTAAGAAAAATACTATTATAGAAGTAAAGTAAGAAATTATTGCTGATTACAATAAAAATCAATGCGTTGTTGATGTCATCGATGTGCCATGTGAAAGTCACTCGATGTCCTGCCTAACAAGAAGATGACCAATGATATTATTTTATGGTCTATTAAACATAGGTGGCATCAATGCCAACATTGTTGTGAAATCGAATAAAGAAAATCAAGAACTAGTTATGCCTCCTAAAATAAACACAATGAAGGAATTCGCAATGAATCTTATTATGCCTCAATTTAAAAAAATATCTTTCATAATTTGCCCTCAATGATAAAAACTAAAATTACATTTATTCTTGGAGATGATTCGGAGAACATAAAAGCCAATTCATTCATGAAAGCCAATTTCATTCAGATCTCAACAAAGCATGTCATATTCTCGTTGCAAAGTTTATGACTGAAAAAAATTTCGAAAAACCAAGACTATAAAATAATTATCTGAAAAAAATATGGCGAAAACATTTTATTTTCATTTGTAACGACTGTTACCAAAAATAAATAAAAATAACTTAACAAAAATATATTAGTAACTAGATTCATAGTCATAATATGGTTATTTCGTAATTTTTCTTAAACATATCTCATTCATATGAAAAGGATGATATATCTCTATTTCGATATCGAACAGAATTAATTTTCACTTTTCGTGGTGGTAGTGAGCGCTAATTTTAGAAGGCAGAAACATTGGGTTTGGGCGGAATCAGAGTTTAAAGTTCATCGTTTTTATTGCGAAGATCTAGGTAGGGGGAAATGTTCACTATCGTGACTTTTCCTTTCAGAACATACTAAATTAAATTTACAACAAGTTGACAGCCTAGGTTACAATTGTCATCATACGAGAATATAAAAGTGAACGATAAAATTTACCTACATTTTTTCAGTTATTTTCATTATTGAAAGAGTTTGAAATTCGTCCTTCTTGATTCGCATGAAACTAATTTACAAACCTTTTGCAGAATAAAAATAATTCAAATCCAGTACAAAGATATCCTTATATTTAACAAATTATGTGACAAATAAAATTAATTTTGTAATGGGATAGAAAATGCTATGTTTTCTTCTAGACACTTTTACATATAATTTATAGAACTGGGAAACCAATGTATGTCACTAAATGATAGTTACCAAAAAAACGTGTTAACATTTAATGTAGAGTTATTAACAGTATAATTTGTAATAGAAGTATATGACTGTGCCCCTACTCGTTATTATTTTTATTGCTCAGAAAGTTTTTTTTGCAGTATAATGAGGCAAATTCTAGGGAAACGCCATAGCTTAAAGAATTTTTCTCATTTGCATGGAAAGCACTCGTACTCATTATTAAAACATTATACGCAAAAAGTAGCATACATATATTATGTCGAGGAGAGTTGAATAAAAATAAAAATTATTCAGTGAATAATTGTGCGGGAAATGTTTATACCAATGGAAGTATATATGGTTTATTAATATTTTTGATATGATATGATACTCTCAGCAACTACTAACAATTTTAATGTTCAAAATTTTACGAGAATTTTCTGCGAAGCGTGACGCTAATATGGCGCTAGTTTATTACGCTAATATGGCGCTAGTTTATTGCGGCAACAAATTAAATATACGTTTTTTAATTTGTTGCCGCGTAGAAACGCGTTAGAAAACTGGAAAAAAATTAATATAAATGTTTATTATAAGTCTTGGATTAGTTGTAATATTATAGTTATTAAGTAACAGCGTTTTAATTTGTATTTAAAAACCATTAATTGTGGCAATTATATGCAGCAAACCGATAGAATCCAGATTTTAGACATTTAATTATTTGCAATAATACCTTAATACCTCACCGCCCCACTACAAAACATTTTAGACACTCAAAGTGTTTACTAATTTATATAATAACTAAATAATACGGAATCTCTGGAATTTGAATAATAGCCAAGCCTAAAACATTCTAATGATCTCTGTTAAAAAACATTCTAATAACTGTTATAATATGAATAACGTGAATAAAATCACGTCCAGAAGAATTGGGCCAAAAAATTCAGATTTCAGTATTGTCAGCAACATAGAATACATAATAAACTAAAACAGAACTGTATGTGATATTACGCTAGCCCATAGTCGATGACTCAAAATATCCAAATAATAACGGTGACACCGTGGCAAACATGTACTAACTCAGAACATTAATATAGATTAAGTAATCTAGTGAAGCTTTCGTATGTAATACGTATGGAGTAGTGGTAAATATTATTATCATGTATTCACATTTAAACAGGATGAAAGCGGGTAATAGGTACTCTTAATATGAGAATGAACTTTCAGCCAGATAATTACGCATATTCCAATTTGTTTTATCGGTCAATATGACTATGAAAATGGATTATTCTTAATTTTGGCTAGTTTTGCGCTAGAAAGATGCAATATTTTATTTTACTTTGATAACTAAATTAGGAATTAATTTAATTTTGAATATAAATAAAGAGTAAACGATCGTTTAAAGTAAGTACTTACGTGTTTATGGGGGAAAATGCATGCATCTCAGTATGTAAGGTAGAGATAATAAGAATTTTAGGAATTATTCTGCCAAATTCTGTAAAATCCTAAAAAGTGAAGGAAAATATTTTGCAATCTTTCCTATAAATCTGACAATATTTTTGTCATCGACATAGAAGTGTATATGTGTTAAAATATATTTATTTATGTAAATTAATAAATAAATATATTTCAGTCACACATTTATCGATACATTACAGGTAAACCTATTCCTATAAATAAGAAATTAATGATTTAACAAAGTTAAGTTATTGACATGAACTCAATGACAACACACTATAGACTGTTGTGGCGAAAGTGTACAAGGAGGGCTGATTCTAAATGAGATATGGGACCATGACTACGAGAAAAAAGAAGAAGAGTCCAATTACATTAATTTATTAGTTTCAAATATGAGTAAAAGTGTTCAAATAAGTCTTTAAGAGTGCGCCTTCGTATTGCACCCAAACCAAACGAAATTTTTCTGTGTGGAGTTTTATAAAAAATACAGATAATCCAAATGTATCAATCGGTAGATTGTCAATGCCGTTCCAATCATTTTCTGGATTCCGTTAAATTTACCCCAATTAGCTTTTGTGGTCATAACTTTTACTCAACGGTTCTCTTCTGCTGTTGTCGTGTTAAGTGGGATCAGCGATATATGATAACAGGGCATTTAATTATTTTTTTAATTTACAAAAAATAACTTCAAAAGACAAGCTCGTAGTGAAAAAAATAGGCTAATCTTGAAAATTTAAATTGAGTTATAAAGATTTAAACCTAACATTTAGACAAGGACACAAAACCTGGATGAATATGTCATTTTCTTTAATCTACGAGAGCGAAAGAAATAGTGAAATAAACCCACTCTATTCCTGCTATTAAATATAAAGACTAATAATTTTTTTTTTACTTAAATTTTCAAGATATTTTAACAGCAGAATCTAAAAGCAGTAACCACCTTTTTGCTCGTTTAGTATTTTACTGATGATAGGTATTCATACAAGAAAACATTTGTAAGTTATAGTATGAGAACAACATATTTTCTTAAGAATATGGCAAGCATGAAATTTAATATTCTTGGCGTCAACGTAGCGTTTACAGACTAGGACGTCATATATCGAACAGCGTGTGACCTTTGTAATACATAAGAGTATATGCTCTTCGAGGACTATATGCATGTTCTTTAATAATAGAACGACATATAAAACAACTCTCAAAAGTATAATTTTCTAAAACAAATTTATATGCACTCCATACGGAAAAAATTTTAGATAGTTAATATTTTACCATATAACAAATTGGAACTTAATATGTGAATTTCTATCGAGATATATGAACTGAGGTCACATAACTCGTGAAAAATCTGGTATTGGTTTTATGTTGAAAATAATTTAAGTGTTTCTGTAAATTAAGATAATATGTATATGTAATAACGTCTCTAGAGTAAAATTTAATAAAATAACCGAAAGCATGTAATTTTGAATGTCTGCAAAATGTTAAGTATTAACGAGTTAATATTTATACCTTGCGAATAAACCAGTTACCAATGGACTATGTGGTATTATTGACATAATAACTTGATTTAAGTAACATTACAAGTTATAGTATTACTGAACTAATATTTATGCACTGAGAATACACCAGTTAAAACAAACTCTTACTAACGAGTAATGTGGAATAGATTTGAGAGAAATATTTACAGTAATCAATATGGCAGCACATATGAGCTACTATTTTTCGACATAGAAAAAGCCAGTGATATCATTGGTAAACTAGACTATGCGACGTAGAAAAAACAAGTGATATCATTGGTAAGCTATAATTATCGCATAACAGTTGGTGTTCAGCAATATACTCCAAAATACATGTATTGTGAAGTGCTTCATAGGAGAAAGGCACCGGAAGATCTTAATATATGTTAGTTTAGTGACTTCCTACTGTGTGTACTACAAACTGCAACTGTAATAAAGTGGGAAAGTCGTCAAAAAGATCTTAGTAAGTTTTATTAGATTTCTTTATTATTCAATATGATCTTGAGAGCAATGGATATGATGAACCTGATGAAAATGACGAATTATAATAATTAATTAATTAATCAAAATTATTTGTAGATCTAGAATAATAACATATAATTCATAATTATATTTTTCACTTTACAATATTATAAATATTTCTTATTAAACATTTCAGTTAATGCTGTACGCCTTTTAAAATTTAATTAAGGCGCCGAGAACAGAAGGTTGAGCTTATTTGAAAAAAAATTGGCAAGTTCTACTAAATTTATCTTAATCTAAATTCCAATAAAAAATCAAATCTATTATTTCTCTCGAATACCAACATGTGTTTTGGCGATGTCTGTTGCTTCTCTTTTACTCCCATGCATTCGGACAAGATCGCCGAGGCGCGGTGATAGTTGGACCCATGTCGCTTGTTTTTCCACCCGCACAAAAATCAATAAATATAAAAAAGGGATAGAATTAAATTAATTTTAATCTTAGGGTTGGATCTGTGTTTCAATAACGTAGGAATAACTTTAGTTTAGCACCAATAATATTTTGACAATATTATTGATAGTGCCTATATATTTTCGTATATACAATATATTTTTCGAAATCCGTCGTGTATTTTAGGTCACGTGCTGTAGCCCGTAATGTTTTATTATAAAAAATCGATTTGACATTATTCCTACATTTGTTTGCGAGGAAATATGTTTTAACCTTTTTTATTTCAAGTAATTTACATATTTTTAATACTTTCCGCTTACTCATTTTGGAATAGTTTGGGCTTGTCTTTTTTATATTGATTCATGTTTGTACTTATAATTTTTTTCCATGGAACTTTTTTCCATGGAAATTACTTCTTACTTATTAAATCGTTGAACGTTTTGAGTTAGTTTTTTTATGCCAATTCATATTTGTATTTATAATTCTTTTTTCATAATCCTCTTTACTCACTCAGTTTTGGATGTTTTACTTAATTTTGTTTAATTAACCATTTGTGTTTTTATTTGTAAACTTTTTGATACGCCACTTTTTGCTTATTAAATTTCCGGAAACCTTTGTTGTTTTTTTGTAGATCACTTCTTGTCTCTATTAACATATTTTTTTTATATAATCCTTTGTGTTTACAAAATTTTCGATGTTTTAGGTTTTTCTTTTAATTATCAATCCTATACCAATACCATGTTTTTATTTATAATCTTGAAGTGAGGCTTTTGCTTAATCCATTTTTGAATACCTTGCTTGTCAATCATTTCGTGTTTGTATTTATATTTTTACGTACTCCTTTTTGCTTACTAAATTATGGATGTTATGTATTTGTTTTTTTTTAAATAATAAATTCGTGTTTGTATTTATTTTTTTACGTAACCCTTTTTGGTTGCCAAATTTTGGATGTCTTTAATTTGTTTGTTTTTAATCATTCTTTTGTGTTTTTATTTATAAACTTTCCTTACAGGGTCCCCTTTATATTTTAAGTTTGTCTTGTTTTTAATTAAATATTTGGGTATAGATACCTTTTTTACTCGACTCTTATATCATTTTTATATATCTTTTTTACTCGAAACCTTCTGTGTTTATGTTGTTTTGGTTTGTTTTTCTATATCAATTCGGGTTTTGCGTTTACAAACTGCAAACTATACACGGTGGTAGTTGGCGCACGGAGAAAAGGCCGAGGTTACATTTCGTCCCGATAAATGTCATTCTAAGTAATATTTTAATCCTAACTAATATCATGAATGCAAAAGTGGGTTTATTTCGTTCAGGTTATAATAGAGCAGAAGATCAACCTAACTTTCTGCATAGAGATAGCTGGCGAGCCAGAAAATAACGTAGGCTACTTGGAAAATGTTATTCTACCTATTCTGATAGTCTCAACTAATGTTAAAAACTCAAATTATTATTTGTTTATCCTTTTTCATACCTTGATGGAGCTGGAGATCGACGGGATTTTTAGCACAGAGATAATTGGCGAGTCAGGAATTAACACATGCATTTTTCCAATCCGAAAAATCTCATCCTAACTAAAACAACAGATCTGACCAAAATTAAAAATAGGGAAGTGTGTTTGTTTATCCCTCTTTTACGTCACAATGGAGCAAGAGATAATTGGCGGCCCAGGAACTTACATAAGCTACTTTCTAACCCGAGAAATTTCATTTTTAATAAAACAACAAATGGAGCAAAAAATCAACGTAACTGTTTGAATAGAGATGGTGAGCGGGCCGAAAAATTATCTAGACTACTTTGTAATCTAAGAAATATTTTCCTAACTAAAATAAAAACCACAACTAATATTAAAAATTCAAAAGGATTAATTGTGCTTCTTGCATGTCTCAACGGAGTAACAGATCGACGGGACTCATTGCACAGAAACAGATGGGGGAAAAGGAAATGACATGTGTAAAATAAGATGTTGTTTTGTTAGAAACCCGGCAAATCTCATCCTAACTAAAACCATAATCCAAAATAATATTAAAAATTTGAAAGTCGAAGGCTCAAAAGTGTTTTTTTGTTCTTCTCTTACGTCTCAATGAAGCAATAGATCAACGTGGCATTCTGCACAGCGATATTTGTCGGGCCAGGAAATAATACTGGCTAGTTTCAACGTTAAATTTTGGGTTTGCTATATTATTTAGGATAAGATTGTACTTATCCTAAATAATATAGCAAACCCAAAATTTACAAATTTGGAAGTATATTTATTTGTTCTTCTTTCACGTCATAATGGAGCCATAGATCTACGTGCAGAGCAATAGTTAGCGGACCGGGAAATAATACAAGCTGCTTACCAACCCAATATACTTTCGGATTTGTAAATTTTAGGTTTGCTATATTATTTAGGATAAGATTATTCACATTGAAATATAGAAGCCAGTACTGTTCCCTGGCCCGACAAATATCGCTGTACAGAAAGCCACGTCGATCTGTTGCTCCATTGAGACGTGAGAGAAAACAAACAGACTTATTGAGACGGATCAGTGATGTGGGTAAATTTCGTTGGTGTTTATTAAATATTGACGAGTGTCAACTACTTACTTGGTACAAATAATCAACGTTTGGTCGTATGGTGATAGTAGGATGTAGCGTTACATTGCGTTCCCTGAATTATAAATAAGTAAATTGCCTTCGTATATTTTAGGGTTTCTTACCTTAAGAGAATATATTAGAATCCTATAAATGCCATTCAGGTCATATATTTGCCTGCCTATCCATCGTCCTTTTCAAATTTTTATGAATTATCTAAAATATGTTCATTGCATTATTGCAAATCGTGTAACAAACACGTGTTAAAATTTTATCAATAACTGGTGTCATCTAGGTGTAATTGTTAAAAAAACTTTAAGAAATAACTATGTAAATAGTTTTTTAATATTATTTAGCTAATTTCTGGGTTTGCATAGTTAGATGATATTACCATGGTTCTAACAAATAATTCACAATAACATATAATTAAGTATAAAAATTGAGAAGTGGGTTATTGCATGGATATTATTTGTCTCATGCTATTTAAATGTGAAAATGTCTTATTTTGCAGTGTTCCATCTGTTTTAATGGTGTGCTATCCACAAGCGTCTTCAGTCTATAAAATATATCAAACCGTAATATCAGTAGGTCAAAGTAATATATTAATATTTATATAAGCAAAGGTTTCCTGGCAGAACCTCATATTACTCAAGTAATATATATAAATTAGGTTACAACTATTGTCTACATCTTTATCTCATATCGAAATTTATTACAAAAGGGAATAAGTTTTAATTAACAGATAACAACTTAATCAAAGAACGTACAAGGGTTTGAATAGATAGTTGATTAAAAAAAATATGTAATCATTTAACGAGAGGATATTGGCGAGTTTGAATAGTAAAACAGGATATATTATGTGAGGGGGAGAACACATATAAATTCTTTTGGTACAAAAAAAATGATGACAATAAGGCGTATATTTGTGATTTAAAAAAAGCTGTTTTAGTTTTAGTTATAGGATGATATAAAATTATGTTTTTAGCAAGTAGTCTGAAAATTGTTTTTCAGTAGAGAATGACTAATTAGTTGCATCGTTGTGTTTAATATATATTTCTGATATAATCGTAGCTGTAGCTGTTGGTTTCACGTATTAATTAAATGTATATCTCACAAGAACACTTGAAAAAATAAGTTGGATCTCATTTTTATGTATATATATATATATATATATATATATATATATATATATATCTAACTTTTCTCTATGAAAATACGAATCTTTTCATATTTGTCCAACAGCCAAATAAAAATATATGATATGCATAATTTATACTAAAAAGTTTGAATGTGGTAATACGCACGTTGTTATTTCAACTTTGAAACGTAATTAATTTTGTATAATTAATGTGTTGTAGAAGCACGTCATTAAATATAATATACAACTAACAATATTTATTGAAGTCCTCGACGACAGGTGTAAATGACCATGAGATTATATCTTGTTCATATGTAAATATACATCATAGAAAGAATTCAATTCAATTCGTTTGGTTTACCATATCATACCATTTCCACTACTACATTCAGTTGAAGTGTGCAAGTTACAACAACTCGTTATTGGATTAATAAATATTAAATTAATTTAAATGAAAACAATCTTTTATGAACACAAAATAACTGAAACTGAACAAAATAATGGGAACTATCTACGACATAAATACTTCTTGATCTTGGTTGGTTTGCTTTTTAGCCCATACAGTGTTCTACGTTTGTAACGAACCCGCTATTCTCTATTATGAGTGAGAAGACAATGTTTAGGAGGCAAAAGTTTTTTATTTTTTATTATCACTATATACAAATTTATCACCAATAGGTTCACATAAACTCCGAAATTATCTTAATGAATTCTAAAATTAATAGGGGCAGTTGATTGCTGTTATTGTGTAGTCATTACTGCTGTATTTGTTAGGCACATGTGTTTACTGGGTAAAGTTGAGCCTTAACATATTGCCGCTTTCCTATACAGACTTGATCAGTCGTAAGCTGGGTTTAAAGAGTAAATATGGCTACAAATAGAAACATTTTGTATGCAGACTAGAAAGTGGTTATAATACATGCGATAGAGGAAGCAGAAAATAAAAGTGATATTGGAAGACGTTTTATACTTGGTGCCTCGATTGTGTTTACCATTTGAAAGAGCAAAGAGAAGATACTAAAAGTTAAATGGAAAATGTTATAATGATTTTTTATCATATCGCCAATAGACACAATTACTTTAACTGTAAATGTACTGCAATTCATAAAATGTTTAATGAATTTAATTTGACTTCTTATCAAAGACATTTAAGTCAATTTTAACTCCGGTGGATATTAATCAGTAAAAGGCGGCCTACGTTACAATCAAACAAAAAAAGCAAAATATAAAATAAGGTTTTACAAGTGAAATAGAACAAAATAATGGAAAGTGTAAGTATTTAATGTACTATACTTTGTCTATTTTATGCACTAAATACTCGCCTAATTTACAAGAAACTATTTTGTAAGGAAAAAATAAGACTGTTAAATTTGAGTGAAAATGTATTGTAACAAGAGGTAGCCGGTGAACTAATTTGTTCAATTAGATGAGAAACTGCGCTATTGATTTCCCCTTATGTTTTGGAACGATAAAGAGCCATATGGGCAGAAATGTAATATATAGACCAAGGAATGAAAGTGATGACATTTTATTACCATCATTACACATTGTTTTTGTCTCTCGGGTATAAATGGGAAGTGATAATTATGTTATATTATCTTGGCATGTTATCTTGTGAAGTCAATTGTATTAGAAACTACCAATCGTAGTGGTAAAATATTTTTTTTCAGGTTTATAAGTCAGTTATGATTCAAACAATAAATTCATTAAATTTTCTAGCCATAATGTCTACATTCGGGCATCATTGTTAATAAGAAAAATGCAATTCAAACAATTATTAATGAACGAGAATTATGAAGAAACAGGGAACTTCCTTTCGATTCTAACTAACATTATGTTTTCATGATTTTTATTTATTGAAAATTATTACTATTACGTGATAAGATATCACTTTTACACGAAGTTTCATTAAGCGAAGCATGTACAAGTAGGACGTGCACTCTAAGCATGTACAAAGATTATTCTATTTGCACTCTTGAGATATAATTTCATCTTTTCGATTTTAGAACCGGTTATGTTAACATAAGCAGAGAGTTTTCACGAGTAACGATGTCAATGCTGTTGGGAGTACAATACCAATAATTTGTTTGTGGAAAAACTGGAAAAAAGAAAAATTCAAAAAGTTTTTTGATACTGTTTTAATTCATATTATCTCTTTAATCTAAATTGATGTTAACTTACAAAAAAAAGTAGTGTTCATAAAATATTGATAATCATCGTAGTTGGATATATTCTTTCATCTAATTCATAGGCACTTTTTTATACTGCTTCAATAACGTTTTTACTCCAAATGTGGTTTCTACACGTCTTTTAAAGCACTGTTTCACATAATACTTTTTAAAAATCATCTTTTAAAGATCTCTTATAGTCAATGTATTCAAACCATGTATGTCTTCTTTTATTACTTCCATGGTATAATTTTTTCCGCGGCATGTTGTATTTTTATTTACTTACTATTTTTTTTCTAATTTTTTTACCTAATATTTTCTTATTCACTTACTATCTACCTTATTTACTTACTATTTTTTAATATTTTTTTAGCTATTATTGTCAGAATTTTTTAAATTTATAATTCTTTTGTTACATTATGAAATTTCTCCAGAATTCCAATGTTGAAACAAAAGCAAATTTTCCCATAAAGAAAACTTCCGAAATATGAATCCATAGACAATTTATTATTATCGATATTACCTTTATTTGTAAAACAATTATGTATTTTACAAAACAATTAAAACAATTATGTCATAAATAGACGATAAAAATGAGAATAAAAATTAGCAAGTATTGCAAATTAATTAAGCATCAAAAAATTTGTCTTTCCAATTGATCGATGCCATTAATATCTTGTTCGTCATATTACATTATTAGATCGGTGCCTTGATAGTCAAGAATAATCAAAACATCAAACCCAATTATTTTTATATCTTTCACAACGTACAAATATATCAAATGAACTTTTCTATGCGATAAACAATTTCATGAGTGTGTATATGTTTAAAAGTCCTCTCAAAATGAACATCTTCCACTAAATTTCGCAAAGGGTTTTTCTTTGAAAATCCAAAATTTCATAAACGTCTTTCCAAAATTTTGTATCTCTCTTGAAATTCTTCTCTACCTTTAAATTCTCCAAAATTTAATATATATTAAATTTTTCCCTATTAGACTAGAAATAGTAGGGTGTGGACTACGTATCTGAACGTTGGAAGTATAACTTCTTTAATGATCACTCTTGTATACATGCCTATGAGTTCGTACGCGTATAATTGAATTTTGGTTTATAATCCTTCTTCGAACAAAACAGACAAACAATAAAATGTTATGGGATATTAGCAAAGATGATATCTTTGCTAATATCCCACCTGAAGATGTTGTAATACAACGAAACCTAGGTCGTGGTAAAGAAATTAAAGAAAGTAGAAATAATACTACATCACGTAGTTTCATTTAATTGCGAATAATGAATTTCTACAAAATTAACGCCAAATATATTCAACAATAATTTTACTAAATATGCAAAGAAAAGTCGATAATGTAATGAGAAATTTATAATTTTTAATTAGACATATTGGATAATGGCAAGAAACCTAAAAATAAAATATAGCTTGTAGATGTATACAAATCAGTCCGGCAAATTTTCTCGTCCTTATGTTTGTTCGTTCAAAGGGATTTTTACATATTTTGCCTTTCATTCTAAATAGGTATCAATTATTGCAACGTCATATTTATTTTATTCTGTTAATAAAAGCTATCATAATTTTTTTAAGACACCTTTAATTAAAATCTGCAAAAGAGCAGCATAAAAAACAAGTAATGGTCGTGAAATTTGTAAGTAGTAAAAAGCTGCTGGTGCTGCTAAAATAACACACAGTATTGGTTTATATGTTAGCATATTTATTATCAAATACACGTATATTACATTATAATATTAACTTAATCATACACGTAGTATATACTTATAATAATCAAGTTATATAGCCAGCTAATTTGATTTACTCCATTTCAAAACGCCTTAAAAAATTCGTAAACTTTTTGGTGATGTATACGTGATTCATGTTCTTGTATCATTAAATTAGCACAAACCAGTAAATTGAATATCTCCCTGTTTGCCCAACAACTTTACGCGTCCAGAACTATAAACAAGGTTACTTCACCTGTAAAGCTCACTGTGATCTTTGTTGTTTGCTTGTTTTTATAGATAAATTTACAAAATTAACCAAGTCCATAATGAGTTAGGCTTAGATGTTAGACACGACATTATTTATGCGTATTTTATTTTAAAAATATATCTAAAGAATCGAAAGTGAAAATTTAATTCACGTCTAACATGCACATGACTTCCAATATCTGACCCAGGGCCATTAAGAGGTTGAGCAGTCGTCGGTTCTTATTGTACATAACTCACATTTCACGAGGCCTATAGGACTTTTTTGAACATTACGGTACAAAATTTCATTATGATATTGTTAAGTTGCTCTTAAGGAACATACGTACTGTTTTTAAGATATACATGCTTTTTGTAGTTTTTTGATAACGGCAAAAATATTTGGAATTTCTTCCAATTAATTTAATTTCAAACACAAGGTTCATTTCAGTTTCAGTGAAGAAAGATCTTGATTTTCCGTAAATTTTTGGGTATAAATGTATAATTTATTTATTTTGTAAACAACATAAATAAATTATACATTTATAATTTTGTGTACAAGATTCAAAAACTTAGTTGTATAGAGGGTAGAAGTATTGATGCAGAAACAATCTCTTACAGTCAAAGATAATTGAAAAAGTTAGAAGAATTGGTACAGTAGTAGATTGTATTGATAGATACGGGCAAACACAAATTAATAAAAAAAATCGCAAAAAATACCCAAAATAATTAAAGGTATAAGACAATTAAAATCAGAGCCATCAATGAAATTAATTTGAAATTGAAGGAAATAATATTAACAATTTTGTTCAGTTTATTTTTGGGGGGTATATAGATTATGCTATCCAAATAAATTCTGTGTAATAGGATATTATTCTAAGGGATTTTCTTCTTCTTGTCTCTGAGAACGTAATTCAGAACCACAAACTAAATTGTGTTGGAATCTGGCTTTAAACTATATGGAATCGTTAGAAATTTGGTCGTACTTTTTAGGCTTAGCATGAATCAAATGCAAAGATTTTGACACCCGAAAAAATTTAGCTTATATTCATCTGCATATTTTACAACAGGCAGGAGTGAAATTTATAAATATATAGACTAAAAAAAAGACATTTTTGTAGATTTTGGAGAGTTTACGGTCTGAATTGATCTGATTGATTAAGTTATTACATGGCATCTTCAGATAAATGATATTAGCTTTTACGGCTAACGTCATTTACCTGAAAATACCATGTGGTCAGTTAATCAACCAGTTGGCCAAGAATTTTAGTTACATAAAAAGAAGGTATGGAATAGCTATTAAAGTCCAGGTGAGGTAAAAGAACATATTTTCGATAGACGTTTTTAATTACCAATTACAAAAGTCAGTGATTTAATTGAAAAGATAGAATTAATTGAATGCCAACGTTGTCTTTTCTAGATTTAATTGCTTAAAATAAGTTATCAGTTTCGTTCAATAAAAAATTGTATTATATAAACAATGTGGAAATTTTGGATGTTACTGCCTATTCAAGATTATTTAATGTTATTTAAGATTATTTAGTACAGTACCTGTATCTGTTTTGAACCCAGTTTTGTGTTAGAAGTATATACGGTTAGATATTATCTCTGACAATAAAATGAGCTTCATAGGGAAACTACTTGTCTATTTTATCGTATCTATATCATTTTCGTATATTTAAATTCAATAGCTTTTGAATTTAGACAAAATTAGAATTTCGGTCTTCTTCTTTACGGATTTGTATAATTGTTTTTTTTTCATTGCGTTGTTCATAATTTCTTGTTTGTATTATTGCCCAATAAGTGTTTTGTTAGTTTTCATTGATCAACTTATTTTCAATATTTCTTTTGGTCTTTATCCATAAATATTTTTTATCTCTTTTATGTCCCCTGTTCCAAAATGAAAAAAAAATCGAATTCTTATGGGATCCCAAGAATATCAACCCATCTGCCCGCTTGTAGGAGCCCTTCTTTACCAAAAACCGTATGAAACTTTGAATTTGTGAGCATAAGTCAATATCGGGGTTGGTGTAGATAGGAAAAATATTCATGCCAAATTTTTAAAGGAACAAAAAGTATTCCTTTTTTTCATATATCGTGTGGGATATCAATAAAAAACTCAAATTTTAAGATAGTTATACATATTAGTTCCAACATTAAATTAAATTAAAATTTATGTAAGATAGTTCTAGGGCTATGATTATTTTATTATTCATTCGCAAAATCATGCCTCATCCTCCCATTGCAAAAGCTTGAATTATCATAAGAATAACGTTACTAGTAGTTTTCTTAAATTTTGTCAAGAAACTATGGCAAAGATTCCAAATTTTATAGTTTTTGAGATATTCACGATATTATACGCCTGTGAAAAATATGCTAGGCAATATTTACATGGTGAAAAACAGTACCATTATTTGTAAATAGTTCAGTATAGATTCCCTTAACCTCCTAGTGCGAATTCAGCACGTTCTTAACAGGTCTATTCTTTTTTCTATGCAAATTTATTTTTAATTTAATATTAACAATAAATCAAATCTACACATACCCTAGTTTAAAAATTCGGTAAACACTAATTGTATATTCGAAGACGCTCTTAAATTATAATTTATATTTAGAAATGGTCACACATTTTGTAAAGTTATTTAGATACCACGAAAAATGTTCGTTATTTTCATTGCCCTTTTTAGCAGTTTTCTATTTTAATTTTTTTTTATTTCAGAGATCTGCTATTAATATAGTCATGGATTTAGTAAATAACAGGTTAAAAAAACCATGTCATTCTCTCAAAAAAGTTGGCGTGTCCTTTAAAGAAAACATTAAAAATATATTGCTTTATATTCTTGAACATATCGTAGCGCTTTCAAAGGCAATGCTTCAAAAACTTAAATTAATCTGTTTCAGTTGAGGAACAAGATAAAGTTAGCTAAGAAAAGAAAATGTGTGTTAAAACCGTAACTAAAGCTTGTTTGAAATTTAAATAAAAAATTAGTTTAAGATACTCGAACCATACTAAAATGCAATATTTCAAGATTATTGAATAGAGCAATGAAAATAATAAAAGACTTTAAGCTATTCGCTCTGCCTAAACATTGAAGAAGCCATTTATAAACAATCGTATCAATTATTTTGATAATTTTGTTGCAATAAATCGTCTACCAAGATATCTTATTATTTTAATTTACATTTTTGTCATTAGGTTGATTAACAACCCAACATATTTTTTCAGAAACATAATGTTACTACACAATCCTTTTAAATGTAAAGTTCTTTATTGTTAAAATGATTTTTGACTTCGAAAATGATGAATTAAGTTAGTACAAGATCAAACTTTTAAGTTGGCCTGCTAAGCGTATCTGCAATGTCCCAAAATAATTAGCAATCGAAATCCAAGACAGATTGCATTAATTATTTTTTCACCACGGAAATTCATCTTATAAAATTGAATTCCATAAAATTTAAATTCTTTATTTCGATTCTCATTTACCGTGTCGGGTACGCAAATTATGTAATATCGCAACCAGTTTTTTTGCCGATTGTGTGTAATCGTCTGTGAAGCACACCGCAATACATTAAATTGATGTATGGAAAACACGGTGGATGACATGATTCCACACCGTTTCCTATAAAAGTGTGTCTTTTACATACGACGTGTCTCCTATATCTCTATAATAAAAGCGTGTCTCTTTTATACGACGAATGTCTTAGACTTTTAAACTTCATAAATTTTACGATTGCAGTTGTAGACGAATTGAAAAAATTTATATCCAAATCTTAGTAAATCTAAATTAAAAGAGTTCAAATAAAATCAAGAAATCAGATTTAGTAAGTCATTTTAAAAAGTTCTACGTTACATTAATCTTCCTTTATCTCTTAATGTCACTATGTTGGAAAATCTGTGATAATTCAGAAAGCCGTGACCTATTTTTCTCGGAGAACGCTTCCTTTTATTGCTTTAATATTATAAATTAATGGAATTCAAATTAAGACTTGATAAACTTTACAAATTAAAATAGGAAAAAAATTTTACCCTTAAAATATTATTTGTCATTTTCACTTTCATTGTGTGCCAGTTATAATTAAAAAATCTTCACCTGTGTATTAGCATCCAAACTACTCGATTTCATTTCCTTTTTTTAATTTAAGTATTTTCCCTTTGCTTTTCTGACAATTTTTAACAAAAGCTACTGCTATGAAATGAAATCATATATTCATTAAAAAATTAATTGTTAAAGAATATATGATAAAATAATTGAAATTTAATTCTATACAAAAAATATAGCGAATATTAATGTTTCATTACCTACATCGAAATTAATATTTGCATATATGACGCGTAATATTTACTAAAACGTCAAATTTTATGAATTAGATTAATAGTAAAAATTTGCTCAAATTGAAAGAAAATAAAAATGTAAAGGCATCTCTTTATTCAATGGCATATAATTTTTTTACAAAAATACTAAAAAAAATTTGTGTTAACAATTTGAATGATAGTGAATTTACGATGTTTTATCACTAATATATTATCAAAGCACATGGCAATCAGTAATTATTTAAAACTATGATTTTATTACGAGATAGAATATTTATTTCCGAGCAAAGATATACATTGCACTTAAAAAAAAATACAGTCTATGTCGAAAATGAAAATTATGAAAATCTCTACGATGAACGTTATTTTCTTTTAAATTCCCATAAAAAGTTTCAATTACCAAAATGATATGAACAACTTCCCACAATATGTTTTTTGACCTGTAATTTAGCCGTACTCGAATTGACAACTTTAAATTTTTAAAACATATTGTTTTGTTTCTGAGGGTTTTTTATGCAAATCTTTTCAAGTCTTTCAATGAAAATTTTTTTCCTTATTTCACATACATAACTGTAAAATAAGTACTGTACCTGTAGCCACAGTGCTTATTAATGGAAATGCAATAAACAAAGGGATACAAATTTTACCATTTCTTTATTATTATATTTTTCCAGAAAGGGATTCAGTTTCAAAGTTTAGTGTAAAATTATTTACGGTATTAATATCAACGTCGCGTGCATTAGGAATTCAGACATTCTCGTATAGAGGACACTTAGCTTACTTTCTCCACATGCTCTATAATTCTTGATTTCTGGAACCTTCCATTTTTGTTCTCGTTGAGTTTAAACTGTTTCCTGAGGACTTTTTTATTTATGATTTTTTAAATGATAATAAGAGGTTAATACTATCATGCAGGTAGACAATATCATGCAGTCTGAAAATGACGCCGTGTAATGAATTTGTTTAGACTGTTTGCATAGAACACGCACAGAGGTTCCGAGCAATCGCTTATAATTTTAATTGCCAAGAACTTATCTCGATGACAGAAAATGTCCGTGCAGTTTCCATTTTCGGTTTTTGCGGAAGACGAAATTCTTAAGTGCAACTGTCAGCCTATAACTGTTGAAATTATGACTTAAAACATAATGTTGGAACGGAAAATGTAATGTTTAACGTATATATCACAGTCTTGAATAAGTCTAGTGATAGTTGTTAGTATCTTATATGATTTGTATATTATGTATTTTATATTAAAGATTAAAAATGCGTTTTCTATTTTTAGTTTTATTGAAGACCTACAAAATAAAAGTTTCTTCACAGCTAATTAAAGAACAAACATTTTGCAAGAAAGTAAATACGAAAAAGGTAAAGATAAAAGTTAATGTATTCTTATAAATAAGTAAAAACTTCTTCAAAACCAATGTCAACAAAAATTCTATAAAAATATAATAAGTAACAGAATAACTCGCAGTTTTCTTTTCATACAAATCAAATGGTTATGTTTTATTTTTTAATCTCGTTGATTCAAGTAATATTTAACACGACGCACGGAATTTAAATAAAAGATTGTTTAATTTTCTCCCTTCAGTAAATATTCCTGAGTGTTTACAATTGAAGTATATGAGAGTTGATATTGATTGTGTTGATATTAATTTTAATTCCTAGGGTTTTGTATCCTAACAGGAAAAATGGAAACTCTTAGAAGATAAATTAGGTATTCCACAGTCTGTCTGTGGTTTAGACATTGGTTTTGAAGAAGTTTTTACTTATTTATAAGAATACATTAACTTTTATCTTTCCCTTTTTCATTTTTACTTTCTTGCAAAATTTTTGTTTTTTAATTAGCTGTGAAGAAACTTTTATTTTTTAGGTCTTCAATAAAACTAAAAATAGAAAACGCATTTTTAATCTTTAATATAAAATACATAATATACAAATCATATAAGATACTAACAACTATCACTAGACCTATTCAAGACTGTGATATATACGTTAAGCATTACATTTTCCGTTCCAACATTATGTTTTAAGTCATAATTTCAACAGTTATAGGCTGACAGATGCACTTAAGAATTTCGTCTTCCGCAAAAACCGAAAATGGAAACTGCACGGACATTTTCTGTCATCGAGATAAGTTCTTGGCAATTAAAATTATAAGCGATTGCTCGGAACCTCTGTGCGTGTTCTATGCAAACAGTCTAAACAAATTCATTACACGGCGTCATTTTCAGACTGCATGATATTGTCTACCTGCATGATAGTATTAACCTCTTATTATCATTTAAAAAATCATAAATAAAAAAGTCCTCAGGAAACAGTTTAAACTCAACGAGAACAAAAATGGAAGGTTCCAGAAATCAAGAATTATAGAGCATGTGGAGAAAGTAAGCTAAGTGTCCTCTATACGAGAATGTCTGAATTCCTAATGCACGCGACGTTGATATTAATACCGTAAATAATTTTACACTAAACTTTGAAACTGAATCCCTTTCTGGAAAAATATAATAATAAAGAAATGATAAAATTTGTATCCCTTTGGTTATTGCATTTCCATTAATAAGCACTGTGCCTACAGGCACAGTACTAATTTTACAGTTATGTATATGTGTATGTATATGTATATATATATATATATATATATATATGTATATATATATATATGTATTTATATATATGTGTATGTGTCATAGAATATTTTAAAACAAATATAATATTTTTTTATCTGGAAATCTGTTCTATGCGTTACTAGGCTATAATTATGGTAGCGTAATGAAAAAATATTGCCGACCACACAAAGAGAGCAAGAATGAAAAGAAAACTGTTCACCTCACATCACTAAATAAAATATTTTCTATTACAGATATCGCGTCTCCGTTTCATAAAGAAGATTAAATTTTCTCAATTTCGACACAAACTGATGAAATTAAAGAACGTCCTAAATTATTTGAGTTTTAACTACCTTCATAAATTCGTAGAGTTAGTAAAGTTAGAAGGAAAAACGTTTTCTTTATTTTACTTGCCGTTAGACTTAGTTGAATTTCCATAATTGCTTATTAAAATTAAATAAAATTACTGAGCGTAGAAATAGAAACAATTGCGATGATATCTTGATTTTTTAGAAAGAAAAGTTATGCATGCATATTTCATAATTGCGACGATATTTGGTGCAAGTTATTATTTAAGTCAGATAATTTTAAAATCCTAAAACGATAACCAGATTGACAATTCCTTCCCACGGCAAAACTGTAACCGTATAAATAACAAAAAAAAAGTGTTACCCCAGCCAACAGTTTTTGAAACGCCATCTAAACTGATTTATCCTCTGCCACGTATTAATGTCAGAAAAGTAAATAACATTCTATTCGATATGCAAGAATCAATCGATAAATATCGAATATGACTACGGCCATTGGTCATATTCGAAATATATCGGTAGCTTTTTTGAATGTCGAATAGGCTGTTTTCTATTTATATATCCATTTTCAAGATTCTTTATGATGTTTACTAAAACTTAGGGTTTTAAATTATAATCAATAATAATAAGCAACTAGTGCTTAATCTTAATGCCTTTTATCATATTACTAACATTTTATCATATTAGTCGACATTTTGCAATAAAAAATAATAGCGAGCGAATTAACAGGCGTTATATTATTTATGGGTAATATTCATCAGTTCTTGTTGGTCACTCAATAAATTTAAAATACCATGAATAGAGACTTAGCATTGCATGACCTTCGCACCGACAACCTCGTGTTTTTCCCTATTTCCAAATAAATTACCCCTGTGTATAAATGGTAGCACCATAATTCCTTTTGATCGATTGATTCGAACATACCTTATTCGAATATATCATCCTTTATCTATTAATTCTGTTCGATATCGATAGTAAAATATGTTCTTAAATCTGTTCAATAATGAATATTACCCCTTAGGTAGTGTATTTGTTAGAAGGAGTGCTCAACTAGTATTTGTTTGTAATAGTATGAAGTATAAGGAACGTAATGATATTGTTAATCTTTCTGTTGAGCGCTCTGTGGAGCTATCCTGTATTGAACTGGAGCAAGTAATTGTGGTTTCCATTTATAGACCACCACAGAGCGAATATAATGTATTTGAAGAGACAATGGAAGAGGTGTTAAAACGTTTAAGCTGTAGTAATAAGCATGTAGTAGTTTGTGGTGATTTTAATATAGATATTCTTGACCAGTCACCAACTAGTCTTAGATTTACTAGTTTGTTTAAGTCTTTTAACTTATAATATTTATTTGAAGAACCGACCCGAATCACCTCGCATTCTGCTAAATGCATAGATAATATATTTAGTAATTGTATACCTCTAAGTAAGTCGATTTTGAGTGAGTTAACATCCGACCACTGTGGTCAGAAAGCCGTATTTCCTATAGGGTCCTCGGAGAAAATAAATAGAATAACCTGTAGGCCGGTGACCGTTGCTCGTCTTAAACAATTTAAGGATAATTTTTCTACAAGAGTATCAAATATAGACTTAAGCCAGGATGATCCGGACAATCTAGATAAATCTGTATCTGGTATCATCAATTCCGAATATAATAACATATTCAAAAGTAAAACCTTCCCTAAGAATACAAAGGTTCGGTTTTGTGATTGGGCAACAACCGCTGCTTCTGCGGCAGACGATTATTTACTATAAAAAAATTAATTTGAAAAATTTTGTTCCTGATGGTTTTGTTTGCGATGGAATAGATTTTAAATTTTTTTAAGGCTGGCTGGGCTGGGCTTATTCTTTCGAAATATTTATAAGAAATGTTTTTTTCGGAAATAGACATTTTTTATTGGAGCTTTTTTAATACATAGTTACGGGCGGAAATTATAAAATATATATCTTTCTGTTATACGTATAAATTTATATATAAAAAATAATTACCCTAATTATGTTTTTATAGTAATGGCAAATGCAAAAGTTGAAAGTTATAAATTAAAAAAAGAACCATAAATTAAAGATTTAAAGATAGTGAAACTTATTAAGTTGGTATGATTGATACTTTTCTTATTTGATGTTCAAATAATAAAATTAAATTTTTTGACGTTTAATTTTTAAATGTTTATTTTTATGATTTAAGTTTATTAATGTTTTATTTCCTTTATGTGTATCAAGTGTGTAATATCTAACGATAAATTCATTGTGAATATAGTAAGAAATAACCATTTAATATAAAAATTTCGACATATTTCTGGTGAGGTTTTTTGCAAAATTATTTATTTATAATTAATAATCATTAGATGCAGAATGTTTTTAAGTAAATGTCTTTTTTAATGTAAATTCTTTAATATGATTTGAAAAAAAATCAAAATCAAAGTCAAAATATTCCTGGTTCTAAAGCTTTTTTTTTTCTTTATTTTCTTATTCATAGAATATTTGAGCGGCTGGAAATTACGGTTAAATGTTATGAATTAACAGATTTTATAACGAGAATAAAATACTTTTGATCAATCCACTAAAATTCTTTTTCTTCGGATACTTCGGACACTATTATTAGTGAACAATTTGGATATTATTCTGCTCAAATTAACTATTAGATTTTGTATATTTAATTAGTGGGTTGCGCCCTCTGACCATTTAAGCTATGTCTGCATGTTTCGAATTTCACCGTTTTTATTGCTGCGACTACATTTAATCTAAAATAGCAATTGTTTTTTCTCAATATCCTTGCAGTGGGTTACAAATTCATTAACTGAAAGTTTCTATAATAGGTTGAATATATTACTTTTAACGAAGAGATGACAATTAATTTAATTGGATATAGGGATACCCGCTGAGTAGGTAAATTTATTAGGAAGAGGGTTGAGTTGTGGACGTCGGAACACATTTAACCATTGGTCTGCCAGATAAATTGTTCTACATTGTAACATCAATTTATTTATTTAAAGCTAAAAATAAGGACGTTTATTTGGTAATCTAAAGAAAGGCTTGTAATTTGAAAATTAATACTTAATATTATGATACATACTTTTATTTTCATTTACATTGCATCTTATTATATGGTAACAATAAATGATTCACATTATTTTAAAATATGTGATGTTAATTCCAACTAGCTTTAGTAATCACTATTGGATGTTTTCCATAAAGCGATCAAGGGATCGTCAGGTTCAATAATTTTACTTGGAATAAAATTCTGAATATTAATTAACAAATTATTTTTCGAGGAAAACAGGTCTACAATTTTTACGATAGGCTGTCGCATAAAAACACAGAATATGAGAAATATTATTATAAATGTGGATCATTTGTTTTGATATGAAAGCCTGAATGGGTTTTAACGTACGAGTATTTATTATTTGGCTAATGTAGATTGTCTATCTATGTACATGGAGGGAACGCTTTATACAAATGTTCTTGGATCTACGCAGGTTTTCTCCCGTTACAGGTTTTTGATATTCCGGTCTTTAATATAATAAATCTTATACCTTAAAAAACTTACGAAATATTGCATGTTTCCTCTCAGTTATAATTTCTCAGTTATAGCTATGCAATTATAATTAGTATCTTAGTTTCTAAGTAACTAATTAATAATTAGACTTTTGCATCTAAACCAACTCCAGACATAATAAACGATTTGATAAATATAAACGGCTCTAATTTTATGAATAATAGTCCTGCTAATTTAATAATAATTTGTGCTTTTCTTTTCAAATCTGGCAGATTTGAATGATTATTTTAAGATGAAATAATTTTTTCTCATAAATTTCGTAGACTGCGTTTTAACCCCTTAGGACTTAGATGCTAATTAGCAGAAGGCCGGTAACAGGTGGAAATCACGACAGGTTCGCCGCCGTTCGTAAAAATAATTTCCATTAAAGCCATCTACAATGATATATTTACGAACAATTTATGAAATTTTCTGAAGGTTGATCGATATCTTTTTGATTTACAAACATATTAAGATTTAAAAAAAAAATTAACAAATTTTTAAAAGACAAAGTTATCGCTCGCTTTTCAATTATTTGACAATATTTCGTGGAATATAGTCATATAATATAGCCAAATACAAAAAAACATGATATAAATTTTACAGTTTCAAATAATATATAAAAACTCAAAAACTAAATCATGAACATTGTGAAAGAAAAGTGACGCGACGAATCGACATGTTCTCGACTGTGGACGAAAAAAAAAATCTGTAATAAAACTAATTATAATTTTATTTTACCTTTTTCTTTTGTGAATTTGGTATACAATTTTGGAGAAATTGGTGTAATTTTCGTGTAAATTAAATATTTAGTGATTTATTTTTTTCATATTGATATTCACATAAAATCGTATTTTTTTCATTCATTAGATTATTTGTTTTTCTCATAAAGAAAAGTTTTATTTATGGATATAATAATGGTAATAACAAAAAACATCAGTAATATTTGAAAAAATTCAAAAGCAGCTTATTCATAGATTATCAATAAACAAAATAGAATTTTTTTTTAATTACGAATATGTAACATATACACAATAATTCTTATAAACAAATTTTATTCAGAAAACAACGCTTATAAAAATAACTTCCACGCATTTGTAAATACCGGGCATATTTGTTTACGTAAGAAATAATCTCGCACTATTTTTTACAAATAATCATACAGCTGTGGGAAATATTTGGATGACGACGAAAGATACATACAATAATTCTAAGAAATAAATATTATTCTATTTTAAAAATTACGTCTACTGCCTTTGTGGACACATCGATTTTCTTTACGTAATTAATAAATCGGGCGTTTTTAATTACAAACAGTAACCCAGCTGTCTAAAACGATGGGGTGACAATGATAAGATAAATAGATAAGATATACACAATAATTCTTAAGAATAAATATTTTTCAGTGAAATAGCACTTGTAAAAATAACTTCTAACGTCTTTGTAAATATATTCGTTTGTTTTATATAATAAATCAGTCGAGCGCTGTTTATTTAGAAAACAAAATGTAATTCTCGGCGCTCGAAATTAGTCAATTTTATGTACAGTTGCAAACTAGACATAGGTTATTATCGAAGACTATGTAACCAATTGACAGCGCATAGAGGGAAAATTTACTCACCAAACATAAGCAAAATCGAGTATATACGATGATTTCGGATTCGGTATGCATCTTGCTCCCGTGGTGTCAGTTGTTTACGTAGTCTATTATAGTCTATAGTTTTTATAAACAAAAAAATACTAAAAATGCCTAGTTGTGCAATAAAATGTCATGGGAAAGTATCACTTCAAATTACAAAAACCATGCGATTACATTTCACTGGTAAGTCGTATTTCGTTAAATTCAGTCAAATAATGAAGCAGCAAAACAAATTACTTCATTTAAATATTTAAAGCACACCCGTTGATGCATTCAATTGTCTCTTTTTTCTCGATAGTGTAGTTACGCAATCTCAAATATGATATTGGTAAGTCATTGTAAAAATTTTACAGTTTATTTCATTTACCTATATTTCAAACATTTTATTAAAAAAAAAATCTCTAATGTTAGGTGATATATATATATATATATATATATATATATATATATATATGTATATATATAATATATAATATATATATATATATATATATATATATATATATATATATATATATATATATATATATATATGTGAATCTTCTTACATGTGAAGATTGAAAAAACAACATTATTTTAGATTTCCAAATAATATTGGAAGGTAACAAATTTGAAGAAACGTTATTGGCAGAGAAAATTATTTCCTGCGAAACATAGCTTCATATGTTCAAGACATTTTACAGCTGACTGCTTAGAACCATTAAAAAATAGATGACGTCTACTCAGTTCAGTAGTTCCTATACAGTAGTGTCTACTCAGTTCAGTATTTACTCATTTTGGTAAGAAATTCTATTTAAAAATAATTTAGAAATTTATAGCATCTTGTGTCACAATTTAATAAATAATTGTTTTAAAGTTAAATATTATCGGATTAAAAAAGATAAAAAATATTAAATATTATCGGATTTTAAAAGAATTAATTAGTATAGTTAATGAAGTATGATTATAAAAATTATTAATTAGAAATTATAGTTTATCAATTTTTTATTTCTTACATTAAAATAAATAATAAATATTTTAAGGAACAAGCTTTATAAAAAAAATGGCAAAGAAATTATTTCATTTAAATTAAATTAAATATAATGAATTGTAAATATTTTGCGAACTGTTGTAAGGTTATTATTAATCATTTTGTTACATTTTATTTAAATGAAGTTATTTACTTAATTTTCAATTTTGAACTTTATATGTGAAATAAAAAAGTTGTAGTTAAAAAGCTGCAAAAGAAATAGGAAGTCAATATCTAAACTACAGGCCAACTGAATAACATTCAACTGATTCAGTAATATATTTTTACCACTTAGGCATGGAAACGACATGATAAAATGAACCAATTTGCTCTTAAATTTATCCAGTATTGCAAAGTATTGTAAGGTATACTCATTCACATATATTGTTCCTGTCATTCAAAAAGTCGACCCGAACGAGGTTCGATTTCAACACTTATGTTAGATGAGACCGATGTTAATCCCTTGGGCTGCTGATAGTTTAATTGAGAATTTTAAGAAGTTATTTTATTTTCAGAGTTCCACTAAAAAAATTCAAACCAGCGAAGATCAATACGAATTTTTAAAACCAAGAAAACAAAAATCGAAACGCCACATAGAACGTCTTGAATTGATTTTGTCACGAAAGAAAAAGGAAGTCTTCAAGATAAAACAAGGACACTGAAAAAAAAAGTTACGAATTTGCAAGAAATTTTAGGGACATTGACGGAGATATATTTAATTAATAAAGAGAATAAAGATATTGTGAAAAGCATCGGTGTCGAAAATCGAGAGCTGATTAAAAGGCAGCACCAGAAGTTTTAACAGGTCACATACCAAAAACAAAATACGTCTCAGAACGTCGAGCGTTTGCATTAACATTGCATTTTTACTCGCCGAAAGTATACGATTTTGCACAGAAAGCATTTAGTACTTGTTTACCTTGTCCTAGCAAATCCTATCCAAATATATAATACCTATCCAAAAATGGTGAAAATGGACAGCCTGTATTCACCAAAGAATCCCTTGACGATCTTAAAGTGTTGGCTAGAGGAAGACAAAATTATCAGGTTTGTGCTACGAACATTTTTATGAAATGAATATTAAAAGGGGTATCAAATATCACCCTTAAGGTAAAAAAAATATGGTACTGCTTTGGATCCAGACAATAAAAATAAAGCTCAAGATGTTTTAGTTTTTTTTTATTTTGGTACCGTTCAATGCATCATGTAATTTTCCTTCCGGATATTTCTTAATAGACAGCATATACACCCAGTAGAAGAAACCGGTATTCAGGTGACTTCTGTAACATTTGATGGATGCCTTACAAATTTAATAATGGCAAATAAATTGTATGCATGTTTGACCTGAAAATGTTATCATCATATTCAAAATTTCATGCAATTATTCAAAAAGAGCCATCTTCTTAAATTCATCACACACGATTAAACTTGTGAAATATACGTATGAATATTAAAATATTTTTTTGACAAAGGGGGTGGAGCAAACCGTCTGAGAGTTGGACATATATTTTTTGAGAATTAAATCATAAAAGTTAGTTTAGCGATATAGATTTTCAGTGTAAGTATTTCAGATGCTCCTCAAGAATACCTTAAATTACCTCAGTTTAAAAATGTTATTCCAACAGAAAAAAATTTAATAATAATGAATGATCTTTTGTCGTGCAGTTAATAAAGAGAATGCTACATCTCTAATCAAATAATTAGACAAAGAGAAGACTGAAGTAATGAAATTATCTATCCAAATAACTAAAGCTCATAAAATAGAAATTGTATTACTTTTTGATTCTCTTACGGGATTTATAGGGTTTTGTGTTTGTATAGAGAGTGCCAAACATATGAACCGTGAGCTGATTCTTAATTCAGGAATATACTTAAGTATTTACCGATGCACAAAATAAGCCAAGACCATCTTGTGCACATTTTTGGCAGTGTAAGATGCCATAGTGGGTCCGACAACAACCTGACTACGAGACAATTTGAAAGTATGTATAAAACATTATTTACCTATGCCCAAATAAAAAACACGGGTAGTGGGCTTTGTGCAGCCATAAATCAAAATACGGTGTGGCAATGGACATCCACATTAGATTGCATTAATATAACCACTAGATCTAAAGTTCAGAGCGATCTTATTATAGATGGCAATAAGAACCTCTACGAAGAGCAAATAGTTCAAGATATCATACACACAAAATATTGTGAGAAATAATGAGTACATGGCGGGTTATGTTGTATATTCATTGACAAAAAAATTAAAATGTCATATATGCATTGGAGCACTGATAGGCAACGTCAATGAGGAAAGATATACAAAGCATAAAGATGTCCGTAATAAATTGACTTAGGCATGTACTAGTGTTACGGAAATATATCGTCATTGTGAATTTAAATCAAACGGACTGTGTTTCATTACGGTGGCAAAGCAATTAGATCAAAATATAATTCAGATTATTTTGTAACGGCTATTCTAAAATTTTCTGTTGGTTACGATATTTTTCCAGAAATCAATTTTCACCAGTTTCACACAGAGTCGACAAATCCTTTAATTGATCTAGCATCATGTGTGGTTAAAAATATGTAGATGCTCGAATGACATTTATTATATAAAATAATTAAAATCCAAAGGAGTATATGGAAAATATACTCCAAGTTAATTCTTACTAAGAATAAGTAGTTATTTTTGTATGGAACATTGATATATTCATAGTTGTATTTTATTAATTTATTAAAGTTGTCTTTATTTAAAACGTCATTTTATTTCGTATTTAAAATTATTCCTTCAAATAAAAATGTTTAAAGGTAAAATTGATATCTTTTATCGATATCGATAATATTATTATACATATTTTTAAACTCTCTACAAAAAAACGAATGATATGAAGTTAACAAATAAGTGATCCTACGCCGCGATGCGCCCGCACCCCTATGCAGTGAGTTGTGATTCTAAGAAAAATATATCTATGCGCTCTCCACTGGGTAAGTACTCCGTGGTTTTATTATATATATATACACACACACACACACATATATATATATATATATATATATACATATATAAATAAGCTAATGAAATTTAAAATACGAATATTTGTAAAAATATAATTAATTATTATCAAATTACGTCATTTTCCAAATTATAAAATATGGTCGCGACCGAACTGTCTTTGCATCGTTGTAGATTTTTTTTTAACTAAACTAAAAACTATTGTGAATATATTAAAAATATATTTATGGTTATTAATACATACAATAACATATTATTTATTGCAAAACCATTCAAATAAACTAATTACTGCAAACATAATAAGCCGCTGCACACACACAATTTATTAAATAGCGAAAGCTTGAAATATCTTCCAAATTTTAGTTAGGAATATATTAGTTTAATTTTTTGTCACAAATATAGATTCTAGAAAATACCATTGCCAGTGGGAATTTGTGATATCTTAATTATACTTACTTTGGAAACATTTACAACCCTCTTTCCTTGGCGTGGTTAAATATGCGTGAATGCAACATACATAAGTCAAGTGATATTTTATAACATAAATGAAACAGACGTAATCTCTAATAAATGTATTTATTATTAAATAGTATAAATTATTTTTATATATATTACAAAACTTTGCTCCTTTATTGTTCCATTTGCTGCGAACAATTCGCAGAAACCAACGCGCTTTTTCGAAATGTTTGCATTGACTATCACTGTAATAACGTAGTAAAATTAACTAATACAAAACTGCGAAAAAAACATAGCAAGGCATCTTTCACTCATAATTTTATATTTCGATAAGTTTGCGGTATAACTTCGAATTTTTTAACGATGTTGGGCGCTCGGGTCATCTTGGTAAATTGTATTTGGTGGATATCGAGCAGTCGGGCCGCCTACGTGACAAAGGCTAGAAATTCCCCTTAATATGCATTATTAATTATTCTACAATCATATGCATTAATTATTTTACAATTATTCGCTTGCAAGTAAAAAAAAATATTTTTTATTTTAGGTTCAAAATTCGTGAACAAATGATCAACGAAAACATTTGTGGGCGGTTTTTACATTTTTCAGTTTCTTAGTCGCAAGATATATTTCAAATTTTTTTTTTTAAATTTTCAAACATTGAGTGATATTTTGAAAAATTATTAAAATAATGAAATCTTTGTGATTTTTATTATGTTAAATTATAATCATGTTGAAAAAAGTTTCAAATACGAATCCGTTGGTGCAAATTCCTTGTCCCACGTTTTGAATAATCATACTGCTGGCTTTAGCTTCATTTTACCATATTAATGGTTAAAAACAGTACTGATAACTTTTAACTAATATAATGCTTTAATACTTGTTTCTCATTATTTCAATAATTAAATTCACAATCGCATTTAAAAAGTGTTTTTTCAAAAGTGTTTTTAAGAAGTGTTTTTTCACACATTCATTTATTGTATTTTGTATAGTACGGTGTTGTAGTGTTTTGTGGAAAAATTTCCAAAATGGAACACAATGGATTCACTTCGATGTGCATCCGTATATCACAGACGATTTGCTCGGAAAATTATTCGACATGGATATTTTAAATTTAGCAGAGATAGAATAGGGTAGTCCATTTATAGATATAAGGAGTAAAAAGAAAATATTGATTGTGGGGGTCCTTTAAATAAATTAAGGCATAAAAAAAATGTTTTCAGGATTATGGTATTGGATGTTAAATTAAAGCCTATTAAAGCACAAAATTAGCCACACATATAACGTGGGACAAGGTATTTCTTCATGACTTCTTTAAACATTTTTAATTTAAAAACACTTACAAAGTGTTGCCATTCATTCTCATCACCAGAAGGATCGGCATGAAAAATGTTATAAAACAACACTGGGAATTAGGTATAAATTTACTGAAAATCAATGTTGGAAAATTTTAGTTCGATTAATTTTTGTAAACAATGTAATTCTTTATTTCCTTCTAACTACTGAATCATTGGTTTTAGATAACAGATATTGCAAAGAAAAATATTTCTTACATATAAGGATAATTTTTCCCAAAATTTTTAATTTTCGAAACGCTCTCCATTCGGCTCTGCTCATCTGTAATGTGATTAGGCATTGGTACATTCGGCGGCAGCTAGCGTGACAGATGTAAAACTTAAAAAAGACCCTTTAAGCACAAAGTGGGGGCGTATTATTAATAATATTTAAGCGGGATGCGGAATACTAAAGTATTTATATGTGGAATTTGACCGATTTATTAATTTGTCTTATATCAAGGTTTCTATCACATATTTATTTTTGTTCCCACATATTAATTTTAAGATATCTGTATTCTTTCGATTCTTTTGATATACAAAGAACGATTTTGTTATGTATATAATTTACAGTATAAAAGTCTCGTTATATTATTTTATAATTTTTTGATCTTTCTTAACTCTTTCTTTGTCCTAGTAATAACAAAAGAAAATTATTAGTTAACAAAAAAAATGTGTGCGTACTTAACACGCGCATTAGAAGTTGTAATACTTCTTTAGCATAATACAAGAATAATTTTATTTATCATTCAAATAATTAATGGAAATAAAATAATGAAACGGCTGGACCGTGATTGACAAATGCGGTCGGTAAAATTTAAATTCAACCAAATAATTAAATTTCAAAAATTTAAATTGATTTATTTATATTTTACTTATAAAATTAAATCTAAAATTAACTTAGATATTGAATATGATTGCTTTGAAATTTTAAATGAATATAGTGAATTGTAGAATTTACGGAAACAATCTAAATAAAATTCAATTAATAATGAAAATAAATTAATATACTGAAACTTTCTTGATAGTTATTAATTTTGAACGATAAAGTAATAATTTATAATACAAATAAATACACTTAATATATATTTTAAAAAGCTCATTAACACTATTTCTTTCACCAATGTTCATAATAAATAAAAAATGTTTGTTATTACATGGACTACTATTATATTTCAATTACTAAAAACTGCCTTGAATTTAATATAAGTCACTACACGCACGGACATATATGTTTAGTAAGCTCCCTGTTGATTTTTGTTACATGATCCTATCGATTTTATGTTGCATCGTGAGTGCGCATGCGCGCATCGTAAAATTTCACACCCATCATTTTTTTAACGCGACAAAGGTTTACAACTTCAATAATATAATTTTCTTTCCATTTTTTTTTCGTTAATACCTAAAAATGTTTTAGCACTCCTAATGTGAAAAGGAATTACAGATCGCTTCCTCAGAAAACAGTATCTCACAAAAGTCGTTCGACGATTGCATCATAGTGATAAAACATTGTGGTTTTCCTTCCAGGTAATTAAACCTAATTTTTTTTGTAAAAACTTTCGTTGTTAGTTTTTTAAAAGTCCTTTTTATATTCTAACGATATTGTATTTACCTGTAATATGTCAATTATTTTTGAGCGCGATATTTTTCCATATGCACGCTTACATTTCAAAATCTACGAAATTTACTTTACCTTTTAACATTTTCCAGTGTCTACCTTGTTCCAAAGTTTGACGGTTTTCTTATAGATTATCGTTGTTTTCCTTTCTTTACGGCTGAAACTAGGTTCTTATGAAATATTTTTTATTTTGTTATATGCATATTATATCGTGTTCTGTGCTGTGTGATGTTGAGGATACTCATAATTAATCCTTAATTCAATTATCCTCTCTAAAATGGTCAGATTTTATCGATGAGTATAACTATAAATTTTATTTTAGATTTTTCTGATTTTCGACCATGTTCAACTCCTTAATTATTTAATCGCTGTTACCCAGATATATAATTTAATATTACTAATAAAAATTAATTTTATATTTAATTCTCAAAAATAATGTAGGATATATAAATTTCTATATTTTATAAAATCAATATGTTTATTGGAACATAAATTTACAGGTTTCCGAACATCATGTTTGTGTTTTTAATCACACTGATTATCTTTAAAAGAATTCAAAAAAGTTATAAGTTTTTGAAACTCTGCAATCTTGAACCTACCAAATGAAAAAAAATGTCTTAACACGGGAAATTACATAATACAAACAATGTGTGAAAAGTACGTCTACGGGGGTTCAAACAATTAAATTGCAGTTATTTACCCACGCAAATTACACTGTTCATAAAATTTGTTGCGAAAAATTATGACAAATTGCTAGTAATAAAAAATATTTACACAAATGATACAATCATTAATTTCTTGTGAATATATTGATCGATTTTTCTTAAAGATTAACATTTTTATAAATGTATAAGGAGTGCGTATAAGAATAGTTTTCCTCGAGAATATGGCATTCTTCGAATAAAATCGACTATTTAATTTAATCATCCATAAAAAATAACTAAGTTTTATTTTGTATAGACAAAGCTTATATTTTTCTTAGATAATTATAAGTTTGAACTCAAAGTAAATATGATTATTTAGTAAAAGTTATTGTGATCAGTTTGCCTCTATAATATTTAAATTATGAGATATCTAAATTCTTCATTCATTCATTCATTGATTCTCGAGTAACAATACATATTTCAAATATAACAGAGCCTGCTAGCATGTAAATAATAACATTTAATTCGCCCCATTACGATAGGAGATAGACATTTAATTTCATTTCTTTACTTAAGATATAAGGAGATAGGAAGTCAGCAACAGTATGTGAAATAAATATAGAAATTAAATTATGTCGATAAAGTTTGATATATTGGAAATCACATTAAGTTATATTTTTGAACGAAAAACCATTGAAATGTTTTTCATTATTCTAAGGTATTTATATTTTAATTGAAAATAATTCCTGTAGTCCCATTTTAATAAAAATGAATAAAGTAGAAATAGAAAATTTATGTTAAACAAAAAATAAGGCAAATAATAACGGTCCGGCTAATTTATTTCAGGTTACGTTTTTCCAAATTTTGCAATTCAGCGCAGTAAATTTGTTTCTGGTCATATTTCTGTCAGTTGCTTAATTTAAATTTAGTATTATTATTTAGCTTCCTCATCCAAAAATGTTGACATTACTTCTTTAATTAAATTTTGTGCATTGTTTTACCAAAATCTGATCATAAAATTTAAATTTAAATTGAGTACTTAGATCAATATATTTTAAATAAAATAAATATTCAATTGTATTAAGTTATTCAAAATTCACAGCCAAAGATTATTAAATCGATTAAAGCGAAAAGTATAAATTAGGAAATAATAAGACCTGGAATGTAACTGAGGTATTTTTTAAAAACGTTAATCCTATTCCTTAATTACATTGTATATTTTCTCTATGTTTAGTTTTTTACCCTAGAAATTTGTTTTTCTTTGAAAAACATAAGCCCTTCATGAAACGTCTTCTATATACTAATTATTTTATTTTTGTTTTTAACTCCACATATGATAATTTTAATATATTTTATGAAAACCGCATAATGTTCTTTAATTTGTACTTTTGCAATTAAATGTATTTTTAATTATTAAATTAAACTGCAGTATCTTAAGAAAAAAATTTGCTTTGTAATGTTCTATATAAAAATTAACACAATAATAAAATGCCCATGAAAACATAAATAGAATTTCAATTATTTGTGTACCAAAAATAATGACATTTTTCTGAAAAAAACATATTTCACCGCCTTATTCTATAATCATATATCTGTAATAATAAATTCTATATAATTTTTATTGTAAATTCTCACGGCCATAGGCAAGATTTAGATCGATTTGAATTCAATATCCGCTGCCAAATAAATCCATATGGAGTTATTTGCTTGTAATACCGTTTACGTTTTAATATGTTATTATTAGTAAATTTAAATTAACATATAACTGTATTTTATTCATATATAAATAGCAATATATACCAATTGGTAAATAATCTATTTAAAAAAGATATATGTAATTAGATCCGTTATATTATCATAATAATAATCAGTCTCTAATTTCATGGTCTACATATATGTGCATGGAGTGTTAAACTTAAAATGGAGCAAAGTTAAGATGTGATAAAAATTTCATTAGAATAACTCAACATTAAGAAAATAGTAACTATTATAATGTTTAATGTAACGACACTTTAGGTACAAACACGAAAAAGTTATATACATCTCACAATTTTATATAATTCAGGGCTAAACATATCTCCATAAGACTAGAGTTACCTATATACGTAATATATTTCCAAAGTCTTGTAAAACTAATTAATTATTTATACTAACATAAAAAATAATGTAAGTTTACATAACAACCTTTCCTAGGTTTAAAAATGCATAGAATAGTCACTTGACATCGATAACACAATTTGGAAACGCGTTATTATAGAAATCACAGAAGGCAATATACCACCATAGCGTCTACGGCTAGAACTTTGACGAAGCTTTGACTGTTTCAGCAAGTCAGTTAGCACCCCCACCTTGCAACAAGCTTACTTTCAGAGGCGGACAAAATTTATTTATGTTTCCGAGTTGTCTAAAGACAGCTTCCTGCCCGCTTGTGGCAATTAGAATGTTACATGAAAAAGTTTAATAATTCTTGAAAATTATTTTTTTAAATTCTTTCATTTTAAATATCCTCTGTTAGGAATTTAAATGTTTTAAAATGCTTATTTTCACTGTAAGAAAAACTTAATTGCTGGTAAGGTTATGCATATATATTTTCTTAATCTTCCTAGATTACGAAAGTCCCATAAAGATAAACTGTTTTGGTATTCATCAATTATTAAATTTTACACAAAACCAAAAATTAAATTAATCGAAAATTTTAGGTGGTTTTATAAAACTTTTGCTTACTGTGTCGCTTCAAAATCATGTGTCTTCATTCATACTTATGTTTGTTGTTATTTAGTCATTATGGCGGCTACATAAATACTTAAGCTATTTATTACCGGCAAATACATTACTCTCTTGCAATTTAAATTTAGTATTTTATTTTTTCTTGCGCCTCGAGTGCTCGTTCAGAGTAATATGACTCGGGGTGACCCCGAATAATCGACACATTGCTTTTCGTTTCTAGTTTTTTTAGTTTATTTTATTTTTTTGATCGATTTTTTGACCAGTTTCTTTTTTCTTTTTTTATGGCTTTATTGCTTTTCTACTTATCGAAGGATAAATTCATTAATAATGTCATATCTCTGCGTTTCTCAATTTTTGGGCTGTTTATTTTTAGACGTTTCCAGCCTTGATTTATCGACCGTTTTATTCAAATTTGTCATCCTTTTTCCTTCGCTCTATTTGGCCTCTTTGACCTTTTTTTGGCGCTTTTAGCCTTTTTCTTGCCGTCTCTAGCGTTTTTCATCCATTTCTTTGGCTACTTCGCCGTGTTCATCCATTTCTTTGGCTACTGCGGTTCTTTTTTATCTTAGATTATTTTTGTTATTATTATTTATATTGTATTCTTAACCACTTCCTTTGATTTGTTTTTAGAAATATTGTCCCACATTGAATCACCCGATATTTTCTGAAAAACCGACATCTTTTAACAAAATGTATGTAAAGTTTATTTAATCGTGTAACTCGGGGATGCATTTACATCACTTGAGTTTTTTTTACCCCGATTCGATTTATTGTATATATATTATTTTAAATACCTTGTTGAGGGGTCCGATATCATATTGTTTATAATAAACTTTTCTGGCATCTATTTGCAGACATTTTTACAGCTGAAGACACAGGCATTTCTTTAGGATCCATGGTATTTGAGGAATAATTTATATCACGTATTTTATTTTATTATATCACGTTTGTCAGTTTTATCGCATCGTGTCGGATCACCAAAATTATTGCAATTTTTCTAGTGATCAATAACGAAAAACATAACATTTTATGAAAACTTTACATTTGATAAAAAATTAAAAATAAATTTAATTATATGTTCTTAGTGATGCAATATGTTTCACCAAATATTTTTTATAATAAACAAAATATATAACATAAAACAAAATATATTATCTTTATTTTCAATTCTTTTCTTTCTCACAGCTATTATCGTTGTCTTAATACGGACACTAAATATTTTAGATATATATTTCTAACTTCTACAAAATCCTTGTCCAAATCTTAAGTGATTACTAGGCTATGTAAATGTCTTGAGGTCAAAGATTTTTCATAATATAGGAATATCTGTAAAAAAAGGATAAGGTTCCCGTTAGACTTGTTATTTGCTACTTTTGGGACTTAAGAAATATTTTATCCAGTCAGGAGAAGATAACCAGCATTTAAGTATAATTAAACATAAATCACACGATAACATAGTATGTTCAAAAGAATCTTTCGTTAAAATTTTATATTCAACATCAATAGAAAATATTGAATGATCGGAAATTGGGTATAAACAAAAGAAATTATTGTCGAAAGGATTTTTAATAATAATTTCTATACTCCAGTATTAGGTAGACATCTATCCAATCATTCAATGCGTATCTGTTCATTCAATGTCACGCAAACTTCTAGAATCTGACTCATTTAATTTAGAAACTTTCAATTTGAGACAGTTATAATGTGTACAAATCTGGTCTTATTTTTCATTTTAATTTCTAGTTTCTTTGGCAATTTTAGGGAATTAATCGCCAAAAAATTGTTGCTTCACCAAATTTTAGGTGAACAAAATCAATAAAATAGAATTAGAATATGCAAATAGAATATTCAATTATCAGTATTTTGCTGTAAAAAGAATATCTGTAATAAATACTTGTCCCACATACTTATCCTCAAAAATAACTTATATATTTAAAAAAATAGTGAATAATTGAAATAACCTCAACGATAGAGGAAAATTATTTATAGCCTTCTAAATTTTAAATTTACAAATTGAAATCATAAATGTTACTTAGTTATGGGTTTCAATGAAATGTTTGTAATTTATTGAATTATTTTACTAGTACTTGCCATTTATTGTCCGACACTCATTTCACATTTCATCACTTTACTACTTTAGTTCAGAAAATATCTAACCAACGTCGATTATTTATTCAAAATGCGGAAAATATAACGTAATTCTTGATGATTGTTTGCTTTATTTAGAACCAGAATAAACCTGGATATAGAACACTTGGTTGCCCCTATTATTTCTAGTTGATAAATACTTAAAGAATCTCTTAGAATTCGAAATTAAGTGTGATGAAACGAAGTGTAGTAGTTTCTGGATTAAACATAATATTCTGCATTTTCCTTTCCAGTTAACATTTATTTCATAAATATGTCTTTAATATTAAATAAAAATTTTAAATATGAATTACATACTTATCGAAATAAAAGTAGTGTAGCAGTGGCTAGAGAAAAACCCAGCTATTGTGTTTCACGCGCAATGAAAATAGCGGCTGACATACAAGTTTAATGGTGAGTATGGAACCAAAAAGCTAACATAAAAGGAAATAAATATCCTAACAACAATTTTGTATTTTATTTTTTTGCATATTTGCAAAAACCTTAATTTTTTCTTAATTTTTCGGGTTTAAGAGATTTTTCACAATCATTGAAATTAAGTATGTAATTTTCTGTTTATGTGGCATTAAGCCATTTCCCTCATTTCGTGGTGGATATACATGATATAGGCATTATATTTATACATTGAATAATTTGAAACAATGATCGAGTTATTATTCACCGCGTTGTTAAAACGATATTCCAATATATAATGACCACTGTAAACTCATTTTTAAACTTTATACCAGTTACTTTTTAAGGTAATGTACTTCAAGAGGAAAAAGGGAATCAGTATAAAATCTCTCACGTATCTGTTTGTCCGTCTATCCCAGTCGATTTCTTAAAAACGTTTGTGACCTTGAAATTTTTTTAGTATATCTTATTAATCCACGTACTTTGACCTAGCTAATTTTTGTAAAATATTTATATAAGAATCGAAGAAGGAATAAATAAAGTATACAATTTGTTTTAAATTTTGTACACAATTTATAAAGGATTAAAATGAGGAATACAAAAATATAATTTTATATTTTGTATTTATTAGGTTGGCAACTTATAAACACGCCACTTTTTTGACCGATTTCGGGAGTTATAGAAGTTCTAGTATATTTCTTGTAGATTATGTAAAGAGTACTTCTAAGACAAATTCTGTTTTGTTCATTAAGTAATCGGCGAGTAAAGAAATTAAAAATGAAAGTATTTCGAAGTGAACTTAGAGGACTCCTTCTTCATGAAAGTTTTTTAGGACGAAAAACCAATGAAGCGTCACACAATGTATACACAACGATGGGTGAACGTATGCTCTCTTATGATACACCCAAGTACTAGTTCCAAAGATTGAAAGAAGGGAATTTTGACCTGTCCGATAAACCTCATCCAAAGCGACTTCCTACAATTTATTTAAAAAGATTTAAAAACCTTATTAAAACAGATTCCAGATTAAGTTTGCGTTGCGCGGCAAAGTTATTTTAATGTTTTTATACACCAATGACAAAAATCACTTCATGCTTTGAAAGAGAAGTGGAAATATTCCGTTCGGCTACCACATGAGCTAACACTATTTCAACTTCAAAGGAGAGCTAATGTGTGCTAGGAGCTACTGAGTTCTCATCGTACCAATTAGAGGCTAAAGTATCTGGTTACAGGAGATGAAATGTGGAAGGATTTTATTAATCATTAGCGTAAACGTCAGCGGCTGGGAGCTGGAGAAAAAGGTGTTCCTGGAGTAAAATATTTTTGACAAAATATAGTTTTGAGTGCATAGTTGGGTATAAATGGAGTTATTCATTAAGTTGTTCATTGATTGAAATGAAAAACTCTCCCATTTTTGCAATTAAAGACCCAAACATTTTCACAAGAACGGAACTTTAGCTCTGCCCACACGTTGGCGACAAATGTTAGATGTCGACCGTACTTATATAATAAACGATTGATTTTAATAACTAAATATAAAACGTTTAAAAGTTTGTATACAGACATGGTGGGTTTTTAAGTTGCCAACCTAATAAGAAGCTATCCTAAAAACTATATGAAAAATAGAACTTCCACCCTCTTATTTTTGAAACCAGTGAATCTTAAACCAGTGAAATATTGCAAAGAAACTGTAATGATTATCATAGATCGAATAATTTTTGAAAAAGTCACTTTACGCCTGGAAAAAATATATTAGGCAACATAATATTGAATATAATTGGCGTTAATTTTGTATAAATTCATTATTCAAAATTCAGTGAAACTACATGATGTAGTATTATTTCTACTTTCTTTAAGTTCTTTACCACGACCTAGGTTTCGTTGTATGGCAACATCTTCAGGTGAGCTATTAGCAAAGATTGACTCTTAGGAACATATTACAGCATTTATATGTTTCAAGTACAATAGCGGAAGCCTGGGTTGTATGGGTTTTCCCACTGCTTGTGTTAGTGAGTTTATTGTAGGGGAGCGGTGTAGGTTTTATTATATTTCCGAGAGTTGTACGATATACCAGTATTTTAGAAAGGGTAATAAATTCAATTGTTGATATTATATGAGGTTGTACAATGAAAATGTTCTGGTATATGTAATAACATTAAATGGAAGTTATTTTCGGTAATATATTTAGACAAAAGCAAGGGTATCTGAAAGTAAGAACAAGGTTATACCTCGAATTCTACATATCTCCGGTTTTTAACCCAAAAAAAGACCGGAGACATGTGTCATTTAATTGTGGACAAAATGTAATAAAAAAGACTCCGAACACGAGCCATAATACATGACAATATCACCCCATGAGAAGCGCGGATAAGAACAAGTAAACAGTACAACCTAACAACTGAAGTATTCTACTACCACCCGGTGAAAGAACATAACAAACACAAAACACATCGTAATCGGAAAAATGGATAACTTTTACCAATTTTAACCGCTAAAAAATTTAGTAGAGAAACATCAGGAATCTTTTGCATAAATGGAAAAATTCGATTACCACCACTGGAAGAACCTCCGTAGAAATTTCTCCGTAGAACCTGCATGTAAATTCTACGGAGGTTCTTCCAGGGTAGCTCTGGAATCAAAACGCTGTCTTCAAAATATAAAAGCGTAAAACATCTACTTGCAAATGACTTCTTTCAGTGTCACTTTGATCAACACTAACAGAGATGAAATCGATAATGTTTTTTTCCATTTTTTAGATTTGTCCTTGACAAATCTACCATAAAATGTGATCTTTACTGCCACTACCCAATGAAGACTATTAATTTCTGCAAGTATATTTTATCGAAAATGAAGAAATAGAACTTGATCAACAATGCACAAACATGAGTGGATTGAGACGAGAAATAATCCAAGATGTACAGAGGATCTCACATAAATACAATGAATTTAATCACATATTCAAAACGTCACTAGACGCAGTGATTTCTGATGACTATAGAGCCGATAAACACCACTAATAGATGAAGTCACCATCGTAATTGTGAATGAATCCGCTTAATGATCAGAGACAATGAAACATATAATCACATTCTCAACGGTCGCCGTTTATTCAAACAATTCCTAGTAGATATATATGCAAAAATAGAAGCGAAACAGACGCTTTACATAAGATTGAATTAGAAGAAACTACGCACGGAAGTATACATCCACTTTCGAGACGCAATCATAAATGACGAAAACATTGACGACATTTCAACAATGGCAATCTTACCCTTATCTTATATAAGAAGTCTGAGACCCATATACGAATACATTGATGAAGCCATGACCTACGTAAGAAAATATGGACGATCTGACCTCTTCATGACATTCACATGCAACTCGTTGTGACCAAAAATCTAAGAACAACTAAAATACAACATGCTCCCATGGATTGACGTGATATAATACCCCGAGTTTTCCGACAAAAACAAATCAGATTTATTGACATCTACATAAAAAACTACATTTTTGGAGCCATTAGGTGCTAGATGTACACAATCGAATTGAAAAAAACGAGGACTGCCTTACTTAAACAATCTCATATGGTAACACGACAGAATTCATCTCACGGATATAGACAAAATCATCCAAGCTGAATATCCCAATCCGGAGCTGCACGACATAGTTGTGAAGAACATGAC